>CAIGQW010054138.1:429793-472207 GCA_903798125.1 Danio choprae | reverse complement strand
TCGCTGGTTCGAGCCTCGGCTGGGTCAGTTGGCATTTCTGTGTGGAGTTTGCATGTTCTCCCCGTGTTGGCGTGGGTTTCCTCCGGGTGCTCCGGTTTCCCCCACAAGTCCAAAGACATGCAGTATAGGTGAATTGGGTAAGCTAAATTGTCAGTAGTGTATGAGTGTGAATGGGTGTGTATGGATGTTTCCCAGAGATGGGTTGCAGCTGGAAGGGTATCCGCTGCGTAAAACATATGCTGGATAAGTTGGCGGTTCATTCCGCTGTGGATTAATAAAGGGACTAAGCCGAAATGAAAATGAATGAATGAATGAATGTTTTGGTGAACTATCCCTTTAACTTGGACAGCGATAAATTTCAAGTATCATTCGACTTACTATTTAAAATCAAAGTATTTTGAAGATGACTGTTTTTGATTATATTTAACATTAAACGTATTTTTTAATCAATATGTCAATCATAATTTTTTATGGTCTTTTGAACCATTTACCTTTTTTAAACTATATTACTACTATATAACACTTGATTTAAACTATAGGATCTAAGTAGATTTTTTTTTCCTGTGGACTAGTAACAGTACAGTCGTCAACATTAGAAGTGAATCAAAACCTTCCTAATAGCGTGTACTGAACAATACCTGTTCTTGTCTTATATAAAAAAAATTTAAACAGAAAGTCACAATATTCGATATGTTCAAACGTTCAAACTTACCAAAAAAAAGGATTGATTTCTCTTCCTTCTAGGCACTACATTATTACAATATGTTGTAGTCTGTAAACTATTTTATGTGCCAGGAATATTTTATAGATAAAAATTACATTTCATAGTTCCAGAGTTATAACCATGGTTATAACCCAGAGTAGAAATGTTATATTGTTATACCGCCACCTAGTGTTGTATAGATGAGTTTCTGAAACATCCTGACACATTTAGGTCTCAACAAAGTATGATCCTTCTGACCGATACACTTTAATAGAATAAAAAAAGAATAATTAGATATTCTTCAAAATATTTCGTTTGTATATTTATCAGTATTACAGACACCTCGTTACAAGGTAAACATATAATGAACAGGCACAGTCATTTAACAAATTACACCGCCAGACAACATCTAGCTGCGGATACTCAAATCAATATAGCATTATTTTTGTGACATTGTACAACAATATTATTTTTGTTTGGGGTAGATGGTTAGGTTTAGGGTTGGGGTAGATCATAGATCTTAAACTTGATTCCTAGAGGGCTGCAGCTCTGCACAGTTTAGCTCCAGCACTAATCAAACACAGCTGATCCAACTAATCAAGGTGTTCAAGACTACTAGAGACAATTAAGCAGGTGTGTGTTTGAGGTGGTTGGAGCTATACTCTGCAGGGCTGTGGCCCTCCAAGAATTGAGTTTGAGGCCATTGGAGTAGATATTAATAAAATAGAATTAAAAGATAATTTAATAAATAATATGAACAATTCTTGTTAACTTATGGCAGCAGGTGTATCGCTTTAGCCACAACCCTCACAGATGACGTGTAAGAATATCATTTTATGTCTGTCTGTCTGTTGTAGGGATTGAGTGGCAACCCTGGTGACACTGGCCCCGAAGGCCCTGTCGGATCTAAAGTAAGGATACTGTGTCTCAACATTAGGAGGTGATGGGAAACTATAAATGGTGAACATGAAAATGATAGAAAAAATGACCATAAGATCTTTTCCAGGGTGAGCGAGGACCTGGTGGACCCAACGGCCCTCCAGGAGACCCAGGGGTTGGCTTTCCTGGTGCAAAGGTGAGAAAATGAGAGGCGGCAGATCAAAAATGAATAAAAATGGATATAAAATGTATTTGTTTTCTTTTAAATACTCTACTGTTCAAAAGACTGGAGTCAGTAAAGATATATTTTGAAGAGCATTAATATATTTATTCAGCTATGATGCATTAAAACAAATTTCTGTGTTATAAAAGTGCTGTTATTTTAAACCCTTTTATTTTTGAAACATTTCAACATTGATAAACATAAGAACTGTTTCTTAAGTAAGCACAGCAGAATAATTGCTGCAGAATTGTATGACTACTAACGATGCAGAAAATTCAGCTTTGCACCACAGTAACAAATTACATTTTAAAATAGAAAACGGGTATTTAAAATTACATCAGTAAAATTTGATAGTATTATGGTTTCCACTTTATTTTGATCAAATAAATTCAGTCTTGGTGTGCATAAGAGACTATTTTATATATGTATATTATATATGTATATATGCAGATCTTATTATTTTATAACTATAGATGTAAATATGTGTTCTGTTTTTTAAGGGGGAGAAAGGTAGCCAAGGCAGGCCTGGGCCCACCGGACCTGTTGGTATAGGAGAACCAGGAATGCCTGTAAGTGAAGTGATAGCTCAGTAACATCACTAGAGGGAGATTCATATCTATAATATACAGTATGTTTCACTGTAACACAACTGTCAGACACCTTATTTATTTGGTATGTACCCTATAACATGCTATGATTTCATATATATTTGTTAGGGCCCACCAGGACCTCAAGGGGTTCAAGGCAACCAAGGTTTTCCAGGCGAGGGTTTACCAGGACAAAAGGCAAGACTTAACAATGTGTTTGACCTTGTGAAACATAAGTATTTGATTATATTAAATGTGCATAAATGTGTGTTATTCATCTGTTGAGAAAATACAAACTGAATATAAAGAAACTGTACTTTCAGGTTAATGATATATATGGTACATTTCTGAACACACTTTTTGAAAAGTATTATTATATAAAAGTTTCACTTTTTAAGCATGCTTTAATAATATTTATCTTTAAAGTAGTACACTTAATTTAATGTGTTCACTAACTTTTTTAAAACACATAAAGCTCTTGGTTATAATCACAATTAAGCACCTAAATAAATGCAGTTCATATTGGTATTTTAAAAAATATTATGTCCATTAATAAGCACTCCTTAATATAATAAGTACATGCTAAACATGCTCTACTTCATAACAAAGTTGTACTATAGCATTTATGGTATTGGTTGACCTTTATACTTAAATGATGTAGTAAATAATGTAATGATACACTGTTGTTCGCCACATTTTAGGGTGACAGAGGATTTGAGGGTCTTAAAGGTGTACGTGGACCTCCTGGGTCAAGCATCAAGGGTGATAAGGTATAGTGAATTTAAACATGATGTTGTTGAGCGTTATAAGATTCAATAAGTGACTCCTCTAAGTGGTTGTTACTCTGTTCTGTAGGGTAACACAGGGGAACCAGGTCTACCTGGACTGGTGGGATTTCCAGGAGCAGGGATCCAGGGTGAAAAGGCAAAGCAGAATTCTAATCTACTGATAGGCTGAACCCAAACCACTGCAGTATTTTATAGATAATCACACTGCAGCTTGCATTTTTAAAAGTACACTTTTTTTGTTATGGCATCTCTTGTTGTAGGGGAATCTGGGACCCATAGGACCACCTGGACCAAGAGGCCCTCCTGGAGTGGGCTTGGTTGGCCCTAAGGTACGTTCTGTGGTTATTATTTTTAGTTCTCCAATATTAAATGCAAAATCTTTTTAGAGAGGTTTGTTGTTTCAAATCAGGCTATTAAAATAGTTCAATAAATATTTAATTAAACAGTTTCCGTGAATAAATGTTTTTTTTTTTTTAAACAAAGCTTAAGACAATTTGACTTGGCAACTTAAGACAAATGTTAAGTTTTAAAGTTATAAAATCACTAAAACTGTATAAATAGAGAAATAAAATAAGTCACAAAAATACTGGACCTTGCCAATTAGTTCCAAGTAGACATTAACACAAATATAATCTGATGACATTGATCAAAGAAATGAGCACTTAAACTGTCAGGGTTGGTGGATGGAGGGAAAGGAGCGAGGACCCAAATGCAGAAAATGGGTTTTTATTAATAACAAAAATAAAACAAAACAGGCTAAACAAACTGCCCCGAGGGGGAAAACATTAACAAAAAGACAAAAAACAAACTTGACTGGGCTGGCAGGAATGAGCAGGACCGGACAAGGCTGAGCAGGACCGGACAAGGCTAAACAGGACATGACAAGGGAATATTAGACGGGAAGATCAGATGACGAACTGGCACAGGACAGCAAACATGAGGAGAATATAAGCACAAATAATTAACATACAAACAGGTGAACATAATAAACTAATAATGGGTTAACAAGGAGGGTGGGTCTAGACAAATGACGGGAGAGCATATGACACACAAACACAAGCCATATGCTCACACAAAAACAAGACTCGAACACGCAGCCAATGAGATAACTCAATAACCGCGCGTTCACATGACACGCACGCGGCACATGTAAACATACACCACGTGCTAAACACAACACCAACAGAAGACTAAACGCAAGACACGAGTACACGATAAGTGAAAACACTTACCGTGCACTCACACATGCAACGTGCATGTTTCATCCCAGCGCCAACCAAAACCGAAACCAACTAGACTGAGACGCTGGGAATGAAACACCACGCTGCAGACAGAACAAACAAACACAAGGACAAGAGCGCGCATCTCAGACCACGCGGACCTCGCGCTTCCGCATTACGCGGGAGCGCGCGCGTCTCGCGCGATCAAAAATGCCGCTCAAACAAAAGACACAGGAACAGAAAACGAGTGCTCGACCCGAGAAAACTCGAGTCGAGCACAACATACAGGACAAGACATGACTAGTGTCTGGACTCTGCCACCTAAACATGAATCTACAAGACAGGAGTGGCAGAACCCTGACATAAACATGGAATGATAAATAGAAAGACAAGGAACAAGTGTCATTAATTAATGACAATCACAAAAACAAACCCTGACAACTTTGACAACCCAGTGACTAGAAACACACAAAAGCAAAACAAAACAGAACGCACATCCTCATTCCATAACTAGTCGAACAAAGGAGCCAAATGCTTAAGGCCCTGGTGTACTTCAAGTGAAATTAAAGAACAAACTGAAATGATGTCGTTTCAACAAAAAAAATATGGCTAAAACAAAGTTCTTTTTGAGTTTGTTTCAGCTGTTTTAAACAGCTCACCAAAGCAAACTTTTGGGGAGTTTGTTTTGGCTCCAAAACACCATTGAGCTTCCATTGGTCCATGTCTATTACGCAATCAGTGGGTGTGTTTTGGAAATCCACTTTTTTTCAGATGCAATTTCTTCCCGTTTCATTTCTCATTTCATGGGGGTCAAACAGGAGAACAAAATCCCAAACAACAAAATTTTTTGAGATTTGAGTAGCAAAGCTGGTACAGATGTATCCACACTTGTACAATTGCTCGCAGAGAGATTTTAAAGACTTGGAGGTGTTCAAACACCAGACAAGAACCCCACTTTATCATGCCACATCTTTTCTATAGATTTGCGCACAATGGCATCGCCATTATAAAAAGATGCAATGCCCTGCTATGTTGCTTCTCATGGAGAAGACTTGATGTTTTTTGACAACAGTACACTGTAAAAAATTTAAGCCAGTACAACAAAAAAAAAAAAACATAATCCTTATTTCCTTTCACTTTTTCTTGTCCACTCAACTTTTGAAAACATCAGCTGCACTGACCTAAAATTATTTGTCAGTAATACAAAACACATTTAGTTGGGTTAACGTAAAATTATTCATTTTCTGGAGAGGTGAACTACTCTGTAACAAAACTTTTTAAGTTGTGCCAACCGAACATTTTTTTGTCTGCAGATCTGGAATGCCTGAAGTTGAGTAAAAAAAAACAAACAAACAAAAAAACAATATTAACAATATTTTCTTTTGTTTTTTTCTTGTGTACTTAATTTTTGAAAACATGAGTTGCACTAACCTAAAATGTCTAAAGTTAAGTGAACAAAAACCCATAATCCTTGTTTCCTGTCATTTTTTCTTGTGTACTCAACTTTTGAAAACATCAGTTGCACTGACCTAAAATGTCTGAAGTTGAGTGAACAAAAAAAACTCTTTTGGAAATTGGTACTAAGATGTAATACATTATCAGAACAAACAAACAGTTCAACTGAAAAAAAAAAACTAAAACAGAGACAAATGTTAACAAAACATTTATTAGACACAGAATTAGAAACAGGACAGGAGGCAAAACAACAATAACAGTAAACAAGACAAGGATCAAAACATCAAAAAACTGACTTTTTTTGTGTGTGTTCTCAAGTTAATAAAAACAGATACTTCATAATGCTTGGAGAAAGAACAGAGTGAGTAAATTATGATAAATTATCAGTTTTAGGTACATAATGCCTTCAGTTATTTTTTTACAGGAAACCTACAAAACATATTCTGTAGAAAAAGAGAAAAGGAGTGACTGTAGGGCCTTTGAGCTCAAGATTTTAGCTCCAACTGACTTCAAAAGTTTTGCTTAGAAGCTTAAAGTGAGTCTGAAGACCTTGTGTGTTTAATTAGAGTTACAGCTGAACTCTGAAGAACAGATTCAGTCAAGTTACAAGTATGGACTCCTCTGCACTAGATTATCAAAAACATAATTGGGAACCATGCACAGCACACCCTCGATGACAGTAATATTTGCAAAACTCTACTCCATACCCACAGACTCCAGTAATGCTTCCTCTGGAATGGACATTGGTGCCAATATTCGCACCTAAATTGATAGGCTTGGGCCCTGAGATGAAAATAACCTTTAGCTTTTTGGCAGGTGTGAGGTTTGTGCTAGTGTTGGGTATGGCTACAGCCCCACAGGCCCTTGTGTACAATGTGTGGCTACACCAGCACCCAATCAACTGATTCAGCAAAGTTCCCTTGGAGAGCTTCTCCTGGCATATGCTTGGCATGCTACATCTAGAAATCCACTGGGTGATCCTGTTTTGAACAATTCTTATGCTCTCCAAGGGAGAATGGGCAAAAAAACTCATCCATGCTTTATAAATCCTTTCTGAGCATGATAGTATCTTGTCATGTTGTGTGTATAATGCAAACAAACAGATTTAATCAGTCCAATAATCACAGGGAAACTCAGAATAAACACTATAATTGCAGAAACTTTGACAGCACCGATACAAAAAAAGTGAAAGTTAAAAACACATAGGATGGTAATCAATCAGAAAAAGAAAATGGTGTAACTAATTAGAAACCATGACAACAAATTAAAATAGTCGTCAAAGAAAAATTAAAAATATAATAAATAAAAATAATACTCCTTTGTGCGGTGATTAGTGATTGAGATTGAGTAAATTGTTTTACAGGGAGATCAGGGCTTTCCAGGAGAATCTGGACCACAAGGAGAGAGAGGAATAGGAGAACCAGGACCAAAAGTATGTACACAAATCAAACATTGTCTTTATGTTTCCATTTTTATGGTGTCAGCATGTTTTATGTATTGCTTTGGTAATTTTAGGGAGAACCAGGACCAGTCGGAGCACCTGGTATTCCTGGAATTCCAGGTGAAGATGGTTCTGTAGGTCCAAAGGTAGGACACAACAACCTGGGTCACAGGTTTCTTGTAATATAGTTACTGATCCTTTGTGTAGCCAATCAATTGTCACTGAATCATGCATGACTATCAAGTAAAGTCATATGTTTTAAGGTGCGGCTTAACTACTGTACATATTTCTGTGTCTACTAGAACTATAACACTGTCAGGAAAGGCAGGAAATATGAGAAAGCACTAATAAAACATGCATTGTATTCCTGTTTACAGACGTTTAGTCACCTGGGCATGCCTGTCTTTTGTTCATTACTTTAGGGTGAGATGGGTTTATCTGGTGAACGTGGTCAAGAGGGCTCACCTGGGAAAGGAATTCCTGGTGAAAAGGTACAATGACAGTTTCAATAAAACAATTGCTTACTTACCATGACTGAATGGATCAACTGAAGTATGAATGCAGCTTTTATAGTCAGTCAGTGATTTATATATTGAGTGAGTCATGCATGTGAACAATCATTTCCAGGAGTCAGTATTTGTATTTTTGGGTGACAATGAGAGCAGTTTATGCACTTTCATTTAGTGGACCCTTTATGCTACCATAAAAATGCAAACATTTACTCATTCCCTAAATGCAGTTCGATAATACTTGTGTTATCTTCACAACACTTTGAAATAGATATACCTCATCCCATCATGTCATCCAATTTTGTTTCAAGGTTTTTCTATGTCCAAAATACTTAATAACGTTTAAAATTCCTAATGTCACTCTAAATTGTGTTTATGAATGCCTCCACAGGGGGACCGAGGTGATAGAGGATCTCGGGGTCCCCCAGGAAGTTCTGGAGCAGCGGGACCACCAGGGGCCAAGGTGGGTGAAATGGTGGCGGCACTTAAACACAACCTTGTTTTTGCATTGGGAATGTGGAGGTTAATGTCCAGGTCGTTGTGTTAAAGTTTTAAAATGTGATATTTCATGGTCAGATGACTTCTAATGACCTCATAAAAGGTGTTTAAGGTTTGGTTGTACACTTTTATGGTTGCTCATAATCAGTCATTCTTGAGTTGAGAAAATATTCATCCATAAACCCATAAATTTGAAAAAAGAAATTCTGTTTGATTTTTGACTAAGTAAAAATTATGTTATGCAAATATTTAATTATGGCCAAGCCATTGAAAATGTGAAGAACATTTCTCTGAACCACAATATCTGAATCTTTGAAGTGTCATGGTTAAGTAATTTAAAAGGCATTCTTTAAAAAAATGGCAGCTGCATGGGTCACCAAAAAGTCAAATCTGTAATATAGTGTGAACTGCCACAAAAATTATAGGCCATGATCTGCCTTCTACAGATGACATTTATGTCCCACGTTTGCAGAAAAAAAGGCTTGACACATCTGGCTAGACATATTTTACGCCTTTAGCCTCAGGCAGACTGGTTCATGTTTTTAACACTTTTGGCATTAATGTGTCTGTATTTAATTCTTTATAATGATGGTAATAACTTACATTATTATATTTGTATGCACAAATGTGTTGCAGATCATAATGAAATTCTTATAAAGTTATTTAGTTTAAGTTATAAAGAACTAACATGACATTTTAATCTCCACATTTCATATATATACTGCATACATTGTGTAAAATAATAGATTTAGCTATGATAATAAAATATTTTGTTTCACACAAAGGGAGAACCAGGAAGTTTAGGAATGATGGGATTACCAGGACCTTCAGGTCGAGGATTACCTGGTGCCAAGGTGTGTATAAGCCCCATTAAGTGCAAATAATGATGCTATTCACACAAAGTGTAAAATAATATTATTCTATTTGTACTTAAGTTAAAAAATATCTAGCCAATGGTGGGCAGAGTTAGTGAAAATATCCTTTGCCAACATGGAGGCTATTTTCATTGTTATCTAAAGGTAAACGTTATTGTATGTATTGTAAATATGCTCTTTACATTTTGTTGCTTTTGTGTGTTTTTCGTTAGGGTGAACCAGGACCTGCAGGCCCCCCAGGTCATGTTGGAGAGCCAGGTGTTGGGACTACAGGACCTAAGGTTACAATCTCAAAGACATTAACATATAGTTTAATAAGAGTTTTTTTTATGCAAATAAAATCTGTATTGCCATGTCTCAGGGAGACCGGGGAAGTTCAGGACCAGTGGGACCACAAGGAACGAAAGGGGATGGATACCCTGGACCACAGGTCTGTAGGAGGAGACAAAAACTTTGATAAGAGCAACAATGTAACCAAAACCAGTAAGATCTATACATATTTTATATTCCTTCAGGGTCTTCCAGGGTTGCCTGGGCTCCCAGGTGAAATCGGACCTGAAGGACAGGGAATTCCAGGACCAAAGGTATTGGTCATTATGAAGTTCTTACTTTAATAAGTCTTTCAGAAAGTGAAGGCAGGTCTAGAATTTGACTTAAACTGATGTTGATGTTGTTTTCAGGGAGACAGGGGCTCACCAGGAGTTACTGGCTCATCAGGGCCTCCGGGAATTGGACTGCCAGGACCAAAGGTTCAAAAATACTTCTTAAAACAATTTTTTTTTCCCTAGAGGGCTACTGTCCAGGAAATTTTATCTCCAACTAGCTCCAAAACACTTGCCTAAAACTTTCTTAAGACATTGGTTCAGGTGTGTTTATTTAGGGAAGGAGCTAAACTCTCCGGAACAGTTGTCCTCTAGGAACAAGTTTAGACACCTTTGTCTAAAAAAAAAATTTAATTATTTGCTCAACATAAAACATGTTCTTAATACACATTTATAGGGTGCCGTTGGGCAGCCTGGAGTTCCTGGTCTTTCAGGCCCACCAGGAGAGGGAATTCAGGGTCCCAAGGTAAGACATTGAGCCCTACAGGTAATGCTTTGGCAGCTTGGACAGCAAGACAATTTTAACATTACTATGCTAAAGCTTTACCATACAGAACACTAAATTAGCTTTTGTCTTCACAGGGTGACCCTGGATTTCAAGGGCTTCCTGGTCCAAGGGGCCCTCCAGGTGATGGTCTGCCAGGAGAGAAGGTGCTATAAAACACTGACTGACTGTATTATAAGTAATTGTAGTTACGTCTAAAATGCAATGACAAATTAACAGTCTTATATTTTAGGGTGACAGAGGCCTATCAGGAGAGCGTGGGAAAAAAGGAGATAGAGGAGAACATGGAATGCCTGGACAAACAGGAACCAAGGTAAAAACATGTTACCAGTTAACCAATGTTGATATTACAGTTCTAGATCTTGTCTGCATGGTTGTCCAGGGCTAGACCTTTGAGTGCAGTTTGTAATTGAGATTTGAATGTCTGAACATAGCACAGGCATTGTTGTTGAACTCAGTTCAGAAGTTCAGATTTAGTCTTTGATCAAACTCAAGACAGTATTCAAATGCTCCCAAGTCAATGAAAAAGAAAATGAAAATATGGTCCTGGACACAGACTTGAGACTTGAAACTCGTATGTCTTGGTCAAAAACACACTAACCTAAAGCATCCTGAAATAATACTAATGAAATTCAACTTAAATTTTAGGGAAAACCTGGAGAGAAGGGAGATCCAGGCCTATCTGTGAGTCAAAACATTTTCCTCAAATCTTTTTTTTCATCAGAAATATCACAAATAATGTACAAATAACACTGAACTATACCCCGCAGAGAGAAGCGGTGATCCAAATAATCCGGGAAATATGTGGTATGTTGTATTACTCAAACACAAACTAAATTTACATCCTGTGTTAGTTAGGTGGAAGCACTTCATTTGTGTGCGTTTTCTCTCAGGATGTGGTGTGAAGTGCCGGACAAGTCCTCTGGAGCTGGTGTTTGTCATTGACAGCTCAGAAAGTGTGGGTCCAGATAACTATGAAGTGGTGAAGGATTTTGTAAACTCTCTGATTGATCGTGTGTCTGTAAGCCGTGAGGCCACACGTGTTGGGGTGGTGCTCTACAGTCATGTAGAGGTGGTGGTGGCCAGTCTGCAACAGCTGTATGACCAGGCTGCTGTCAAGACTGCTGTGCGCAGGATGCCATACTTGGGTGAGGGCACCTTTACAGGGAGCGCCATCCGAAGGGCCACTCAGCTGTTCCAAGCAGCACGACCAGGCGTAAGAAAGGTTGCAGTTGTGTTGACAGATGGTCTGGCTGACAACCGGGATGCAGTGAGTTTGAAAGATGCTGCAGAAGGTGCACACAATGCTGGGATTGAAATCTTTGTGGTTGGTATTGTAAACAGCAGTGACTCCCAGTATGCAGAGTTTAAGAATGAGATGAACATTCTGGCATCCGATCCTGATGAAGATTATGTCTACTTAATTGATGACTTCTTGAAACTGCACAGTACGTATTTCTGTATTTCTTTTAAATATAGAGCTGGTTGCATAAACTGCTTAGGCTGGTCTTAGAAAGTTAGTCACCAATATATTTTTCTTCAAGTCTGGCTATAACTTTTTACTTTTTAAACTAATTACTGCTTTGCTAACTGCTAGTTGATCAAACATGGTGTCTTAGCATGGTGTCTGTATTTATGCATCTGGCCCATGATGTACTTGAGTAAATATTTTATTGTGGCCCTTTTCAGCGCTGGAGAGTAAATTGTTGAATCATATCTGTGAGCATGACAATGGAAAGGTCTTCAGCTCGAGTGGCAAAACAATCCATCCTTTTAGACCTGATCCTGTTCCAGACAGAACTGAGGCTCCCACCAGTGATTATTTCATCACAGAGGGCAAAGAGGTCTTTCATTGAACTTCTACAATAGACACAATAAATTGCAATCTAGGAAAGAAAGACACTATAATAAGTTAATGGCACATTTCTCTTTATCACAGGATGCACCTCCAATAGACTTTGAGACTTTGCCTCAGCAACCTGAAGACTATGATGACATACATATTGACACTGGCTATTTTGATGGCTCTGTCAATGAGCTCCCTTGGGTGACAGAGACCCCAGATGGAAATAAGACAAGACAACAGTCTTCCATCTCAGTAGTAGGACCTCAGACACCCATTAACTGGCACCATGTTCAAGAAAGCAGTCCACCTCCAAAAACTCTACAGCCACCTCACCCTGACACCTCGCTGAAATGTAAGCACACTTACTGTGTAATCCCATGGTTATGCCTTGTTTCCACTGAGTGGTATAGTAGAGTTTTTAGTACAATAAAGTTTGGTACAGGTCACCCTGATCAGTCTTGCGTTTTCACAGGCAACAATAACCTTACTTGATAGGCATGGTGTGCACCATAAAATTTTGATTGACATAATTCCCGTGCAAAAAAATCCGCATGGGGCATTCACATATCTTTTGCAAGCTCAAATTCGTTATTTCAAATGTAGATGTGTGGCAAATGCATGCAAATAGAGAGGAAACAGCGCCACTCATTTCCACACATTTTAGATGGCCTTGTAAACAACAATAGAGGACATACAGCAGATTCTGTTTGTTTACCTACTGCATAATAAGCCAACAGAAAGCAGGTTGGTGCATTTACATGCAAGTGACCTCTATGTAACCTAAGGGGCAAAAAAATATAGCTGTGAGTTTGTGCATGTTTTTGAAAACGTAACATTCTGTAGTGCATTTTACTTTACACCACTGCTGACAGCCCAAATAGCCAATCAAATCAACCAAATGCAGTGCTACTATCTACCTTTTTTGTCTGTCAAACTATCTTACACACTGCTCAGCTTAAAGTGGCAACATAGAAATCTATTGTAAATATGATGCCGGGTAAGGGTTAGTTCACCCAAAAATGTACATTTCATCATTATTAACTCACCCTCTCTAAACTTTTGGATTAAACTGACATTCAGTTAAGGAACAGAAATCTTTCAAATTTCATTATAAATGTAGTTTGTGTTCAGTCAAAACTCTAAATTCTACAAATGCAGAATCACAAACCTTGGAAAAACTCTGTGACTTTTTGAGCATTCATATTCAATTCAGGCTGAAACCTGATTTGAAGTAATTGAAATGTTTTGTTGTTGTTTTCCAGATGTAGGCTGTGGGCAGGAATTGGACCCAGGGCCCTGTAGAGAATACAGTGTGATGTGGTACTACGACCCGCAGGCCAATGCATGTGCACAGTTTTGGTACGGTGGCTGCCAAGGCAATAGCAACCGCTTTGAGACGGAGGACATTTGTAAAAGCACTTGTGTGCAGACATAACACATTTTGACAATGAAGCATCATTCAGCAGATATGTGATTTGTTTTTTAATCAAGCTGTATCAATCATGCACTATGCAGGTGTTTTTTATTATTATTTTAGTACAGGTTTTATGAGAACAGTAAAACTGTAGATCAGATTTGCCCTGCATTATAGTGGCCAACACTTAATTATTGACTAGACTTAGTGCTGCTCCATTTTCTAGAGAATATTTAAAGCACCACATTTATTTTTTCGTAGTCACACTAAATGTTTTGCAAATTTCTTACTGTTTTTTAATTGTTCCTTCCATAGAAATAGTATTTTCTGTACGTTGCATCCAGTATTGTAAATATTTGTATTTTTGTTAATGCCTACTGGCGCTCAAATGGGAAATAATGGTGCTGGCAATCCCCTTGTTTTCATTAAGTAAATAAATATGCTTGAATTTAAATGCAATTTTTTAACATATTAACTGAATTTGGGATCATTGTTTGAGTCTGACTTTAAAAGAAATGTCTATATTTTTGTGGATAAAAAATAAATGAATTGTATAAATCAATTGAAACTGTAATGTGCAAGTGTATACTTATATAAATTGCTGAATATTTTTTTTACTGTAACTATCGTAAAATGAACAAAAACTACCTGGCAAAATCAGGGTAAGTGGGCAAAGTGAAATGGGAAAAGTGAAATGAGAAAACCAAATGGAAAGCATCAGATTGCAGCATTACATTTAGATCTGTGCATAGGCCAATGGCAGAGACTGTGCAAATTCTCCCATCTTAAACATATTTATATAGAATTTTCTGTTAAATATACAGTATTTATGTTCAAATCGTAATATATTTTGTGATAAGAAGCATTTAATTTCAAAGATGGTTATCCAAGGTGTTTCCTTAGCAGTGAACTAATGAACTCACTTCACTAATTTACTCATTTACTTTAACGCTCTGGATTAAATAAAGCTTTTTTGTCTTGCCTTTGATTGAATAAGTTCTGAACAAGATGTTTTGGATAATAAAGTCTGCAACTTTGTACAACTTGTTTTATTATGTATTATACAACAATGAATATAACATGATTTATTACAGTAAAGTAATGTACAATAAATATATTCATAAATTTCTCTTATCATGGTGACCTTTTGACCGGCGTCTTATTTTTAGCTTCAATTCAGTTCATCTGGATTAAATCTGTATTTGTATCCATATGGGCGTAAATGATATGTGTAGTACTCCAATGTGTGCATTTCCACTGCGTTAATGTAATGGAATGAGATGGCAAAATCTGAACAGCATCTCGGACCCTAAAACACAAGAACAAAAAAATATGTTATACATAAAGACCAATGAAACTAATTCCAGCTTTTAATTATTCTTACCTACTTCATGCTTCTCTCCTTCCCTGTCTTAGTTCAATTAAAAATCATATGTATCTGATGCTAATGTGAAAATTTACAGAACTATTTTATTTTCATTTCAAGAGGGTTTAATGATGAGCATTCATTCATGATCTTATTTTTTTTTGCTTTCGTGATAATAGTGAATAGATTTAGCGTCACTCATTATATGTTCCTGGATCAACATCCTTGTTTAACCTAGAAAAATATTAACATAGACAATTTTCAGGTTATTGATATGGCTCATTTTTATAAAAACGGAAGCAAAGAGCCGGACACATTGTGCTTCTCATAGTGACGCCCATGCAATATTTGCATAATAATCACAGATTAGATCAGTTTCAGATTCACTCAATACTTGAGCACTGTATGGCTTAATAAAGTTCTACATAAGTCTAATAATTCCTACTTGTAAATGACAATAAAATGATACAACAATAAAATGACGAAAAAGCGTTTATAAACTAGTATCTAATTTTAATCTTTATTGTATGTTGTACTTTATTAGTGTACAGGCACTTTAACCCCACTGTTAAGTAGTACAACAGTAGTACACCATTAATAAAATTACAACATACAATGAAGATCGAAATGAGATAATAGTTTCTAAACATTTTCTTTTTTTTAAATAATGTAATTTTTATTAAAGTGGCAACTAGTTACAACAAACATTTCTGAAGCTTACAGTTGTTAAAAATGAATAGGAAGTGCTTGCCAAAAGATTCAGGTTTCTTGACACTTGTTTTTGAACTACAAATTCAAATATATGACCTATGGTATCAGTTGCAACGCTTCACTTTTTATTAACAAATCCTCTCCCTCTACCAAATGTTTGAAGCATGGAGGTCTTTATTTTTGTCTGAAAAATTTTCGTCATTTAACGCCAATGCAATATCATCTTACACATCACTGTTAAAGCTGTGTATATAATAGTCTAGGCTTTAGTTATTTATTTAGGCTTATGGTCATTCTTGTTCAGCATAATAGTAAGTACTGAATAAAACGTGTTACTATATGTAGACACAAGAATCATTTGTATATTTGACAAATATCAGTATTATTCTACCTTATATGAGATAAACTACACAAGTTTAACTTCAGGAAGTAGAAAATATCCAACTTTTAAACACTGGCATCACTCATGTCCCTCTCATTTCAGGGGTAAATTATAATTAGGTTTATGTATGGGGGAAGGTATACAGTTAGCACAATTTTTTTTTGTTTGAAGATAAACAAAAACGTTTATTCAAAAACAATGCTGTCTTTCTGTGGAACTGCTTAATGTTGTACAACTTGTTTAACATGGATTTCATATCACACTTATGTCTGCTCCTATTTTGTGTTTTTTTTTTTTCTTTTTTTTTTAAAGTTGCTTTGACATTTCTGGCTTAATTTCAATCATGTTCCAACACACAGAGTACTTGTCTACATATATGAATTACATATATGAAATGCAAGCTTATATTTGGATTTCACATATATAAAATATGTCATACATGCAACATATATTGCAAAATGTTGCAAAAATGGTTGCTTACATGTATGTTTTTCAACCATACTGGGCCTGAATTACAATTATGTACATATACTGTATGCTCAAATATATTAAATATAATTACATTTACGTTTTTTACATATACAACAAAGAAAAATGCATACAAACTGGTTCAGTCTCAGAAACAGGATCTCTGCTTCATCTATGTCTGAATCGCTGTCCGTGTTTCATTTCAGTTTTTATTTTTGAGTGAACTATGCTTTAAGGTTAGGGTAAAAGGCACAGGCTGAGGCCATCCAGCCCTACTCAACACCATTATCAGTTCCAACTGCCCAAAACCTGGAGAAATTTTTCCACAACTAGCATTAACTCTTTGCTCACTCACTATCCTTCAGCTTAGTCCCTGATTTATCAGGGGTTGCCACAGTGGAATGAACAGCAAATTACCAGGACTGGGAAACACCCACACACATTTTCATTCACACAGACATTCATACACTATGGCCAATTTTGTTAACCCAATTAAACTATAACGCATGTCTTTGGACTGTGCAGGAAACTGAAGCAGCATCAACTCTTTCATACTGTCATAGCTGTGTTCTTACCTCAACAGGAATATAATGATCATAGATGAGGTACCAGGGTCGTGGTCTGCGTAGCTGTCTTATCAGGTAATTGCCTGGAGGGTAAGGGTGAAAGGCTTGTCTCCCAAACACATCCCTGGAATCCCCCATCCCAACTTTCATTTTCTCCATGCACTGTCCCAATCCAACATCCTCAAGTTCTGTGGTGTGTGTGCAAAGTCCATCAGCAAACCCTTTCACAAATCTTCTCAAAGCTTCCTTACTGAGGATGTAACCGGCTCCTCCACTCATGTAGCCTTGTGCAACGAATGGTTTGAACCGACGTCCAAAATACAGCGGATCCTCTGAGCTGTGCTTGGACAAGCTGTGGCGCAAGTTCTCAAGGACAACAAATGTGTCATCGTCAGCTTTGAGGAACCAATCAGCATCGTTTAGATGGTGCTTGTGAATGTGCTGGAAGGCTCGTATAGTTTTCCAGTAGAGTTGATCGCGTCCTTCTGACACATTGAGTCCTATCGTGGGGAAGTCTGTCTTCTTTGAGCTCATATACAGAATGATGTTGCAGCGTTTGCCCCATGTGGCATGAACGTGTTGGGTTCTGGACTGCAGGTTTTGAGACTGTGTCATTACCCAGCATAAAACTCTAACCTTCTGGCTTAAATCCTGTGTTGCGTTTCTGTTTTCAGCTACTGTATAAGAACATAAGAGTTTAGTTTAAGACCAGTTCACATCAAGAGTTGATAACTATAAAAATAGAAACACTTTAAAGAATATATAGTTTTGGCTCATTTTTACAAGTCCCCTTTTACAAGTAGAGTTAAACAGCTAAGTTTCACCATTTACCATACCATGACTCCAACAGGAGCATCAATATTACACCTAGCAGTGGACTATTTTCAGGCACTGCGTAATATCATTGTGCCTTAGGCTCCTTATTATTATGCTAGATTGAGAGTATAGTTCCTAGCCATATTGACCTAGCAAATAGCAACGTTTTTTATTTTCATTGTATCTACAAAAGCATCAAGTTTCAAACAGGAAAATGATCAAAATTCAACGATTTAAGCTAAGCTAAGCAAAGCTAAGCTAAAAGTGCTACTGCCAGACCAGGAGATAAGCTGAATGAGTTCAATAATGGTAAAACTTAAATGTTTAACTGTAGGGGACTTGTAAAATGAGCAAGTACCCTAGAGTTAAACATTTTTTTTTTTATTTTCAAAATAAAATGGAGTGTTCCTTAAGAACCCCAGAACTATACTGACAACAATAGATGAATGGTATTTTTATTTTTATTTTATATTGTCAAGCTGATAAAATACAAAAACACTAACAGTCAATCATAATCCATCATGAATTAAAAGCATTTAAAGTGTTACATCATAATAGATTGTAATAAACAGAGCATTGGTGTGAATGCTGATGTTGATATTGTTAGCATTTGTGTTAGTTTTTGTGGATGCTGGTTGTTATTGTTATTCAATGGTCTGGATGCTAAATCTTTATTTTACAGCTATAGTCAGTTGATACTAACTTGGTTATTGTTATGTTTATTGTCAGTGATGTGGAAATTAATATGCTTATCAAAGTTATCCATTTGCTTGGATGCTGATATAGTTATTGATTGATGCCCTTGATGCTAATATAGTTATAGTTATCATTCCTTGGTGTGGAGGCAAATATAGCTATCGTTATAGTTTTCATCCAAATTTGTGTGGATGTTAATAATATTATTGTTGCTGTCAGCTGGCATCAATGCTAAGAACGTTATCATTACAATTTTCATCTGTTTGTGTATACGTAGACAATAATATAGTTGTCACTATATGTAATATACATTGGTTTGGATTATAATATGGTTATAATTACATTTTCAACTTGCAAATAACATTATTTTAGTGACTGTGTAATTAAATGTATTGTGATTTTCATTCTGAATGCAATTTTGAATTGTATGTCGCAGATTCATTGCTTGTCTTCAAAGTTTCATTGCTTGAATTCTTTCTTTTGTTTTAATAACTGAAAATCCATATTTGTGTGTAATTACGTATATATTTTTTTATTTCATTTAAAGGAATAATAATCAGTGGTTGAACTGAATCTGAGGAAAATAATACCACTTCACTGCACTACATGTTCATAAATACTTAACTCATAGTTTAAAGTTTAACAGAAGTTACTCCTATAATTTGTTTCATGTTTCATGGGATGTAGGAAAAAGTTGAAATATAAGATACTGTTTGTCACACACCAACAATCATTTTTTACACTGTATTTGATCTGGCTTCCAAGTGCAAATTAGATTAGTAATTTAAAATAAAGTTTAAATCATTTTTTAACAATCTTGACATGCTTTAAAGAAGGTCACTAACTTTTCATGTTTTTATAAACATAGTAAACATAGCGCATGAATAATACATTTAATTCTTTCTGACAACAAAACACTTCAGTTCCACAAGCCCTTAATCCCAACATCAGAAGTGGGAAGTAGGAAACTTCATGTGAAGGTTTTAACGAACCAGATCAAGCAAATCAAGTTCTTCAGGATTACTATCAAAACCACAGGTATGTATGAGATTAAGATTGAAACTAAACTCTGCTGGACAGTGGCTTTCCAGGAGTTGATTTTGACACAGATATATATATTTTTTCAATGAAGATATATAATATCTTCATTAATATATCAAATATCAAATAAGATATCAAATATTTTTGATGCATTTAAGCAAAACACTTTCATTAAACAGCTATATTAATTCAAATAAGAGTTTGGTCAGAGAATATCTTTATGAACGGAAAGAAAATATATTCAAATGAGTTATTGGAAAAAGAAAAGAAGAAACTACAAAATTATAACAAATTGTATTTAACATTTTTTCCCCACAACATTCTAATTTGGGTTTACTCATTTTTGGACTGCAATCTTAATTTATTTTCTTAATTTTTGTTAGATTAGATCCAGTTTTTGGCTTTGGTACTGTCAAATGTAATGCATTTCCACAAATATATTATTGTAAAGCATCCTATAGAAAATATTCATTTAAAAGATAGACCTGTGAGGGGTGTACTCATTTATGCTGAGCACTGTACTGTATATAAATAAATGTAAAAATTTACATTTCTATCTGTGCATGGTTGTATGATATTTTCTCCCCTTTTCGGTTTCTTTTTTTTAATGTTCTTTGGCTTAGAAATGTAGGATAAAGTATGTAAAATAACAGCAAAAAATAACAGCCTTTGTCTTACCTGTATATTTCATTGTAGATATATTTATCCTTTTCAAATCAAAAGAAGGTGTCCGAGTCTTTTGAACATGCGAATAAGTTATTGTGAGAAAGATACTCACTGCCACACCACTTAAAAATAACAAATTCTGCTTAAATCTTCTCATGTCTAATACTGAATAAAGAATGAGTTTCTTTTAAGCAAAGACAGTATCTCTTCAAAGCTCTGAAATGTCCTGCCCTAAGCACACAGATGAATTTACAGGTTGTGCAACAAAGTTTTGCTGCATCAGCAAATATCAGTGTGTGTAAGCCTGTTGTTTTGTCATGCTGCTATATATTTTTTTAAACAGCGATAGTGAGCAGAAGAGACTTCTTTCGATAACAAGCCAAAATATTTCCTTATATTATTATATTATATTATATTATATTATATTATATTATATTATATTATATTATATTATATTATATTATATTATATTATATTATAATCACAATAGGCTAATTATTAAAAACTACATGCATAAATGAACGAATGAATGAACGATGAATGTACATGATTGTAGGTTATTTAATTTTGCATATAGCTATATTTAATTGTTTAAGCAGCTTTTCTCAGTCACTTTGGTACACTTCTCAGATCAGAATTGAAATTTGCAAAACAGTAAGTGCATTTCTCAAAACAATAAATAGCTAAACACCATGGATTACCTGCAAAAGCCAGTCTCTTGCTCAAAATCCTTATCTCTCAAAAATAAATATCTGTGTCAATGAACATGTCAGTGCCATCAGAATGACAAGTCCTTGTGTCAGTGTGTACAGAATAGACAGTCAAATTGCTTAGTCATGTTGTCAAAATAACAGTGTACTCCAGAGGGGTGTTCTGATGCAAACTATGGCTACAGTTTTAATAGTATAATTTTAGACACTTATGTATGTGAAAGCTTGATTGCAAGAGACTGGACAATTTTCACATTTATGCTTTTACTTTTTGTACTGTAATTTGTTGACAGATACAGAAAGGAAAATACAGCACTGCATAACACAATGCATGCACCTTAGTAAGAGAAAATCAAGATTCATTATGACAACTTGTTCAACCGCTTTGCATGTAAAGACTTATGCTATAAACTAAAGCCTAAAGGTTGTGGGGGTGAGATTATAGAGACCATTATAATACATTTTGATCAACATGACAATGAGAAATGAGAAAAGAATGTTTTTTTGATGTGCACAAGTGACACAATGTGAAGACTGAACAGGTGGTTTTGAAAATTTCAGTTCAGATCTGAGAAATGTAACAAAGCGACTGAGAAAAACTGTAAAACAAAATTAATCACACGCAATAGCGCCATCACCCGACCATTAAAATGACTAGAATTTATTCCTGAAGTATAGTTTCTTCATTCATTCATTCATTTTCATTTCGGTTTAGTCCCTCTATTAATCTGGGGTCGCCACAGCGGAACGAACCGCCAACTTATCCAGCATATGTTTTACGCAGCGGATGCCCTTCCAGCTGCAACCCATCTCTGGGAAAGTATAGTTTCTTTATTTTAAAAAAATAATCTATATAGCTTATATTTGACCACGACTGTTCCTTGTGATTTTTGATTGTAATATTATGCATTGGCAGCAGCTCTTATCATATCAAGTTAATGCTAATTCCAACACGTATGCTAAAACATGTTGTTTTGATAAAGTCAATTTAAGGTATCGTGTCAGAGAAAACAAATATGTATCAAAAACGCCTATTATTGCTTACCCAGTAACCTTTTAATGTAAATTAATAAAGTCGATTCCGACAAACATTCTGCGCAACATCCCACTGGTCAACAGAGGGCAGCAGCAGCTCTAATAACACACACAGCGCTGCGGTGAAGAAGCCGGCATGTACACAAGGGCACGCACTTTTGGGTAATAAGTGATATGTAATTGTTGTATTTGTAATAGGCAATCGGTTCGTCTCTCATATAAGCTATGATTTAAGTAGCTTGTGTTCTGGGCTGCTGCATTGCGTTACTGTGTATCATATCTGTTTCATATAAAAGTAATGGCAAATCCAGCACATATATCTGCGGTTCGGACTTTGTATAAGAAAATCCTGGTGCTTCACCGCTTTCTGCCCATTGACCTGAGGGCTCTGGGCGACCAGTATGTGAAGGATGAGTTCAGGAGACACAAGACTTCTTCAGATGGAGAGGCCAAACACTTCATGGCGGAATGGCAGGTAAGAGAGAAACAAGGAAAAACCTGTCATTATCAGAGAAAGCAAATACAATTTAATTTACTCTAATCCTGTGTAGTTCATCCAGTAAATGTTTAATTTCCTTTAAACGAGCTCATCCCGCCGGCGGATCATATTTTAACATTTATCTACACGTGCTAGTGGAAATATTTTTATGTTAGTCAATTTTTAAGGATAGCAGGCTAGTATTTTTTCAGTCATTCATTTTTTTAGTGCATACTACTATGTTATTACATACTCATTACCATAGTTTCATTATTTAAAAACATTATACTGTACAAGGCTTATTATATATGTATTTATAAAATAGTATTTTTACTCATTTGTGTTTATGTAAGTTATATTTCTGCATTTTAATAAAATTTAGTTTTTACTTAAATTTAGCATTTTTTTATTTTAGCGTTCATTTTTGAAAATTTTTCACATTTTCATTCAATATGAAATTATTTTATACTGTTTTATAATGTAGCCTTAATACTGTCCACTTAATGTGTAAAAAAACATTTGTTACTCTTATTACATAAAATACTGCCCTTTTTACATATAAAAAAAAAAAAAAAAATATATATATATATATATATATATATATATATATATATATATATATATGTATTACTAGTTACTTATTACAAAAAAACTGATATATTTTACATGATTGCACTATACAGTCGTGGCCAAAGGTTTTGAGAATGACACAAATATTAGTTTTCACAAAGTTTGCTGCTAAACTGTTTTTAGATCTTTGTTTCAGTTGTTTCTGTGATGTACTGAAATATATTTGCAAGCACTTCATACATTTCAAATGCTTTTATCGCCAATTACATGACATTTATGCAAAGGGTCAGTATTTGCAGTTTTGGCCCTTCTTTTTCAGGACCTCTGCAATTCGACAGGGCATGCTCTCAATCAACTTCTGGGCCAAATCCTGACTGATAGCAACCCATGCTTTCATAATCACTTCTTGCAGTTTGTCAGAATTAGTGGGTTTTTGTTTGTCCACCCGCCTCTTGAGGATTGACCACAAGTTCTCAATGGGATTAAGTTCTGGGGAGTTTCCAGGCCATGGACCCAAAATTTCAACGTTTTGGTCCCCGAGCCACTTAAATATCACTTTTGCCTTATGGCATGGTGCTCCATTGTGCTGAAAAATGCATTGTTCTTCACCAAACTGTTGTTGGATTGTTGGAAGAAGTTGCTGTTGGAGGGTGTTTTGGTACCATTATTTATTCATGGCTGTGTTTTTGGGCACAATTGTGAGTGAGCCCACTCCCTTGGATGAGAAGCAACCCCACACATGAATGGTCTCAGGATGCTTTACTGTTGGCATGACACAGGACTGATGGTAGCGCTCACCTTTTCTTCTCCAGACAAGCCTTTTTCCAGATGCCCCAAGCAATC
Source organism: Danio choprae (assembly GCA_903798125.1). NCBI lineage: Eukaryota > Metazoa > Chordata > Actinopteri > Cypriniformes > Danionidae > Danio > Danio choprae. The sequence goes on along the minus strand of CAIGQW010054138.1, from coordinate 448,314 downwards.
GGAAAAGGGCTTCATCGGAGAATATGACTTTGCCCCAGTCCTCAGGAGTCCATTCGTCATACTTTTTGCAGAAGATCAATCTGTCCCTGATGGTTTTTTTGGAGAGAAGTGGCTTCTTTGCTGCCCTTCTTGACACCAGGCCATCTTCCAAAAGTCTTCGCCTCACTGTGCATGCAGATGTGCTCACACCTGCCTGCTGCCATTCCTGAGCAAGCTCTGCACTGGTGCCACTCCGATCCCGCAGCTGAATCCTCTTTAGGAGACGATCCTGGCACTTGCTGGACTTTCTTGGATGCCTTGAAGCCTTCTTAACAAGAATTGAACCTCTTTCCTTAAAGTTCTTAATGATCCTATAAATTGTTGATTTAGGTGCAATCTTAGTAGCCACAATATCCTTGCCTGTGAAGCCATTTCTATGCAACGCAATGATGGCTGCATGCATTTCTTTGCAGGTCACCAGGGTTAACAATGGAAGAACAGTGATTTCAAGCATCACCCTCCTTTTAACATGTCAAGTCTGCCATTCTAACCCAATCAGCCTGACATAATGATCTTCAGCCTTGTGCTCGTCAACATTCTCACCTGAGTTAACAAGACGATTATTTTTTTCAGCATTAAGTTCATTTTCATGGCAAAGAAGGACTATGCAATTCATCTGATCACTCTTCATAACATTCTGGAGTATATGCAAATTGCTATTATAAAAACTTAATCAGCAACTTTTCCAATTTCCAATATTTATGTAATTCTCAAAACATTTGGCCACGACTGTACATATCATGATCCAATATTTAATCTGTCTTATTTATCATTTTACTACATAACTGTACTATCAGTGCATAATAGACAAGCATGGATTTGTGGCATTAAAAAAAAAATGTTTTGCATTGCAAAACAGATTTTACATTACGAAATCTTCTGTTCTTTATGAGTCAGGAAAACTCAAGCTTTTGCTGGAACCTTCCACTTGATGGCAGCACCATCCTAAATTGTGTATCATCATGAAAACTTAATGCAACTCATCCATAACCCATAACTAACGAATCCTTTTCTCCCAAGGAGCACAGTCATTTGCAGACACCATCTGTGTACATTAATTACCCTGTAATCCATCATCACATTGACCAGACTTAATATTTTAATTTCAGTTAAGTTGTTCGTGAGAGCTCTGACATCATGCTCGTATGAAAGAGCCATGACCAATCCAATGATCGAATTCAATGCATGAACTCCACTTCAACATGCAGCGGTGTGTCTACTCAAGGAGCAAACCATGTAGATCTTTTACTCTAAGGCTGGAAATTGGAGCTTTTTGAGCGATCGAACTCCACGAGACGTGTTACACCTGCAGTATGATTCTGTGTCAGCACAGCGGTTGATTGTGGACAAACCTGGCTCTTATTGCATTTTCACGGTGTGATTTCAGAGGACGCGATGTTCCTGGATTAACTGTAACATATATTCTCCAGGAGGGTAAAAATCACACTTTCGCAGGTAATGAGAGTCAGTCTGTTCGTGTGCAGAAGGACATGTTCACTTCCTTACAAAATGGCCTGCTGAGTGTCGGGAAGAAATTCTAGTCTTTTGCTAGTCATTTTTCCTTTGAATGCACACAGTTACAAAACAAAGATGTTGCCATGAAGTACAAAGCCAGTCAAAAGTGTCTTTTTTTTTTTTTTAATTGAGATTTATATATTATTGAAAGCTGAATAAATAAGCATTCTGTTAATGTTTGGTATCTTAGGATAGGACAATATTTAGTCGAGATATTTCGAAAATCTGAGAGTGCAAAAGTATTGAAAAAAATCCCTGTTAAAGTTGTCTGAATAAAGAGACAAACAATGCACATTACTAATCAAAAATTGAGTTTTAATATATTTAATGTAGGAAATTTGTGTATTATCTTCATGGAACATGATCGTTACTCACTATTCTAATGATTTTTGCCATAAAAGAAAAAATTTATAATCTTACAACTCTTACAATGTATTTTTTGGCTATTGCCGAAAATTGACCAGTGCAACATAAGACACATGGTTTTCACCCAAGGTCACATTTGTACACAAGCGGAAAGTAATAAATAATACTTTAAAAAGAGAGTTCACTCAAACATGAATATCCTCACCCGCATGTTGTTCCCAACCTGTATAACTTACATTTTTTAAAACATAAATGTCATACAATAGATTTTTGTGAGGAAAGGACTGAAATTTAGCAGTTAGCAGTTGCGGCCAGATCATTAAATGAGTAAAACTAAAGTAGGCCTACTGATTATTTAAACCCATGTTTCCATTTGTTATTAACATGCCTTATCAGTGATCCAATAATAAGTGGTTAACTAAGACACATTACCATTTCTATCTAGTATTAACATGCGTCTTCCTGTGACCACTTGTGTTAGGTTTTATTTTTTTCTTTAAGACCTTTTCCACTTATTTTGTCACGCTCTACATCTCTTATAAGAGCGCTTGGTATGACGCACGACTACTATGAATGAACAAATCCATGCCATGCAGCTTACGAGCAAGGAGGAAAGCAAATAAATGAAAATGATGTGGATGGCAACCACAATTTAGATCATCATTTGTCTTTTGGTCCAACGTAGCAAAGTAAAAATACTTTTTCTCACAACAGTAGGCAGAGAAAAAAAAATGGTGTTGCTGTTTCGACCTCATGAGTGTTTACACTATAAAAGCAATCCGACTGATTGCATTTGGAGTACCTCTGGAAGTGGTTGAAAGTGGACAAGCTCAAAACATTTTTGACTCCTTCACACCTTTATTTTGACAAAAAAAACTTACTACCAGGCATAAACAGGACCATGAGCCCAGTTAATTAGAAAATATACTTAGCTGAGGAAATATTGCCAAAAAAAAAATCTTAAATTGGAGTTTTTATCACAAAATTAGCTTTTTACTATTTAGTTGAAGGCAGTGAGTTGGTAAAATAAAGATGGTCCAAAGGTGCATACAACATTTCTGACAGATTTTCATTAAAGTGTTGGTCTGTTTGTCTGCTTGACAATCCCATTTATTTGCACTGCAGCAATAAAATTGAAGTGAGAAATGAGACACAAACTGAAAAATGTTTCTATTTAGTTTAAAAGAAAGATAATTTTCTTAAAATATGTGGCCAAAGTTTTATTTGGGGACATAATTTGAAGTTGGAAAAAGGTAATAAATTGCAATATTTTGCAGAATATTTCTATGTATACAGTTGAAGTCAGAATTATTAAACCCCCTGAATTATTAGCCCCCCTGTTTTTTTCCCCCGAATTTCTGTTTAACGGAGAGAAGATTTTTTCAACACATTTCTAAACATAATAGTTTTGATAACTCATTTCTAATAACTGATTTATTTTATCTTTGCCATGATGACAGTAAATAATATTTTACTAGATTACTTCTATACAGCTTAAAGTGACGTTTAAAGGATTAACTAGGTTAATTAGGTCACTTAGGCAGGATAGGGTAATTAGATAAGTTATTGTATAACGATGGTTTGTTCTGTAGACATAAAAAAAAAACAATATAACTTAAAGAGGCTAATAATTTTGACCTTAAAATGGTTTAAAAAAATTAAAAACTGCTTTTATTCTAGCTGAAATAAAGCAAATAAGACTTTCTCCAGAAGAAAAATATTATCAGACATACTGTGAACATTTCCTTGCTCTGTTAAACATCATTTGGGAAATATTTAAAAAAAGAAAAAAAAATCAAAGGGGGTTTAATAATTCTGATTTCAACTGTGTGTGTATGTGTGTATATATATATATATATATATATATATAATAAAATTATATTGTGACACAAGTATTATGATAATATTTTATCATGGGTGATTCCCACCCCTACTGTGAAAATGAAACAAGTTAGTAATTAGTCCACTCTCAAATTAGTTCTGGGAAGGAGTCGGTGCGTGTGTGTATGTGTGTTTTACCACCCCCTCCACACTCGTTCATTAAGAGGTGAGTGAATCACTGTGAGGTTTCAGTTTTCAAAGCACTGCTGGGAAAAAAATAAATAAAAACGAGAAAGGGTGGCGGAGCCAGGAACAGAAGTAGAGCGAGCCTCCAAATGTGATTAGGAGCACTGACTGTTCACTTTAATCCAGTTACAGTAGAGGGCCCAAGGGACTTCTCATCGCCTAATAAATCGACCGCATTGCAACAGACAAGCTTTCCCTGAGGAATAAAAGAAAAGGAGAGAAATGGAGAATGTGAAGGAGTGAAAGGTGTGCGTGTGTATCTTTTATATATGGCTCTGCAATTTGCTTTTCGCCTGGTAGATCATAAATCTGATGAAACAAAATCACCAGAACGGAGATAATCCAGAACACCATATTAGCCATTGACACCTAGAAAAAAAAACTCTGAACACCATAATAACCACATGATAATCCCAAAGTTATCATACATCACGATGACCACTTGTTAATATGCAAACACCATGCAATAGTAAAAAATAAATATATTTACAAATCTGAAATATTATTGTGGTGGAAAAAGATAAAGATTGAATTTGAACCCCAGAAGCACCACTACACCAAATGCCACGAACACGAATTTAGTTTTTAAATGCCATTTCATTTAGAATGAAAACAGCCCTCATCCAGATGCATGTCTGTTGTGTTTCAGAAATCTCCTTTCCATGCTATACAGCCTAAAACAGGTGATACGTGACTATTCATTCTGACTGGGCATTTTTTGCTGGCTTCATCACTCTCTCCTCTCCACCAATCAGCTGGTGTGTGGTGTGCGGACTGGTGCAATATGGCTGCTGTCGCATCATCCAGGTGGATGCTGCACACTGGTGGTGGATGAGGAGATTCCCCCCATTGTGTAAAAGCGATTTGAGTGTCCAGAAAAGCGCTATATAAATGTAAGGAATTATTATTATTATTCAGTGTTTTCAAAATGCTCTGTTTTTGCGGATCCAAGATGCTGGAGTAGTGCAAACATCAGGCGAAACCTTAACAAAGCATATGCATTTGAAATGAAAATGCACTAGTGTAAATGACACCTCAGATTTGGATATTAAAGGTGAAATTAGACATTTTTAAAAAGGTGTGACTGGAAATGAAAATCAGATGATGTGATCAGCTGCAAGCATTCATGTCGTGTCATGGATGTCATGGCCTGCACATTTCGTTCTTGCTCAAAATTAAAGAGACATTTGAAAGAGTAGCACAGCAGTACACTGTTTGCAAACAACCGGATGCTGCCCACACTGCTAGGATTACTATTTATGAGTATGTGCATGTGCACTACATGGTATTCTATCAATAGTACAATAGTACTCTTTACTTTGACCTTGGCAAACTGAATGAAGATATGTTCCTGAAAAGAATGGCACGTCAAAGAAAGAAGAGCTCTGCAGCACACCCGCCAAGGGTACCAGCTTCTTAAGTTTTGACGTAAGGAATATTCATTGCAGGTCAAGTTCTCATCATTTTCATTGAGATTACAATCTGAATAGGCATGTATAAGTTTATTTCATGTTCTGTATATTCATAGCTCATATATTCATATGTCCCGGAAACCAATATTTTTTCGCACTTCATAAAAGATGAATCATTGTCTGGCCTTCTGAGACTTTGGTATGGAGTTACAGGTTAGGATCAGGATTTTCTTCTTGTGTATTTTAGCTCTTTTTGTTGATTACTTTATTAATGATTACACCAATGTTCAAAGATGTTTAACATTTGGTCTGAAATGTTTTGTTTTTCAAATCACAAGTATGAACTCCACACCACTTTTGATTTTGCACCAAGTTATCTTAAAATATGTAAGGACTTTAAGTAGTATACCATGAACCATTTTCATTAACCAGGTCACTCCTGGGGGATTGTCCCTGTAGTACTATATGTCACTTTGTATTACAGCATCTACTAAATGACTCCTGACTTAAATCTGAGCCCACTGTTATGACAACAGCACATTTTCAAGCTGTATTATACGTACAGAGTAGTGGACACAGAGCTAATCTATTTATTGGTATAGATCTTTAAAGTTGTTTGCCCTTGGGAAAGTCAGGCAATTACAGACAAGCATAAACCGGGTTGCCTGCTTACGTCATTGCGATGGGAAGTGAGGTGTTTATATTCAGAAGGTGAGCTTCACCAAAAAGCTTGCCATCCAGCCTGCCCACATCCCCTTCATTCTTAAAATATTACTCTTTGGCAAATGTTCAATCTAATTACATTATGTAGAGGAGGAAGCTTCTCAGACAAATGGATTTTTGCTTCCAAAATTGAATTGCGTCCAAATTCCAAGACGTCGGGAGAGTGAATGGGAGTTCTCAATGGCTTTATTTTCACTGTGTTTTTCTGAATGAGCCTGACTGTAATGTTTTGTAGGTTTGATCGTAAGTAGTCATGACAGACGTAACGGACAATTTTCAATTCAGATGGCTAACCTCATGCCATAGAATCAGTGTGTAAACATATTTAGTGCTGTAGGACTTTGTGGTCAAGTGTTACGAGGATTATGGAAGGGAATCTTATTTAACAATTCTGGTTGTAATTCTGAATCAATTTCATGATAGTTTAATGAGAATGACTAACCCACATGCATTTTTCCTTAATATTCAAATACAGTGGTTTTAGGAAGAGTTTAGTAATTGTTTTTAAAAAATTTAAATGTATAAATCATCATAAACTTATGTCACTGTGATAAAATATTTAGTTCCATCCAAAATATTTAGTTCCATCCAAATAAAGTTCATAGAACTAAAATCTTTTTTTCAGTTCCTAACCTAAGCAACCTACCAAAAAGTGTGTAATACTGCCAATAGTTCTAGGAACTATGAAAACATTCCTGGTGTGTAAAAGCCCCTAAAATGAACAAGCTTATTAGTACAAAGGTAATATTTTTTTAAAGGAGAATTACATGTGATCTGAAAATGATTTCCCTAATTCACTTGATTTTGACACTTTTTGTGACTACTCTGGTCACGTTGTATGACTTTTTTCATACACTGTAAGCACTGTTCTTGAAAATATTTTTAGAATTGTGTTTTATCCATGACAACAGTGGAATGTAGACCTTGGAGAAAAATTTACGCAAACATACGTCACGGAAATAGTTTGGCTGTGGTATTTTTTTTTTTATATTAAAAAAAATGGAACTGATTCTGAAAAAAATCCCAGCCTCTTCAAGAATGCAGTTTGAGGAGCCAGAATGCTTTGTATCTGTTCTTTAAAAAGTTAACAAACATGACAAAGGTATGATGAAGGCCATTTTCACTTACAGTTTTTGTCTTGTGGAGACTTCTTGTAAAACTTTAAGAGAGGAGTATAGATGTAGAGGGAATGATTTCAGTGAGGTTAGAACGAGCGACAGGCATTGACCTCCATTAGATGTTAGTGGATACTTACAGCATCCCCCAGCAACCCCTGTAACCCATGTTTCATCATGTGAATTGCAATCAATGAATCTCCAACAAAGAGAAATAAATAATTCTGCCACAGTCTGGTTAAGTAAATCTATAAAATGAATTTCTCACTAGTGCTTTTATCTAAAATCAATAGAGAGCCAATAGTAAGCACACAAGTGTCGAGGCTTTGGTCACTTAACAGAAGTTGTAAAGTAGCTGAAAAAATTTAGTTGATTGTTACTTATAAGTAATATTCTTGTATCCGTCTTATTTTCTCTGCAGAACTACAAAGACGCCTTACAGACGCAGGTGCTGGAAGCAGTGGGAAACAAGAAGCTGGTGTTTGGAGCTGAATTATCGGAAGACAAACTCAAACACTTTCAAGATGAGCAGATTGGGCAGCTTTATGAGCTTATGCTGGAGTCCACAAAACCTAACCGACAGTTTGATATTCAAGAGGAGGGTACGCCAAAGTAAAGGAAAGGAAAGGCGCTTTATCTTCTCTCCAAGGGGAATGGGGAGTCATCCTATCGGGATATATTTTGACTTGAAGTACTTTTGCTGATAGCTAAGACTGAAGGTTACATTAAAGTCCATGTGAAATCAAAATTGCAAATATCAGAATATTTATTTTGCTAGTGCACATTGTTATTCTTTAGGTGAACAATTAGTCTGTGCAAGTTAATCCACTAAATAAAAAGGTTTGTTTTGGTAAATAAAAAAAATTTGATTTGTTCTTCAATCAAAGTCTGACCCTTTGCTTCTACGTTTGGAGTGGCGGCGAACTGTTGACATTAGTTTGCTTTTGCCACAATATTCTTAACCTCTCCCCTAATTTGCTACAAAAGAATTATGTGCAAAAAGAAAGCTCTTCCCCCTACTTAATATTCAGTTGGAAGAACATCGGCCTTACCGTGGCGCAGTGGGTAGCACGATCGCCTCACAGGAAGAAGGTTGCTGGTTCGAGCCTCGGCTGGGTCAGTTGGCATTTCTGTGTGGAGTTTGCATGTTCTCCCCGTGTTGGTGTGGGTTTCCTCTGGGTGCTCCGGTTTCCCCCACAGTCCAAAGACATGCGCTATAGGTGAATTGGGTAAGCTAAATTGTCCGTAGTGTATGTGTGTGAATGAGTGGGTATGAATGTTTCCCAGTGATGGGTTGCAGCTGGAAGGGCATCCGCTGCGTAAAACATATGCTGGATAAGTTGGCGGTTCATTCCGCTGTGGCGACCCCAGATTAATAAAGAGACTAAGCCGAAAAGAAAATTAATGATTGAATGGAAGAACATCAACATACCAAAATAAAAGTCTTAGCAACTTCCGGTTTGCGCAGACATTAAAATGTTACAGAGTCTTTATTGTTGCTTATTTCTGATGATTCTGAGTATAAAAGAAAAAAAAAACTAGATGGACTTATTATCAGCAGTTATAACAAGGATGCTTTAGTTGTTGAGTGCATTTACACAATATCAAGTTGTTCCTTTGTGTTTTTGAAGGTTTTGCATAGAGATGACAGTGTTGTCAAAATGATCACTGTTCTCACAGATCTGCGAAATTAAAAAATGCTGAATTACACATGATAGGCCAATAGTTGGCGATGTTACTGAAGAAACACTACGCACTTGGGTAAATATGGTCTTGTAGCCCACCATTGACAATTGGTCAGTATGTCTACTGACTGAACGTAATATGTTTTTATAGTTTACACAGAATCAAAATCAGTATTTTTTCCAGATCTTGCACTTTGTGCCCTATTTTACTTCTGTGGCTCTCCCATGCGATTTATGGTAACCAATTACAGTTCCTATGGAACAAAATTCAATTTCCAAAGGAAAAATGGTAGGTAACTGTGGTGGATTTTGGATCCTTTGACAACAGCATATCTGCACCTGTACTGTACCTGTGAATAACCATATTGCAGTGTTCCCCTTCACACAGTTCCCAATTACCTGCCCTGAGCAACCTGGCAAAATATTTCTTTTTTGCATACTGACCCTGAGTGCATATTCAGAGAGAGGGTCCAGCCCTTGTGGTCAGATCTCGGAGAAACATTAAATACTGAAATCATTGTCAGTCAGTCAGCAACATTCTGTGTCTGCTTAGATTCTGCATTAGCTATAAAACCAACAATCATTGTATTTTCGGTTTATAATTTTGCATGTTATTTATTTTCCTTTGTGAGAAAAACAGACCTACGCAGACCTCTTACCCATTTCGAAAAAAAGGTTTGTGTCAGTGCCCAAAAACCATTAACCACCGAACATGTAAAAGATCAGCCAAAACATAAAGTGTAGCAGTTTTTATTTGAAAGCAGTGATGTGTGTATGAGAGCACCACCTGTGTTAAAAATCTAATACTGAAAAATTTGGCTTAAAGTCTTTTGCAAAGAGGCTCTTATAATGCTGTGACTTTCTGCGAGTACCAATTTTACACAGTCACCCATATGTCATTCTGCAGTTTTGCAGTATTCATTTTGCTCATGAAGTAGGTTTGAAGGGGTCCCAGTCATTTTAAGGCCAAATTCGATTTTATTGGATTTTCAAATTGAAATCTTTCACATCAAAAAATGCACTTAGACATATTTAAAGCTTGTTATTGTCTGGCATCATGTTGTGCACAGTAAAAAAGTTTGCAGACATACTAAAAAGCCGTTCTGCAAGCACTTTTTTGCTTTCATTACAAATGAAAAAAGGGCCAAATCAGTAATGCTTCTTTCACTCTCTGAATGATTAGATAGTCTGAAAAATAATACCTCATTAGCCCGAGAGAGTATCTGCTTGTATACTTTCACAGCAGAGCCGCGCAAAAAGCCTCGTCGCTGTCAGCTAGCATCAGCTGATTGCTTGACAGATATTTTCCCCCATGCTGAACTTTACCAAATACTGCACTGGAAGACAAGCATCTTTAGTCAAGTAAGAAACCCAATTTAGTTATCGCTGAACACTGAAATCAATGGTTTGTGAAGAAATCAGTATTCATGTGACACTGCATGCAGTCGCAGTACAAATAATGGCAAGGACAAAGTGTTTTAAATAGAGGCGTTTAAGCGGAGGTGGTTTGTTTTGTTGCACTTCAGCATGCCTCCCTCATCACACAGATTAATTTCTGAACACCACTTCAATCATAAAACAAACTGTAATGACACAATACAGCTCCTGTAAGTGTGGACGAGTAATAAACATTGATCTCCCACAACAGAAACTACACAAACATTGTGCAATGAGAGTCACGTCATATAGATCAGAGGTTTTTATACCATCTCTCGTGATAATAATGATTATTTATGCTTTCTTCTCTTAGTGAAAGATTCAGGTTTGCTAACCAGAACATATTCACTCCATTAAGATGTACGAGATGTGCTGTCATGTTAGAAGGGCATGACTCTGGATTCAATGGAGAAAAAGCCAATGTGAATCCTCAGGGATTATGGGAAGACTTGGAGGTAATCTCTACGCTTTCGTCTCAGAACACAGAGAGAAAGCGATAAAACAGGATTGTCGGTACGTCAGCCTTTCACTCGAGCGAAAAGCTGAACAAAAGTTGGGAAAGGGCAGAAATCAATGGACAAAGACGATTCACCACCTAAGATAGTTGTCAAATATATGCTTCAAATTGCCCTTTTGGCGAAACACAAAATACAGAGTTGTTTTTCATGCGCCTGCCAATTTCAAGATTTTGGGCTTTTTATTTAGTGATTTTTCAGCCTAATAAAAAGAAAACATTAAAACACCCTTTTTAATGTTTATTTTATAGCACTTTATCAATTTGAGTCTGTAGAGTTACACATTTATAAAGGCTTTTGTTCCCCAAATAATTTTGTTTCTCTTGCACTGAGCCATAAATTTCTACTTCAGCAGCACTTACAAACAAACAGTTACAGCGATTTTCATTTCAATATTCTGAAGGTTTTTACCAATGGATATGTTCATACATACTTTGCTTGATTATTTACATTTTATTGTAGATCTATTTTAGTTAAGTTTTTTTTTAATTTTTCCAAAAAGAATAGTTTTTTCTGGCTGTTTGCAGTATTATTTAGAATTATAGAACAACAAAAAATACACAAAATCTACTCTTTTTAGGAACCTTTGGACCTTTTTTTAGTAGAAATGTATGCAAATAAGCATATTTATTTGGCGCACACAAATGTTCTTTGAGCTTTGTATGATTACAGTTCACTGTAAAAAATGCTGGTTTCCACACAATTCCTTTGTGTTGTCCTAACACAAATTAAGTTAATTGTTTTTACAAATTTAGAGGGATTGAAAATGAAAATTAAGTTGTCCCCCCAAAAAAACTTGTTTAATTAAGTAGATTAAACAAGCAGCAAAAGCCATTTTTGAGTGTTGAACCGCTGAAGTCACATGGATATATATATTAACAATGTTTTTGGATGCTTTTTTGTACCGTCTCAGGACCATTCCTGTCTATGAAGATTGAGAGAGCTCTCGGATTTCATCTAAAATATAATTGGTTTCAAAGATGAACAAAGGTCTCAGGGGACTGGAACAACATGCACTCCAAAAAGTATTTTTGCTGTTTGTTCAAACTACTCATTTAAAATAAGATGAAACAACACTATTCTTGAGTTTTGTGTGGGGACAACTTAATAGTTTTATGTTTAATCCACTTAAATTTGTAAAAACAAAAAAACTAATAAGTTAACTTAATTCCTTCATGTTGTCTCAACACAAATCTACTGTATGGAAACCAGCATTTTTTAAAGTGTGAGGGTGAGTAAATAATAACATAAATGTTATTTTTTAGTAAACTAACCCTTTAAATTAAGTGTGGTGGTTATGATCCCTAGGAGTTTGCTGTTTGTGTTTCTTTTGCATTTGTTTTTTCATTTTATGTTTTTTTTTTTTTTTTTACTTATAGGTTTCTTCTGATTGAAGGGCAGGGCTTGGCTTGAGAGGGCAAGAGTAGTGAAGATCACGCTATTGGTGTATGCGTTTTCCTTTGACTTTGTTCTCTGTAGAGGGTCTGTGTGCACTCTTGAACAACGGCATGTCCTTGATTCTGTTCACTACTGTGTTTTCTTATGTAGGCTAAGCTTAGTTTGTTTCTACTGTAAGTGTAGTCTGATTTGTTCTGTAGACAATCCAAAAAATAAATAAAAAAATAAATATATATATATGCTTTCATTCTAGAACGAAAAAAAAAAAGATTTTCTCCAGAGGAAAAAAATATTATGGGACATGCTGTGAAAAAAAGTCCTTGCTCTGTTAAACATCACTTGGGAAATATTTGAAATAGAAAAGAAAAAAATCAGCGGAGGGCTAATAATTCTGACTTCAGCTGTATTTTATGAGACCTTTACAGAAAAAAAAATACTCAAACCAATATTTAATAAATTCAGTAAATCCAAATCCATCTGATAATTTTTTAAAGTGGTCTATTAGTTGGTTTTCCATAGTTGTACATGTATATGCGTATGGAGGCACATTGCTAGCTAGGTTTCATAAGGATTATTGTGGTATTTTTTTTAAATGTTCTACTTCACAATTTAATTCATTTTCTTTGTGAAATTTACTAGAGTAAAAATGATTTATGATTTATTTTCAGTGCAGTGTTTTGACTTACGACGCACGCTACAAAGCTTGTGTTACTAAAGTTAAATATCAGAGATGGATTACCCAAAAGTCCTAGTTAAATGTTTGAAGACGAAGGTAGTAATTAAGTCTAGTGTAACCTATCATCATTGGTTTAACTGACAAGTGGCCTATTGTGTGCTGAACTATAACGTTTATACAATGTGTAATTAGAATCAAATCTTGATTGAGGCCAGATAGAGGCTGTTATGGGCACATACATGACTCTCAGTCAACAAGCTATAAAATAAAGCAGCTGAAAGGATATCAGCAAAACCAATAGAACGTTTCCAGGCTTGTAAGCAGGGCACAGAAATAAAGACATCAGACTGTGTCCTTGGACAAGTCAATTTTCATGTGTTGACACAGTGCATTATTCATAACAATAAACACAGTTTTATTCAAACAAGCTCAGCCTAACAGATTTTATTCATGTAGACTTATGGAGATTTAATGGAACTGAGATTTTATTTTATATATATATATATATAGTTGAAATTACAATTATTAAACCCCCTTTGAAATTTCTTTTCTTTTAAAAATATTTCCCAAATGATGTTTAACAGAGCAAGGAAATGTTCACAGTATGTCTGATGATATTCTTTTCTTATTTGTTTTATTTCGGCTAGAATAAAAGCAGTTTTAAATTTTTTTTTAAACCATTTTAAGGTCAAAATTATTAGCCTCTTTAAGTTATATTGTTTTTTTTTTATTGTCTACAGAGCAAACCATCGTTATACAATAACTTGGCTAATTACCCTGTCCTGCCTAGTTAACCTAATTAACCTAGTTAAGCCTTTAAATGTCACTTTAAGTTGTATAGAAATGTCTTGAAAAATATCTAGTAAAATATTATTTACTGTCATCATGGCAAAGATAAAATAAATCAGTTATTAGAAATGAGTTATTAAAACTATTATGTTTAGAAATGTGTCTTCTCTCTGTTAAACAGAAATTGGGGAAAAAATAAACAGGGGGGCTAATAATTCAGAGGGTTTAATAATTCTGACTTCAATTGTATATACAAAATAGAAATGCCCATGCCAATGTTTAAATTCAGAAAATCGAAATAAATATTTGGCGCAATAAAAAGTAATTCTTAAAATATTTTTAAAAATAAAACATCTATTATTTTTACCTATTGTCATTTTTTTTTAATGTCAATATTTTTAGTTGAAATTTAGAATATATCTTATGAGACCTTTATAGAAAACAATGGTCTCTTCGTTTTTTCCATAGCTGTACATAAGGCATATCCCGATCCAGGCTTCCTGAAATTCACACATTCACTCCATCATAAGTAAATATACATCATCTTACTCATGGCACATATAATTGTTCTATTTTTGTTTCTTCAAGCCATTTGAAAAGGTGAGAGCTGACATGAAAAGGAAATTCATCAATTGCTTTACTGCTTTAAGTGCTTTTTCGACATTTCTTCTTTGCACTGAGAACTTGTGCTTGCTTGGCTTGTATGCGCTCATACATCTGGAATGAACAGATCCGTGACTCTGAAGAGCATTGAAAAGGTGACTCACGGCTCTCTAAATCTCAAGAGCTTTTCTTCACTCTGTTTATGTTTCAGATGTCTTCTGCAAACCACCTCCCCTGTTGATTTAGCGTTGCGCATTGTTTACTGAAATAAACTAGGCTGAACATTGTTCTTTTTTCAAACTGAATCATTTCTGAAGTATATTTCAAACACAATGTAAATGAAACCCGTTACAACACGCTGCGTGGTGAGAAAAGCACTTGTGACGGCGGCGGTTTTAATTATGCTCTGTAAGAGCTCTTGTGTTTTCAAGGGTATGATTTTAAAGGAAAAACTCAAACATAAAAATTGTCATAATTTACTTATACTAATGGCTTTTGTATAACATTCCTGTGGAACGTAAGAGGAGTTTGTCTAAAGTTGAAAAGTTGAAACTATAAAATGTTTTTTATTTTATTTTTTATAAATTGCTAGTCAATTTTATCATTACAAAAAGTGATATACTGACCCAGCCGAGGCTCGAACCAGCGACCTTCTTGCTGTGAGGCGAACGTGCTACCCACTGCGCCACTGTGAGGCCACCTTTTAACTTGTATATTTATAACATCTCTGTTTAATGTTTGTTGTCTTTTTCATATTTATTTTGTGTTGTCACTGTTCACTTTATGTACACTGGAAGCTTCTGTAGCCAAAACAAATTCCTTGTGTGTGTAAGCACACTTGGCAATAAAACCCATTCTGATTCTGATTCTGATTCTGATTAAGCAGTTCCAGTATGGTGTACCTCAGGGTTCTGTTTTGGGTCAATATTATTTAGTATCTGTTTGCTTCTTCTGGGACAGACCATTATAAAAGGTCTTGGGTATCATTTCTATGCTGACGATATTCAAATTTACATCATCTCACAGTCTGATGTTTCAGTTAGTCCTGCAATCCTTTCCCAAAGTCTACAGGACATTAAAGTATGATGCATCAAAACGTTTTATTTATTTATTGTCACATATGCAGCCACCCACAAATGTAGGAGCTTTAATCGTACAATTGATAATAACTGTTCTGCCATCTTCAAAAGCATGCAAGCATTGTGTGATATTTGTTTGTCAATTGACATTTGAGATTGCTACTAAATCAGAATTTCATCATCATAGAAATATTGCTAGGATTAGGTCTTTCCTTTCTACATCTGCTACTGGCTCATCCATGCTTTAATTACTTCCAGAGTTGATTACTCAAATTCTCTCTGTCTAGGTCTATCCAGCAAAATCTATCAAATGACTATATATTCAGAATTCAGCAGCACATGTTCTCACACAGCCTCACGACTGCACATTAGTGGTGTGCTCTCTGTAATTTTCACTTGTACTAACTTATAAAGCTCTTATGCCCTTACGTGGCTTCCCACCTGCTCTGCCCTGCTGATTCATATCTTCTTTACCAGTCTTGCTCCAAACTAAAAACTATGGGCCCGAGAGATTTCTCTAGTGCCGCTCTGAGGTTGAATCTGCTTCCATTGAATGTTGGAAGTGTTCCCACACTAAGTACTTTCAAGAAACTGTTGAAAACCCACCATTTCAAAATAGCTTATCATGAATATGGTCCAGTACCTCCTTTGGACTTAAATAAACCAATAATTTGTTCATATGTTAATATCAATTGACAAAGAGAATGGGATCAATGGGAACAAATTCCATAAAATTAGCCCCAAAGAAACCTGTATAAATTTTCCAACTGGTGGGACCAGATTGTTTATACCCGTTTTAGTATCATTCACTCCACTTTATCTCCGAAGCATATTCTATTAGATTGTGTTGGCTTTAATTCTGTGAAGATTTTTTTTTCTATTTAGTTATTTTATTTAGTTTTATATTAATTTCAAGAGAATTTAAACGCTGTTAAACCAAATACCGATTTTAGCAAAAATAAACTAAACCCAACCCCCCCCCCTTAATATATTCGAACTGTAATTTACTTAATAGCCATAGAAGCTGGCATGGCATAAAATACAAACAAACAAACATAAATATTTATTCATTTATTTACCTTCGGCTTAGTCGCTTTATTCATCAGGGGTCGCCACAGGAGAATGAACTGCCAACTTATCAAGCATGTGTTTTACACAGCAGATGCCCTTCCAGCTGCAACCCAGTACTGGGAAACATCCATACAAACTCATTCACACGCATACACTACAGCCAATTTAGTTTACTTAATTCATCTATACCGTATGTCTTTGGACTGTGGGGGAAACCGGAGCACCCGCCACGCCAACACGGGGAGAACATGCAATCTCCACACAGAAATGCCAACTGACCCAGCCAGGACTTGAACCAGCGACCTTCTTGCTGTGAGGCGACATTGCTAACCACTGAGCCACCATGTTGACACATTATGAATATGTTGTTGATTAAGGATTTGATTTGATATATGTTGTTTATATTATTTCATGTATTGTACTTTTTATTGTCTTATTTTACCTTCCTGTACTGTAGAAAAGTGTCTTATGAATAAAATATATTATTATTATTATAATTTTTAATTATACAAATATATGGTAAGATTTTAGTTTAGGTCACAATTCAAGGTATGAGCAAACAATTAACTAACACTACTAGCTTACAAAAAAACTACTAATTAGGTGTTTAGTAATTCTTAGTAAGGTAGAAGTTGGGTTTAGGTTTTTGTTCAGGCATGTGGCATGAATGTGAACCCAATGATTGCGTTCAAAGTGAAAGAAGTCTAAGGATGTTTATAGTGCTTGCTTTGCACCACAATGTGAAGACAGTAAAATATGTTACACATTTTGCCCTGCTAATGGTCAACCTGGTGAAATGTATTCACTGCCTGTTTTCCATCATGATTCGATTCTCGGCGCTGATTACAGCTTTTACATTTTTGATGCAGCAAATCTTCACAGCTATTTCTATCCTTTCTTTTTATTCAACTCCTAAATCTGCAACATCAGTTCCAAACGGCTGAGCAATGATCATTCATTTTCCCCTCTTCAGCTTTGCTCTGCTTAGTGAAGAGAATTAATATAGTAGGTGGGTAAAACATGAATTATTAAAAGTCAATTATTTAAGAGAGATTCTGGAGGAGCCGCTGTTCAGATGTGACCTCCACTCACAGCACTTCATCTATTATATACAGGATCTTCTACTTTATAATGATTTCTGGGGGTTGTGGCTGATGTATTGTAGAGAAAGTTGATTCTGCATTATGAAATTACCATCTAATTGCCTTGTACCCTCAGTAATACTGATATTTAATATAGTATTAAATATGGTTTCCTGTGTTGATATTAAAGGCACAGTTCACATAAAATGAAAATGTACTAATTATTTAATAACCTTCCAGTAGTTCCAAACCTTAAAAAACGATTAAAAAAAATTATTTTGTTGAACACAAAAGATATTTTGAAGAAACTTGTGAAAAACTAATACTATGGAATGCAATTGTTATAGGTTTCCAGAAGTCTTCTTAATATCTTCTTTTGTGTTCAACAGAAGAAAGAAACTCAAACAGGTTCTGTGAACTCACTGCCATGTACAAGAAACCAGTCTGAGATGGATACACTTTAGCTACAATGCTCAGGCTGTGGCGTTTAAACAATGGCCAACTGGTACTCAGAGGCCCAAAGTGTGCCAGTAAAATATCACCCACACCACTAAACCACCCCCACCAGCTGCCTGAACAATTATTACAACACAGGATTGATCCATGCTTTCCTTTCGTTTTATGCCACAAATTTACAGCAGGCCAGATTTTACAACCTTTTCCAGCCTCAATGGTCCATTTTCACTTGCATAACTGCCGCTCACTGGCTACTTTCTCTATTTCAAACCATTCTCTGTAAACCTAACAATATACTGTATTGCTATGTGTGAAAACCTCAGAAGATCAGCAGTGTCTGAATTACTGTGATCATTTGGCACCAACATCCATGCCAGAGTCAGAGTCAAAAAATGTAAAATCTTTCTTTCCAACCCAGGCTGCTTGGGAATATGTGCCCAGGGTTATGTTTTGTGTGTGTGTGTGTGTGTGTGTGTGTGTGTGTGTGTGTGTG
>CAIGQW010054138.1:416509-429693 GCA_903798125.1 Danio choprae | reverse complement strand
AGTGGCCACATTGTACATTTCTGCCAATCTCAAATAAGTTACCAACCTCAATTTTTTCATACATGTCATTTACATGTCCTTCTTGTGCATGTCCGTGAGAAGCTGGCTGGCTTGTCATGCATATATCACTTCGCAATCGACTGACCCACACACCCACTTCTCTATACTCAACCGATAGTGTGTTCAGTAGCAAACAATAAGAGAAAAGCACTTTGCGGCCATGTACTTTAACCATGATTTCACATTGCTTTGGAAATCAAATCAAGTCATTCAACAGACTCCAATCCATGTCCCAAGTACAACACAATACAAGGCAAGCTACCAAGCAAACTGACCACTTCGGCAAATAAATACATCCGTACAAAGATAAGCACACTGAGAAAAATAATTAATGCATCTACAAATTTTTTAAGGTAAGTGGTTGCAAACAATTTATATTGGCTGAATTTAAGCAAACAAATGTTCACCTTAATTTGTTTGTTTGTATAAATTGTTTGCAACCATTTGCCTTAAACAAAATGAGTAAATCCAATAAATAATTTTTGTTCAGTGCAGGCACAGGTTTGATTACAGATCACAGACACGTTTAAATAGTTTTTGTGCTGTTTACTTTGGAGCCGCACATACAACAACTCTATCCACCAATAATATTGTTACCCTGTAAAATGCAGGCAAACATATACGAGTCATGTATTTGCAGTTTTCCAAAAATATAGCCCTGGGCACGTATTCCCAATGAGTCTGTATTGTTTTTTCCCCACTTCTGAAGGATTTAGTAGATTAGCTTGTTCGCAATTATGCATCTAATTGAAATATGGTTGAACGTGTAGAGCTTCAGATGCTACCAGATGCTTTTAGTACAGTAACAAAACTGGATGAATAAAACTGATACAATGCCACATTGTGCAGCATTTGGTTGTAGATTTTAGATTTAAGTTAAATTATCAGTGCTTTCCAAACAGAATAATCTCCCTCTGAATGGCACTTTGGAGTGAAAATGATCATAGCCGCCATATTGAAGTATTATTTTAAGTTAAAGTACTTCGAAGGGCCATTCGGAATGAATGATTTTGAAGGGTACAACTGATGGACAATTCGGGCCCCCTTGATCCTTTGTACAGAGAAGTTTGCGGCATCACACATTGCTTTCCTTTGGAAGAGGGTAAAACCATTAAAGAAATTAGGACATATGGATGAGTCCCTTCAAATGGAATGCAGTGTATATTGGCAAATGTTTTGTGACACCCCACCAAATCATTAAATTCAGGTGTTCCAATTGCTTCCATAGCCACAGGTATATAAAATTAAGCACCTAGACATGCAGACTGTTCTACAAACTTTTGTGAAAGAATGGGTCACTCTCAGGAGCTCAGTGAGTTCAAGCATGCTACCATGATAGGTTGCCATCTGCCAGTCCAGTTATGAAATTTCCTCACAACTAACTCAACTTTTGTTTTAATATAACAAAGTGAGAGAAATTGGGAACAGCAACTCAGCCACGAAGTGCGAGGCCACATAAAATCAGATGCTGAGGTGCACAGTGTGTCGAAGTTAAACAACTTTCTGCATAATCAATAGCTACAGACCTTCAAAAATCATGTGTCCTTCAGATTAGCTCTAGAAGAGTGTGTAGGTTTACATGGAATGGGTTTTCATGGCCAAGCAGCTGTATCAAAGCCAGTTGCCAGGAGACTGCATTGTGCAAGTGTACAGTTTGGTGGAGGGGATTAAAGTGTGGGCCTGCACAGAGTCCTGACCTTAACCTGATTGAACACCGTTGGGATGAATTAGAGTAGATAACCCAAGGCATGGTTTCTCATCCAACATTCTCATTTCTCATGTGCTTCTAGAAGAATGGTCAAACATTCCCACAAACACATTCCTAAAGCTTGTGGAAATCCTCCCCAGAACAGTTGAAGCTGTTTTAGCTGCAAAGGATGGGACAACTCCATTCTTAACCCCCAACTTACTTACTTCTCATGCAAACCCTCGGATCAAGATTTGGATATCATTCAAATTCATGTGCATGTAAAGGCAGATGTCTCTCAACTTTTAACAATATTGTGTATATTTAGCAATATAAGTCTTATAAAGTATATTATTTTCATAATAACTAGTCTTTTTAATAATACATTTTTCACAAGGGTTGTCAAACATAATTTTTTTTCATGGCTATAATAAAGACAAAATTGAAATTATGTAATGCGTTACAATAGCAATAATGAATCATGTCATCCTACGCTAATCTGTCCTCCTGAGAATAGAAACCATCATATTGTTTGCTTTCATTGAGGGATGTGAATGTAATCAGAGCTGTTTGACAGACAGGCCTTCGCTGTGGATCTGCTTCCCTCACAGGTCACTGACACATCGACAGACCCTCAGGATCAATCACAGCTCTGCTAATAAGGAGTTTAATGCAAGGAGGCAGTGTGGAGAATAGAGTCACCTGGCAGATTGACACACGGATGAGCGGCCGTGACATCCCATATGTCTGTGTCTGTGCTCTGACAGATCAATATATTCCTATTCTGTATCTAGTGCTCTGCAGAGACCACGAGAGTATGGATAAAGCATGAGTCTACTGTAAAACCTTCATTGAAGACAGACAGATGAAGAGAGATATATTCTGTATGTTAAATGAAATTTACTTCAACAGGTTGAGCTGCCCTTTGCCTTTTCTGAAAACAGATTGCTTTCCTGCTTAATACATTGTAAAAAAAAGTCAACATATTATTATAGTATGTCTTTCTACTTAACAATTTTATATATTAATGTATAACTGTTTCTTTATATTTTTTTATGAAGATTCTGAGTGAAAACATTTGAAATTGAAGGAATCCTTGTTACACGTGACTTTCCATGCACTTACTATAGTAATTACAATTAATTATGCATAATTACACATAACCCTAAACTTAACCCGCATTCTAACTATACAGTAAGTACATGCTATTATTTAATATTAATTAGTATTTATGAATAGATATCGTAATAAACACATCTTAAAATAAAGTGTAACTGAAAATAGTTTTTTCATCATTTGTTTTTTCAGTGTATGTGGGTTGCTGATATTTAAAACACTTTTATAAAAGTTGACATGATGTTCTGAAATCTCTAATCCATGCAAAAAAAAACACCCTTTGATAATTCCTTTAAATTATTACTGTTATTCCTGCAGCTTTTGTGATCTCTTATTAATTAAGAATCGACATGGGAAATATTTTCTTTTACAAATTAATTTTTCTCACCACATGAGCATCAGAATGTACTGGAAGGCTAAAAGTGATGATAAATTTCAATTTGTGATCAAGAGCTAAAAATGCCCCAAATGGGATGAAGCCCACATTGATTGACATTGAAGCCCCATATTTACTACATTGATACTGGTTTTTACTACAGGGATAAAGCATACACATAAACTCACCATATGGCTGCAAAAATGCCATACTCCTGCTGCAGAAAACAATTCATGACACTTCCTCCACCATTCATTTACCTTTTACACACTTTGGGTTCAGTCTTTCCCCAGTTTGACAATAAAATATTTCCCATTGGACCCAAATAAATTAAACTTGCTTTCATTACTAAAGTGAACTTTTGGGTCCCTTTTCTGTCCACACAACATGCTTCTCACTAAAGATTAGTCTTTTGATTCTCTTTGACAATGAGAAATTTGGTCACTGCAGGGCTTTCAGTGCAAATTCTAATCAAATAATAATACAATTATATTACAATTAAATTACCACCAGCTGCAGATTAATGCCAACTAAAAGGAATCTGAAAATGGTCTCTAATTTTGATCAGTGTTTTTTTTTTCCTTTTCTTTCTTTCAAATATCTAGTTTTAGCTATATGTCAGAGACACTATGGCTTGCCATGTGTTAAAGGATTTACAATGTGTGGTACAGTGACAAAGAACCAACTCAATGTGAAGCTTCTGTGAACTTTCATTCATGTCATGCTTTATCAGGGATCTCAACAGAATGAACCGGTAATGGTATTATTTTGAGCATATTGACATGGTGGTTAATCATCATTAGCTACCTGGTGAAACACACTTCGATGTCCTCGTGATTACACAGAGGAATGCATATCAGGTGCAAATAGAAACCTCTTTGTGATAAATGCAACAGGCATATCTAATACCTCAAAGTAACGTGTTAGCCACCTCTTCAAAAATATTTGTGAGCATATTGTCGAGGTGGTTTATATTTATCAGCTCCCTGGTGAAGCACACAGTGTCACGCATCACATCAGTGTCTTTGAGATTACAGTAATATGTGTCTCTAATACATATAGAAGTTCTGGCAACTGTTAGTTATTATGGTTAATACTAATGTTTGAGGGTAGCACATTTATTTAAAACTGTAAACAACCTGGAACGACCTGCATGTGTGCATTATATTCATTCATTCATTTTTTTTTCGGCTTAGTCCCTTTATTAATCTGGGGTCGCCACAGCGGAATGAACCGCCAACTTATCCAGCATATGTTTTATGCAGCGGATGCCCTTCCAGCTGCAACCCATCACTGGGAAACATCCATACACTCATTCACACACATACCCAATTCACCTATAGCGCATGTTTTTGGACTGTGGGGGAAACCAGAGCACCCGGAGGAAACCCACGCAAACACGGGGAGAACATGCAAACTACACATAGAAATGCCAACTGACCCAGCCTGGGCTCGAAGCAGCGACCTTCTTGCTGTGAGGTGATTGTGCTACCCACTGCTCCACAGTGCTTAAATAATTTAAATTCCAACAGACCATGGAAAGAAATTTCTCATTAAATATTTTTTGAAGTCCACTTTTAGTCTCCAATCACACAGAACAGTGTTTTGATCGCATGAATTTTCTGATAGATGTTTGCTCCAGGATGGAGTAACACAAATAATTTCTATAATGTCTTTATGATTATTAATATAAGTTACAGTTTATGACCTTAGTGTCATCCATCTTCAAAGTAAAACTGGAATAATATTTGTTTCATTGCTTCCTTTGTATGCCAAATGATTTGTTTCCTCAGGATCTACCAAGCCAGGTCAGAGGTCATGGAGACCTCTTGAGTGGACCTGGACTCTTGAAGAATTTCTCAGTTTTCATTTTGACTCAGTTTCCTGAGTTATTTGCCATTTTATGTGTTAATTATTTTAAAATAAATTCCTTTGTATGTAAGCTGCCAGTTTAGATGTTGATTATACCAGTTTTGATAAGACGGCTGAGAGTACAAAAAAACAGCCTTAAGTAGAAAATAGATTGTACTTTGTGTGTGTGTGTGTTTTATTCATTTGGGTTGTCTTCTAATTTAGATTTAATTGTTGATGATACAATTAATTAAAAGCTTTTTAGATAATCTATTGTTCACAGAGACTCGTTATTATTTGCTGATGCAGTAATATTACTAATTTATTTCTTCTTGAGTCATACATGAAGGCAAACTCTAGTAAAACAATCTAGTGGAAAAAATGCATCAAATACACTAGCTCCACTTATTTGTAATGACATAATTTTCTTTTAATAAGGTGACTAAATTGTCTTTGGGGTAAAAACATTTGCATCCCTAGTTTTTGCACACAAAACCCACCTGATCCTTTTCTACTTCCATTTCTGGAGCCCTTGTGGGACAACCTGTGTATAATGCATCTCCATTTTAAATGAAATGTTGATAGGCCTTTAATGAGAGTATTGAAAGCATACACAAAAAAACAGATGAATATTCATTAACATATACTAATCGATCTGTTATAGACTATGTAAAATATGCCATTTAGCAGCTGTCATCTACACCTGCCAATGTAACCTGCAATGAGGCTCTGATTTACTAAGAATCCCATAAAAGGCTCCTCATTATCATATGCAGTATAACAAATATGCAAATGCATTTCATGGGCATATTTCAGATTATTTGCTGAGAATTATCAAATAGACACACTTCTAAATAAATTGGATATGCTCATTTAAATATGACATGTGCATGCTGCGCTGTTCACTTTAATCTTTTTCAATTCAAACTGCCCTGCGTTTTGTATCTTTATTTCTGAATAAACCACAAAAACTGTCTAGCTTAATTAGTACACCCTTTTAATGCAAACGTTAGCTACAATGTTATTATATTATAAATGTACCTGTTATTATACACATGTCCTTAGTAAAGTTTCAATACATGAGCCAATTGAGATTTCTAATTACTTTGAAGTGTAGATTTTACATGTTCTCACACGCTAAAGGCCTGTGAATGGACTTCTTGAATAGGTGTCGATGTGGGATTTAACATAGGCTGCTCTAGTATTAGCATTACTCGATAGCGTGGTACATTGGATTTTTTCGTGACCCGCTGACCCTGATTTAATCTGCAACAACAGAGCTCAAATGAAGTGTTATTGATACACAGCTCTGCATGAAGTACAAGGTTATTAATCAAAACTCAGATGAGTCCTGCCTCTGAGACTCATAAGGACATTCGAGGACCCACAATAGCACTGCATCAAGGACACAAAAGGGGAAAGAATACAAAAGATTAGAAAACCGTCAAAAGGAATACATAGGAGCAAAACATCCACCCCACAGTAAGTAAATCTAGAAGGGGAAGGCAAAAATATGAAGAAAAGTGATGGGGAATAAAAGTAAAGAATGAGAGAAACAAGGTTGCCCAACAAAATTGAAGCTATGGATGAGGAAATTCACAGCAAGATTCAACCTGAATGTCAATGTAGTGACTGCAGTTATAGAGATGTTCTACAAATCATGCATTGTACCTTGGGCATGTGAAATGGCTCATGTTTTGCTTTCATGATGGCAGCTTTCTGCTGGTAAACAGAATATAAAGTGCCTTTAGAGTTTAAGGATGTGTAAACCAGACCTTAAAATGTAAGCAGATGTAATCCAGAAACTCATATGCAAGTCAGCAATGATGGAAGTTGTAACATTGCTGTTATAGAATTAAAGGCTTTAGATGTCTGAAAACCATTATCAGCTGACATATAAAATATATCAACTGTTTTTCACACCAAAATGGGTTGAGACCTCTATATATTGTAATTACAGGACTGAAACCTATAATCTAAAAAATGCTGGGTTGTTTTAACTCAAATTTGGGTAAAACATTGACAAATCCAACCGTTAAGTTTAACGTATACGTTTTAGTGCATGGGCAATGATTACAAATTCATCAATAAACTCACTGTATTGCAGAGTTTTAAATTAAAAGTTCTGGTATATGAAAAAAGCACACTAAATAACTGTTTTTATAGCATCATTCTATTTACTTATTTACAGTTAATATATCTTGTAAATCGTAACATAAATATTAATGTAATTAAATAAAATCTATAAGCAAAGCTATTTGCCACTGCCAGGGCATTTAGTGATAAATAAGTGATCGTTACAGCAGTGGTTCTCAGTTCCTGTCCCTACTAATCTGGGCATGGGAAATCTTTACTTCAGAATGCTCATTCACAAATTTGTGCAACACCACTGCCTGCTGCATATGTATTTTAATATGCCGGGTTCACAACAAAAGCAATTTAAATAGTCGAGTGAGTAGATTAAATACAAATTCAATGCAAACGCATGAATATAGGTGAATTTCCACTGGACGCAGTATGTGCAATGCATTTGCAACAAATGCACAGAATTCACCTCAGTTGGGTCTTTCATGCAACTTCAAGTAACTCAACTCAAGCAGAATTAGCATGAAGTGAAAAATATCCCACAAGTAAACTAGAGTGAGTGAATGCTCCGCATTTTGTCTGAACCAAACATTAGGGCGGATAATAATGCATTAACTTGCCCAGCTAGTTTTAATGCACGGTTTAACCTAACAGTTGAGTTATGGACAAACTATAACTCACTTTATATTCTCTAAGATGATGAAAACCTTATAAAATGCACTTTTTGTGCCTCAGTTGTTCTAATGATGAAAAAAGCACATCTCTGACATTCACAGATCAAAAACTTGCAGCACAACTTGAACTTGATTCTAGTGAAATATTATCACATAACCACACACTCAAGTGTCTGACATCAACTTGGAAATAGCAGAGATTTATTGCAATTAATTACTTTTTGAAAGTAGTTGTTTAGGGGATACTACAGTACAAAATGTTTGTATGGACATTTTTTTACCCAAATTTGGGTAAAAAAAAACAACTGGTATTTTGTACTGTAGTATGCCCAAACTCACTACTTTAGAAAAAAATAATGCCAGAGATGTGCTTCATCCATCATTAAACCAACTGTATTTGAGTCACAAAAGACGCATTTCATAATGTCAGCATGTACAATAGACACTCATTTGAATACATTTGGCCAAAATTTTGTTATAAAATATTAAGTATTGACTGGATGGCAATTGCTAGACTTTACTGTGTCTAAGGAGTTACAATGTTTATAAATATAGTGCAAGCTCTCTTTATTAGTTAAATACTGTATTTATGAAATCCCAGGGACAGACACAAAGAGTGGCCAATAGAATCAGTTGATACTTATTTGGTTTATTGTTGTGAAAGTGTAATTTAAATTAAAATTATTATTATTGTATATATTTTTTTAATTGATTACCATTAGTATAAACAAAGTTTTACTGCAAATACCAAGGTATTTAGATTTCTCAAAGGACTGCTGAGTTTGCTAAAAACAAGGTAACTTGCTCTGGATTTTTTTACACAGGTGGTCCAAGAAAATGGCATATTCGGATGGGTCTGTGAAATGTCTTCAATGACCCTCTGTAAAACTAGTCTTTTCCTAATAGGGCTTTAGCAACAGAAGCAATCATAGACAATTTCCCAATCAGTTACCACAGCATTTAGCTTGTTATTGACAGACCAGGAAACCAGCCTCGCTCCCAGGGAGGTCACATTTACAAGTCATCAGAGTATTGATCTTCTTGTTTAAGACGTTATCCCAAAAGCAAACACTATCCTGACACAAGACAAATAACAATGACCCTTCATTTCTCAATTCATAAAATCACAAAAGCCCCTCTGTGTATCTGATGGATTTTTGCAAAGGTCAGAACATTAGAAAATCCCTAGTCCCGTCTCCCAAAAGGCACTCCTTGACAATGGAAACAGGCCAGTGAGCTCAGGACAGATGAGATCGTAAAGCTTGGCTCTCTGGTTAATGTGCTGGCATGCACAATATGATTAAAGGTCTGCTTCTAATGCTAAGATTGCAGGTTCAGGTTTTACAAAGGTTGAGTCGGCAGTGATGCTTTAAAGGATTTATGTCTCTTCAGAGAGATGTCCCAGGTTGCTCTAAGGTGACTGTGTTTTCAATTAGTGCACAACAAGTTGTTTTGGATACAAAGTGCTGGCTAAATGGTTAGCAGCAGCACTCCACCTCTGTTAGTATTCATTAGCATTTACTTAATAATCAGTTAAGCTTTGCCTCTACTTATATCCAGAGAGACCTATAACTTCCCCAGGCACCTAGCAAAAGTTCACATTTCAGATTAGAGTTTGATAAATGTTGTGGCATTAAATGGGCAGAGTGCTTTACAAGTAATATGTACCGTTCCTATCGATTTTTACTTCCCCAACAGGTGATAAAAAAGACCACTGGGTGGATTTTAACCCCTCACAAACAATCCCTGATAATGTGTTGTAAAACGGATGTTCTGTTTAGAAAATCTAAAAAGCTTTTTGGTCATTTTCAAAGGAAACACACATATGTTAAAAGCATACCATTATGAAAATTAAACACTGTAGACACATTTTAGAAACAGTATATTAGCCTGCGGCCTCACAGTGGCGCAGTGGGTAGCACGTTCGCCTCACAGCAAGAAGGTCGCTGGTCGCTGGTTCGAACCTCGCCAGTTGGCATTTCTGTGTGGAGTTTGCATGTTCTCCCTGTGTTGGCGTGGGTTTCCTCCGGGTGCTCCGGTTTCCCCCACAAGTCCAAAGACATGGGGTACAGGTGAATTGGGTAGACTAAATTGTCCGTAGTGTATGAGTGTGAATGGGTGTGTATGGATGTTTCCCAGAGATGGGTTGCAGCTGGAAGGGCATCCGCTGCGTAAAACATATGCTGGATAAGTTGGCGGTTCATTCCGCTGTGGCGACCCCAGATTAATAAAGGGACTAAGCCGAAATGAAAATGAATGAATGAATATTAGCCTGCTTGTTGCATGAACAAAATAAACTTGGTGGCTGATCTCACTGCTTTTCAGTTCTGCACACTTTTTTGTTGACTTTTAGGAGCTGTTTACACCTGGTCACTTCATAAATGTTTTACCTGATCAGATAGCTTTTTGATCTGGAAAATGGCATGAGTAAATGCCCTATGAAATGTATTTGAGATGGATATACTGTACTTAAACTGCATACAAAACACTCACTCCTAATAGATTTTTTTTTTTAAAGTTGCCTCTCACTGTAAAAAAAAGTGTTGTCGGGAATTATCCAATGACATAAATATGAGGCTGCTGTATTGCCTGTTTAGTACAGATGTCTCAATGCAATAATGTACATTTTTAAATCAAGTAAACATAAAAAAACTGATGTTTTTTGTAACTTGACATTCAGGCTCCCAGAATTACAAAATAACACCTGGAGATTTATTAGATGACAGGTTTTTCATTTTTTAGGTGACCTCTTGTGACATCCTGCAGATGTCAAAAGGGTTTATAAGGAAGTAACAGGGTTCAAAAGATTTTGTGAAATGTCCAATATCTTATTTTCAGAAGGTGTATTAGGGTGAGGTGGCCCTGGTGGGCTGAGACCAGACACATGGTTATTAAAGAGCGGCACAGGCGGTGCGAGAGTGGGAGGCCCGGGTCAAATCAGTGCTGCACTTCAGCAACGCCATTAAAACAGCATACTGAATTCAAAACAGCAGCTCCCCATTGATCCACTACACAGCCAGGTTTCTCTTCCAGCTGTCGAACATTAAAGCATGCAACAGGATAACAACAAGCTTACAAATGGTGCGCAATTTCAGATAACTGATTACACCTTTATTCATTAGATCAAAGATAAGTCAAGTAACATTTATTTATATACCATGCTATAAAATTGTTATAGCATAGATTCACTATAATAAATGGGAAATCAACAGTGTTATTGTTGTAAAATTCGTTAGTTTGCTAATATGCAATGCCAATATACAGTGCCAATAATTACAAGTGTTATCAAGACAGTTTGATGTTGTCTTCCAAAGTTTTTTTTTTGTAATTTAGACAATATCTTAACATACAAATACAGGTGTAGAACCTCTCCAAACTATTTTCTTTTCTTTTATCCTTATCATTTATATGTGTATCACATGCTTTCATACTTTTAGTTCATTAAAAATGGAGTTGATTTCTTATCCTGTGAGTTGTAAATTCAATACGCTGCATCTGATCTATTGACTTCCTCAGTCTGTTTCCTGTCATGATATTGGCTTCAACCAATTTTGAGTGTGGCAGTCCGAACCATAGATATACTGATATAACTAGAAGATGGTTTTATCTTTGGTTACTATGCAAGAACTGTTAGTAAAATTAAGTATAATATATTTAATTGTGAGCCTCACGGTGGCGCAGTGGGTAGCACGTTTGCCTCACAGCAAGAAGGTCGCTGGTTCGAGCCTCGGCTGGGTCAGTTGGCGTTTCTGTGTGGAGTTTGCATGTTCTCCCCGTGTTGGCGTGGGTTTCCTCCGGGTGCTCCGGTTTCCCCCACAAGTCCAAAGACATGCGGTATAGGTGAATTGGGTAGGTTAAATTGTCCGTAGTGTATGAGTGTGAATGGGTGTGTATGGATGTTTCCCAGAGATGGGTTGCAGCTGGAAGGGCATCCGCTGCGTAAAACATATGCTGGATAAGTTGGCAGTTCATTCCGCTGTGGCGACCCCAGATTAATAAAGGGACTAAGCCGAAATGAAAATGAATGAATGAATAAATATTTAATTGTATTAATAAGAGGTATATTATGGTACATA
Source organism: Danio choprae (assembly GCA_903798125.1). Lineage (NCBI taxonomy): Eukaryota > Metazoa > Chordata > Actinopteri > Cypriniformes > Danionidae > Danio > Danio choprae. Next base: position 417,768 of record CAIGQW010054138.1, on the reverse strand, counting down.
CTGTAATATAATTATTTAAATTGCTCAGCATAAATAAAAAGTAAGATTTTCTATGCATTTATCAGTAAATATTAACATTTACATTACCTAAAATGAGGAAAATCTCACATTTGTTGTAAATGAAGCTCAGAAAACGAATGGGTGTAAAACTTCGACACTGAAAGAGTATTATTGCTCAAACCATTCTACTTTCACAGCTGCAGGAATAGCAGCAAAATACAGGGACACATCATTCTTAGAGAGGAACAGCCCATTTCTTGTTGAATCTTAAAAGACATATTCATTCCATCCCACTAATTCTCCTGTATTTTGTCTCAGTTCTTCGTGAGTTGACAGTGAGCTGAGTCACATGGTCATGAGAATGGCTGTTCAATTGCGTGAGTAATCTATGTGTGTTTGCTTACAGGGAAACCTACTCATTACTGCCATGAAAAAACCCTGTTGGATTTAACAGCTCAGACGGAGAGCTAGAAGGGGGTAAATTAAAAGCCTCGTTCCAAAAAAGAGTCAGTCTCTGCAATTTTCCAGTCAAGTTTCCAGCTGGTGGCCACATGACCAACATATGTGACGTTACATAGAGCCCAAACTGTGTCTGATAGTAAGAAACCCTTACAAAAATTACCTGCGGCATTTCATGTGGTAAACCATCAAATGTACAAAACTAAAATTATGTGGTAATTGTGTAGTACTTTGTTGTTTTTTTGGGACGTTTTACCACAGGATTCTGTGTTGTACAGTATGTAATACTCCTGTAGTATTCTTGTGGTAGTGTGTGGTATTTCATATTTCGGTAGTATTTACAACAAGATTGTGTTGTACAGTATGTAATACTCCTGTGTTATTCTTTTGGTAGTGTGTGGTATCACTTTCATATTTCAGTAGTATTTACCACAGGATTCTGTTGTTCAGTTTGTAATACTCCTGTAGTATTCTTGTGGTAGTGTGTGGTATCACTTTCATATTCCTGTAGTATTTACCACAGGATTCTGTTGTACAGTTTGTAATACTCCTGTAAGATTCTTGTGGTAATGTTTGGTATTACTTTAACATTTCTATAGCATTTACCACAGGATTCTGTGTTGTACAGATTGTAATACTCCTATAATATTCTTGTGGTAATGTGTGATATTTCGCTTTAACATTTAGCATTCTAGCATTCTATAGTATTAACATTTCTATAATGTACAGATTGTAATATTGTCATGATAGTACTATAATCATATTTGTACTATATCTTTTATATATATATATATATATAT
>CAIGQW010054138.1:376401-406509 GCA_903798125.1 Danio choprae | reverse complement strand
GGTTGCAGCTGGAAGGGCATCCGCTGCGTAAAACATATGCTGGATAAGTTGGCGGTTCATTCCGCTGTGGCGACCCCAGATTAATAAAGGGACTAAGCCGAAATGAAAATGAATGAATGAATGAACAACATAAGGATCTGTGCTGACTGATTTTATTTATTCATTCATTTATTTATTTATTTAGTTTTGGATGGAGTTTGTTTGTTTATTTTATTTATTATTGGATATGTGATTGTGATAAATGTTGCCAGTTGCTTTGAAAAATATATTATATACCATGGGTGTCAAACTCAGCCCAGCCCACCGCAGCCCAGCAGAGTTTAGTTCCCACTCTGCTTCAACCTGTAGATTTCTAACAAGCCTCAATTAGGATTCAATTAGTTTGATCTATGGTGTGTTTAATTAGAGTTCAAGCTGCAGAGCTGTGGCCCCCAGTAATATGTTTTAGTAAGATGATATTTAAATGTTTGACACCTGTGCTATACACTGTCCTATACACATGTTGTTTATTCCTTTAACCTTTGTTTCATTGTAATTAAATGTATTCATATCTGCTGTTACACATTTTCTATTGTATATTTGTTTGCTGCCAAAACAATAAAATACAGTTTGTTTGAAGAATGTATATGCTTTCTATTTTTAATAACAGTTAAGAATACTGATTAATTTTAGTAACACTACAATAACTGCTATATGCGATATACCATTAATGTGTATGCAGTATAATACTGTGAGTAGTAGAACTACAGTACAGTAATGAACTCTAAGCAGTTTCCAGTTAGTTACTGCTACTGCTCTGTTACAGTAATTAACCGGCAACACTGTTGCCAGTTACTCACTGTAACCACACCATTACAGTAACTGACTGGCAACAGTGTTATCAGTATTCCACTGTAAAAAAAGAAGAAGCCTGATAAGGTCTAACAGTGTATTTTTTAAGGATACTGAAAACTCATATTAAAATAAACCAGTATATTCATATAGTGATGTAAGCAGACAAGTTATGTTATATAGCTCATCAACAAAGCTGCTTCTTGAGAAATGAATTCTGTCATTTACGCACCATCATGTCTTTCATAAAACATTTAATTTTAAAATGGATTGGAAGAAATAATGAAAGCCAAATAAAAAGTGAAATTATAAAAACACAAAAAAAATAGTCTAAAAATAAAATAGCACAAGATGCTCAATTGACATAAAATAATGCAGAGAATGCACAGGATCCACTTCGTGACAGCGTGTCAGAGTCATAACTCTCGTCTCTGACAGTGCATTAAATGTTCATCTGACTCATTTCTCAGTAGGAATGCGAGAATAAACCACTTAATCGCACACGGAAAGCATTTCACATTTTGTCATTTTATGCTCTGCGTGCACATTTATCTCCTGAACAGAATATGGAAATCTCATGTTCTGCTTCCACGCTGACTGCATGTAGGAATTACAGTGCATTGTTTAGCTTGAATATTGTCTTAAATGAAGCAATAACCTGCCAATTCTGATAGATGGTGGGTGTTCGAAGATTCGAACTGTCATAGATGTCATTTTCTTTGTTGTTTTTGAAAATTATTATTGAACAGCAAAAACTGACTTGTGTCTCTCGTTTTTTCAAGTGATAACATTTATTTTGCACATTTTTAATCTGACGGTATGGTAAGTGCTTAAGGATAAATATTCGCTTTACAGAGATTATACATTTATTTTTACATTGCATGCATGGTTTTGTAGGCCATGGTTTTTAATGATTTTGGCCTTATTGTATTATAATATATTTTGAATGGGGCTTTAAAGCATCAAAACTATAAGTGTAATAAATACAGCTTTACCATTTGTCTGCAAAGCTATATAAGAAAGCTGTATGAAATTACCACATTTTCTCATACTTATATTTCTTCATATTTATATTTTCTTTTTACATTTCACTATAAATGTGTAGTATGCAGTTGGATTTTATTCATGCATTCATTTTCTTTGTCGGCTTAGTCCCTTTATTAATCTGGGGTCGCCACAGCGGAATGAACCGCCAACTTATCCAGCATGTGTTTTACACAGCGGATGCCCTTCCAGCCGCAACCCACGCGAACACGGGGAGAACATGCAAACTCTACACAGACATGCTAACTGACCCAGCCGAGGCTCGAACCAGTGACCTTCTTGCTGTGAGGCGAGAGCGCTACCCACTGCGCCACCGTGCTGCCCTCTGTTGGATTTTATATATAACAAAATAAATTTCTGAAAAATATGTATTTATTCTGATGTACAGTATAAACGTCATTTATGAGCAACATGGTTTGCGCCTACAGTTTATTTTGAATACTTCACTTATGTTAATAATGTTTCTCTTATAGATCATTTCTATATTTATTAATGTTTATTAATATATACATTTATTATGTTTTTATGTCATTTATATGAAATGCAAAATGACACAAATATATAAAAATGATTGTATTTATAGTTTATTATTATTGATATGTATTCTGCATTTATATATTACTGTTACATAGCTTTTAATACAGGTTATTGATGAACTTATTGAGATGACTCTTAAAAATTCCTCAAATATAAGTATTTTTAATGTGTATGTACTAATTTTTACTATGGATACTTCATATTCATATGTTATATGGAAATATATTTGTGATAATAAGATATTGCCTTATATGAAACTTTCATGACAAAATCACTTGGGACATATGTATTGTATATTTCCAAATAAGTCACTTTGCTCTTGTTTAGAAATTACTGTTTGTAAAAATAAAATTCTCAGGAAAAAAGCAGGTGCTTTTGATCCAAAGTTGAGTTCTGAGGATTGTGAAAAGGCATTATTATAGTTCATTATGTAATAGATCTGGCCTGTTCTGGAAATGTCTGAATGTACAACATGATGTCAGAGCCTCGGCCAGACCTGTGTGCGACTGGAGGAGGCTTTTACATCATCCATAATTCACCCGAAATTACTGGATGTTTTTCAGACAAACAAAACCCCTAAATAATGTATCAAACTTTTAGATATCGAGTTTCCATTCATTTGCCTTTTCCCTTAAATGCTCTGAGAGTAGCAGTTTCATGCATCTAAAGCTTCAACTGTAAGTAAAATTACAACAGAAGCAGCAATCATGGAACTAAAGAGCACTCTAAAAGTTTAGCTAATTGCATTTGAATTAAATTGAAACTTTAATACTTTTTCATTTAACTGAATTTAAAAAGCAATTTAGAGAATACATTACATTTAGTTTGCAGGTAAGTATATTTAAGTGTGTATATATGTAGTTTCCATAATAATTACTATTTTTAGAAGTATGTTTTTAAAAGCAACCAACAATTATTTATATTGCACACTGCTTAACCATTTACATGAAGGGTTGCAGGACCAAGAAAGGGTTAACTGTTCAAAACATTTATCTGTTTATTAAGTGGAAACGAGAAAAATCACTCCTTTCAAAATTGTATTTACTCAAAGGCCATTTTCGAAGTGCAGTCTGAGTGCTTGCTGTACATATCAGTCAAACTCTCATATCCACAAACATTAGCTTGATGCTGTAATCCATGTTAAGGAATATTTTATGTGCTTGCGTTTAATGCTAAGTGATTTGCCTGTTGAACATTCCCTGCTGAATAGACCAGTTTAGATCAACATTACAGTAACGTTCTGCTGGGCATTTGTTGGTTTCTGCTGGTTAGTGCAGGCTTGTGGCTGGTAGATAAGCATAACCAGGCTGTTGACTTTCTGGTGAAGCTGGTTGATCTGGAAGGTTTTGGTTTAGAAGGCAGCATAGCTGATGACAAAGTAGCAAGTTGAGCATTCAAAACTATATCCATCCATCCATCCATCCATCCATCCATTCATATGTCTATTCTTCCATTTATTCAAGAAATATTAATTGGTCCATCTACCCATTCATGGTCTGTCTGTCCATCTATTCGTCATTATCTATCTGGTCCATGTATCCATCAATCCATTCATCAATATATCCATCCATCTATCCATCCATCCATTCAAGCGTTTCATCTATACAGATATAGATGTGTCTATTCCTTCAACTCTGTCTTTTTAACCAGCAGTCTATTCTTTCAAATCATCCATAGACCATTCATCATTGTTTCATCCATAGACCATCCATCTGTACATCAGTCCAATTATCTGCCTATTTTGCATTCACCCTTTGTCCGTCCGTTCGTCCATCCATCCATGTGTCTATTGAGTCATATGTCCATCCAAGGTACATACATTTTTTCATCCTCTATATTTCTGTTCGTCCATCCGTCTGTTCGTACATCCATACATGCGTACATATGTACATACATCTGTACATGCGTACATCCATACATGCGTATGTACGTACATAAATTCGTACATGCGTACATCTACATGCGTACATACGTACATACATCCTTCTCTCCATGCATACATGCATATCCAATCTATGTCCACTAATCCTTCCCTCCATTTGTTTATGGTCAGTCCATCCATCTGTCCATACATTGATGTGTCCGTCTGTGGTCAAACCATCCACCTGTCCATCCTTCCATCTTTTCCAGTTTTTATTTGCCTGTGCTTTTTGGATAAAAAGCCCAGTGCAACTTGGACTCAATTGCGCTTTATTGAATTGGATGTGTTTTGTTTGTGTGGTTTGAAGCGCTGTGCAAAAAACGATTATTAAACACTTTCCTATGGTGTCTTTGAACAAAGCACAGTGTCAACTATAAAAGTGACATGTTAACAGTTTAAAAGCTTCTTCTTTTTAAGGAGCTGTAAACACTTTGTGTTCAAGCAAAAAGGATGTCTGCAGTGAAAATGAATAACATCATTTAACATAATTATCATACACTGGAGGGAAACAATATTACAGACTAATGGAACCATCGGGGTCTTCAGGCTTTGAACAAAAAGCATCAGATCTCTGCATAATCTCTCTAATATCTGCAATCGGATATTGAAAATGAGTGTCTGTTTAGCATGCCCAAATAAATTCATGAGGTTTTTACAAAGATTTAGCCCAAACTATATTACAATTTGTATTTTATTGGGTTTGGAAGCACGGAAATGTGTGTCGCTGCAAACATCTGTTTTTGTAAAGCTGACTGATTTCCTTTGTACAAACATAAAAGCCATAAGGCTGCAGTTTCCTATGTGCATAAATGACAAATGGCACAAGCAGGTCTATGTAACAGGTCCTTGATCAGAGATTTATTATCTGCCTTGTAGTCTTGTAGTAGACAGTTGTAATGAGTCTTTATAGTAAATGCATCAAGTCATTCTCCAGGTATATGCACCAAAGAGCGTCATAGTGATTTACGTGGCACAAATCAAATGAAGAGCTGGCTGCGCAAGCACTCACCACGTGTTTCAGGTTTGGTGAAGTGCATAAGAGAATTAAATTACTCAGAAGCTCACAAAAATATAGATTAAAAGCAGCAGGGCTAAGTCACATTGCTTAGACTTAACCAGCCATAATCTATAGTAGTAAAAGCAAATGTTTTTGGGTACATTAATTAAATACAAGTACAAATTTCCAATTTATACAAAAAAAACCTATAATATAACATAAAACTGAGTTAGCATAAGCTTATTTTAATGCATACAATGTATTTTATTTCACATTATAGCGGTATCTTTGAATCATTGGCTAATTTGAATGACCAAAAATATCTATATACTTTATATATTACACATTGCCCACATTTTGCGTGCAACCTTGTTCTAACACAATTTTGACCATTTAAAAAATGTAAAGATATTTAAAGCTAGAGTAAGCAACCTTCATCATTGTTGTGCTTGATAAACAGATATAGATAAGTCATGCACGATGTAAATAAATTATATTTAGAAGATGAATTTTGTAACGTAAGGGGTTAAAATTGTGACAATTAAAAACTGACCTACACGTAATTTGGACACTACTGTAAGCCAATATCCTTTATATTTATACATTTTTAAACAACAAAAAAACTGTTGACTTGCTAAAACATTTTCCACAAATATTTGTATTAAAAACTATAAAACCAACATTTGTAAAAAACAAAACAAAAAACAAACTAACAAAGCCTACACTGTGTGGCATTTTCATTTCAGCTAAATTTGTGTTGTTAATGGCAACTGAACAAAAAAAGACTTTAATTTGTACATTATTCAGAGAAAGTGCCTTCAATATTTCTTCTCATTAATAATCCATTTTACCTGATAAGTAAAATTAACTCAAAACCAAATCAAAGTTTAAAATCTCTTAAGGAGGATGACACATTAAAAGCTTCCTGTCCCATCGCTCACTGTCACATCCATACTTCCGCATGTCTCTTCTAAAGCAGACGCCAAAGTAAATAATGATTTACAACAGTGATTCATCGGCGCAGCCTCATTAATTAACAAGGAGAAGTCCGGTCAAGGGCACGATCACAGCAAACATACCATTATACTAATACAGTACATTGATTTCTCCAAGAGGAATGTCACAAAGATAAATCTTTTAATATCTCGAACAAAGTAAGACGCTCTTCTAAATCATTCTAAATATAATGTAGTTTGTGCTATTCAACGTATAACTGCAAATTATTAATATAGAAATATCCAATTCTCATGAAAAAGCAGACTATTTGACTACAATTACGTAAATGCCGTAACTTTCCATATTCCCTAATTCAAACAAGATCCACAGTATTAGAGTAAGATACTGTATAAAAGTACCATTGCTTCATCAAAGGATTATGGATAAATCTGAGACTGAATGAGGCCATTGTTCCAAATTCCCGCTGTCATTTTATCATTCTGCCCACTGATGTTTATGGTTTTATTAGCGGTTTAAGTGTATTGTTTAATACTGAAATTTCTGCAAAGTCAGTGTTGCGTCTTATTTCTCAATATCAGCTGAGAACACATTGAGCTCCCTTTGGATGAATAAATGCCCTGCTCCATAGATTTTATAGGCAAGAAATGATGACAGCAATGAAAATATTGGCAGAACTTTACAATACGGTTGTACAATTTTAGTTATTGTATTTACTATCATGAACAAAGCATTTACTACAGTATTTATTTATCTTTGTTATTGTTAGTTAATGGAAATAAAGTTGTTCCTTGTTAGTTCATGTTAAGTCACAGTGCATAAACTAATATGAACAAGCATGAATCTGGATTTTAATAATGCACTATGATTGAACTATGCTTAATACATGCTGTATGAATATTTTTCATTATTAGATCGTGTTAGTAAATGCATCGGCTAACAATAACTAATGATACCTTATTGTAAAGTTTGACCAATATATCACATATAAATAGTTAAATTTCACATTCAAGACACTTTATTCTAGGGATGCACCAATGTATTGGCTGATATTGGATTAATTTAAAACTATCGGCATATCAGCAATGACATGAAAAAGGACAATAGTTCAATATAATCCAAAGGTTTAATACAATGGGGGTTTTTTTCAGAGTGAAAATCAGCTAAGCAAAGAAACAAAATCTGTACAAAATGTAATTGAATATAATTGAAAATGTTTTTAAAAATGTTTTTATTTACACATAGCAACAGCACTAACTTTTTTGTTAGATGTATTCAATAAATATGTTCTATTTTATGTCAAATAGGCTAAAAGTTACTGTTGTAAACTTAGCAAAGTTTAGCAACTTAGCAAAAATCACCTTTTCAGAGTTGAACATCTTAAAAGGTTGGAAACATTAATGTTGAATGGATCCAATCTATGTTCAGTAAACGTAATGAAGAAAACACAACTTGCACTGTATATTACTGTATGCAATTGACCAATATTGGTATCAGAATCAGCCAAATGCTTTTTGTTAAAATCAGTATCGGTTTTGATTTCAAAAGTCAAAATTCGGCTGAAAGTGTTTGTTAAAATTGGTATTGATATCAATATTTAATACTAAGTACTAGGTGCATCCATACTAAATTTAAAACATATGAGCTGTTATGAGTTATTTTGTAGTCTTGAAATGCTGATAATATCTGATATATGTAATGTGAATATTTTAAAGTTAGACAAAAAAAAAACGTTCATTCCAACATTATTACGTTTACTCCACAGCAAGTACCATTTAGATAAATAACACAACACATGAGTTTCTGAATCTAAGGATTTTTGATTATTGGGTCTCAATGTTCAGTGTCATTTATTAATCAGCCTGATGTTTTGCAGTCTGAATCTGGCCGTGAGCCTGCAACCTGCTGACCGTTGAATAACAATTCTAATATTTGTCATGCTGTGTCTTCATCTACCAGAAGATACATTTCAAGGACTTGTCAAAATGTCAATCATTGTCAACGTAGCATTACTGCACAGCGCTTCATTTGTCCAATTTGTTCATTCATTACATGCATCAACACCACAATGACCTTTGATTGTTTTAATTGCAGTCTTGTCACACAGTGTTTTATCCTGCATGTAACGTGGATCGAATCTCCAATTTGTTCTGAAGAAATGTGGAGCTGGCCTGTTATCTTCATGAATTTCATAACATCAGATTAAAATGAATAAAGATAATATCCGGAATATACAGCAGGGAGAATATGTATTGAACATGTCACCATTTTTCTCAGAAAACATATTTCTAAAGGTGCCATTGACTTAAAATTTTCCCCGGATGTTGGTAACAACCAAATAAATCCACATATGCAAAGAAAACAAATCCAATAAGTTTACAATTAAGTTATGCATAATAAAATTAAATGACACAGGGAAAAAGTATTGAACACATGAAAAAAGGGAGGTGTAGAAAAGCAATAAAGGCCAAGACAGCAGCTGAAATCTCTCAGCCCTTCATCAGTGTAAATGAATATTAGCTGCTTCAGTCCAACATCAACATTACCAGGATGATGAAGATGAAACCAGGGTGGACATTTCAGCAAGAAAATGATCAATTTGAGAATATGCAGTTTACTCCTTATGCTTTCCTAAAAGACACCTACTTTGATAACATGCTGGATAAATTGGGTACTTGGTAACTATCATGGCCGATGGGAAATTGCAAGTCAATTGTTTTTAACTGTAAACAGATGTAAATCAAATGTTTGATAACTGGCAGATGCAGTATGCCTGAATTACAATAATACTACTCACAATCATACTATATAGCATACTTTTCTAACAGATTCAAATTCAAATGTAGTACCTACAGTGTATGAAGTGATAGTCGCAGTTGTTACTGGTGGGATTAAATGGGTTCATCATGTCATCTAAAAGCTAGTGTGCTTCAAAACACTGTAAAATTTAGCATTTGGAAAAAATATGTATTCAACACACAGTCTCTCACGTCTGCCCGTTTGGATTAATGATTTTAATGACATCACACTGCCCTTCGTGTTCTCATCAGATTTTCTGTCCATTCAAAATGCTCTGTAGAATCTGAAGTGCCCTCCCTCTACACCATAAATAGACCAGGGGTGTCAAACTCAGTTCCTGGAGGTTCCAACTCTGCTCCCACACACTTATTTGGTTTTCAAACAAGCCAGAATGACTTGATTAGCTGGATCAGGTGCATTTAATTAGGGTTGAATAAAACTTAAAGCCGGGCTGTGGACCTCCAAGAACTGAGCTTGACACCCCTGAAATAGACACTAAAGCTGCTGCTACAGTTAAAATCAGTCACTTATACACACAGTTACAATGTTCAATAGGGCCAATAATCCTTAGTAAGGATAGTTCAGACGAAAAGAAGAATTACCTCATTGTGTATTGTCCCATATGTGATTTAAATGTATTTAAGAGTTTCCTCCTTCTGCTGAACTCAAAAGAAGATACTTTTAAAAATGCTGGTTGCTGGTAACCAAATACTATGTAAATCAATGGGTACCAGCTACCAGCATTTTTAAAATATCTTCTTTTGTGTTCGACAAAAGAAAGAACCTCCAATAGATTTGGAACAAGTGAAAGATGAGTAAATGATGGTAGAATTTAAATGTTTTGGTTGAACTATTCCCTTAAAGAGGTGGTCCACAGTGTATTTTTTAGGCTTGGTTGTGTTTTTAAGATGCAAAGCAATGTGTGCTCATGCTTCACTTGTAGAAAAACACGTTATTTTTTCATATATCTTACTTTGTTTATATACAGCTACTCAGCTAACATGAAAACGAATGTCATATTTCCTAGTTCCTCTGAAAGGCTCGCCCTCAAGAGACTCTGATTGGTCAGCTAACATAATGTGCTGTGATTCGTGGATCGGCTCCGCGTCACCACGTCACGCCCCTACAAACAGGCGTGTTAGCACTGTGTAAACAAAGAAGATGTTAGCAGCCTGAATCAGAAAATGAAGAGCATATGCCTGAGCACACCTCACGCCTGCTCTCTAAAATAAAATCTGACAAGTGTCTTTTACATATAATCGGAATAAGCATGTGTAAGTAATATGAAACATTCTCATATCTTTTGCGGGTTTGTTATTTAAGATGTAGAACGCACGGAAAACTGCTGCATAATTAGAGAGACAGGCATAAAGAGACACTGCACACGCTGCTGAAGATTGTGTGTGTTTACAGCAGTTTGACGAATAAATTTGAATTTGTAGCTAAATTGTTAGCGGTGGCAAACAGCATTTCCCGTTGTTTACATCCTTATTTACGTCCTCGACAACAACATACCCTAAACGCTAGAAACTGCATTTAATAGATCAATTTTAACAAATAAAAACACTTACAAGTTGTGGCTCACAATCCACAGCTTCGTCAGTTGGAGGAGTTTTTAACCGAATCCAACACTGAATTAGGAGGGATTCTGGAAGTTCTCCTTTGTCAAAGTCAAGCTGTATATTATAATAAAATTGTAAGCCCTTCTGTCTTTTTATTGTGTCCTTTGCAATCCCAAATACAGAAACAGAATAAGTTCTGTGGAAATAGCAGCGTTTGGACAGCATTTTAGCTTTCTCTGCTATAACCTTAAAGCGCATAAATTGCTGTGCAGGGGGTATGCGTGTGGTGAATGCGCGTAACCTGAAGCGTTTATGATCTCACTAGCCTGGATGTATTTTTTTTGTAGTCCCCAAATTCGTTTGATGTAGGCTTTGCTAAGCTAACTCTATAAAAGCCAACATCTCCCTTTGCATTGAACTTTGAGCGTCTTGCATTCAGAGATGTTGTTTATGTTCACACAGCTATATTACACATCAAAAAGTTTAAAATATGATATTGTAGTGGACCAACCCTTCAAGATGAATAGAGTCTGCCACTGCCAAATCGCAAATACAGTCCACTTTAATCTAAGGCTGTGTTTACTACTGCGTTTTCATTTTCAAACAGCATTTTGGAATGATAATGTACATATTGGCATTTTTAATGTGTTTCATAAAAAATTATCTTCGTCCACATTATACAGTATAAAATGTATTAAATAATGTGACCATTCATGCACATATCTTTCCGGCATCCATATTTGTTGTCTATGGCTGCATTATTAAAATTATTAAAATGCATTAGTCCAGAACCCCAGTCAGAGAGTGACTGAACAAAACATTTGTGTTTCAGTCCATCTACACTGAAGCATTTCCAAATTAAAAATCTTCAGCAATTTAAAAGTTTATATGGTTTAAAAAGAAAACACACTAGTCTATACCGCAGAGCAGATCTTAAGGACAAGTTGGTGAAGACCACAAAATGTATCACACCTATTAGAAATCTACACAGAATGCTGTATTTTAAAGTGATACAGGGGAGGTTAGACACACAACAGTACTATTAGACTGTGTCTGTAAGCTGTTAAATATGGCTTTATTGAGCTCTAGCTGAGGTGTGATATAAACAAAATGCTACTGATTATTTTAAAAGAAGCTGCTGGATATGTAGCTGGATAATCAGTGTTGAATTATGTCAACATTGAAAATTGCTGCATATTTCAATACACTTCAATGCACTTTTAAAATAAATGGAATCTTTTAGTTGCTCAAGTTATTTTAACAACTCTTCACTAAAATGGTGTTTGGGGAACTAAAATGATTCTTCAATGGTCTTGCTGTGAAAACCCCCTTTTGAATCCTGTTTGTTCGAAGAGTATTGCCAACCACTAGCATATAAACGATTTCAAAGTTAACAGAAAAGCAACAAAGCAGTTTTCATTTCATGAAGTCTTAAACAACAATTACCTTAACTTGTTTGGCTGTGCGCATAAATTACTCTATGCTTCTCATAGCAGGTAACAAACACTGATGACAAAATTCTCCACAAAAACGTGTGTTCAGATGTGCACTGAGTCATTAGATACTCGAGAAACAGGCCGAGTAGCAATTCCCTCTTATGCATCTCAAAAACACATCTCTGTTTTCTAAAACCCTCCTCTTTTCTCTATGTGAATACAGTATTTATTAAAAACGTGCATAATAACCCACGATTTATATATTTATTACTTTAAACAAGTAATTATCCTCTGCTTCATGAACGGCAAATTACACTGCAATTATATGTTGCATAAGTAGCCCTGGTTGCCTTTTTTGAACAGAATGTGATTCTGCTTTAGTGATAGTCACCCACAGTCTCTGATCCTCATCTGCCCGCGTCCGCCTCTCCTCTGATTTACTCCCTCTCTGAACCAAGTCATATGTGTCCCTGTGCACTCATAAAAGCATAAGTGTGTTTAAAGGTATTGACTGTGCAATTGTAGTGTACTTGAAGTGCATTTTAAAAAAACTGTATTTGCAGAATATATCTATGTGATCTGTAGATACCAATGTACTTACAGACAAATTAAACATTGTAAATCTGAGAATAATTATATATGGTACCTTCATTGACAGAGATTACAATATATTTCTTTCAAGCCATAAATGTTAAAAAGTGTAAAAACACTCCAGTTTTTCCAGGGTTAAGTACAATATAAAGCACTGTTTTAACTGTCTTTAATCATGCTTTAAAGTACTAACTACTTTTTTTGATGCATTTACTAACACATTAAAGCAAATGTAAAGTATTTGATTTAAACCATTTGTAAATTGATTTTACACTGAATCGTAATACATTTTAACAAATTGAAACTTAATGACAAATAATTACATTGTAGTTTGCATAAGCATTTGTCTGTTCATTCTGCAGTTCACTTTAACCATATTTTAAAACCAAAATTGTGTGTGCATGCCTTGTATTCCTTACATTGTGGGGACCAGATGTTCCCACCTATACATCTTGACCTCACGGGGACTTTTTTTGGTCCCTATAAGGAAAGGGCTCATGAATCACACAGAATTAAGTATTTTCAAAATGTAAAAATGCAGAGGGTTTAAAATTGTACATCTATGGGAAGAAAATAAAAAATACATCTGTACATTGTACATCTATGGGAAGTCCCCATAATGATAGCAGTACAAGTGTATGTTTGTGTGTGTGTGTGTGTGTGCGACAAATAATTGCATTTTAGTTTGCATAAGCATTTGTCAGTACACTCTGTATGTGTGTGCCTTGTATTCCTTACATTGTGGGGACCCCATGTTCCCACAATTATATCAATACCCAGCCTGATCTCATGAGGACACGTAATTTCTTTACGTTTTGTCAGTTTAGTGGCTAATTCATATCAATTTGTACTAGTTCAGTCGTATAAAAATGTGATTTTAAAAAGGAGGCGTGGCACCAAACCCTATTCCTAAACCCAACCCTCATTGGGGGAAAAGCAAATCATACTAAATCGTACGAATGAGTTCATACGAATTCAAACGAATTAGCCACTAAATTAAAAAGTTACGAATTGTTGTGAGATACAATTTTCACCTCACATGGACATTTGTTTGGTCCCATAAGATAAACGTCTCATGAATTACACAGAAATACGTATTTTGAAAGTGTAAACATTTTGATGGTTTGATGTGAGTGTTAAGTATACAATTGTATGTCTATGGAAAGAAAATAAAAATTATTACATCAAGGGAAGTCCCTATCAAGATAGTCATACAAGTGTGTGTGTGTGTGTGTGTGTGTGTGTGTGTGTGTGTGTGATAGAGAGAGAGAGAGCCGCAAGAGGTTGTAGACCAATCACAATAGACCAATCAGACGACAATCTCAGGAAAATCTCATAAAGGGGGCTTTATAAAGAATGAATCTCAAAGCAATCAGGTGTTTTTAAATGTACAGTATATTATAAAATGATGAAAATGATGCATGCAAATCCATTAAACAACAACAGGAACCTTTAAACCAACAAAATAGAGGAACTTTCTACTTTCCACTAATACTTGCCATATATTTGCTGTCATTGGCAAAACTGTCAATGTTGGATTGAAAACTGCCAAAATTGTTAATGACACTTAAAGCAGCCTCACGCAGCTTCATAACAAACAAGTATGGTTTGCTAGAACGAAATGCTAAAAGGTTAACACAAACAAGAGCTATGCATTAAAGTGTGAAGTCATTTGAAATAACAAGAATAAATCTTTAAGAATAAAAAAAATCAAGGTTAAAACTCGGAGGGCTGTTATTGTCGTCTTCTCAAGAGTACATTAATCAGGCACTTGAATGCAAAGAATGAATTGAATTATGAATTCCACCATCAACCTTGTGCAGGAACAGAGCATGGAAACAGTTTCTGTGAGGCTTTAACCCACCAATAAAGACTCTGTGTCTCTGGTGAAGTTTTTTATGCGCTTTCATATCTCAAGGTGACACAAAGCACATGTTAGCAAGTTTTGTACATAACAATAAATATCATAAGTTATTTAAATAAAGAATTTGTACAAACATTCCAGAGGAATGTGAATGATTTCATTGAAAGATGAAAGGGTGATCAAAGGTTGATTTATTGCTCACTGTCATAACTCAAATCCATACCTCTTTCTTTTTTATTATAAAACATAAGAAATTTGGTATAATTGGTGGATACTTTAAATATTTCAAAGATGAAAGATGTAAATATTTTGAAGATGAATATTTGACAAAAATGTTCATCAGGTCATTTAACAGAGATGACTTTTTTCTTCTTCAGTCAAATATGTGATTTTGAATCTTCTTTAAGGTTATTGATCTTATTAATCTGACTTCAATGTACAGTAGCATCAGGAGCCATAGGGAATACCTGCATATGTTTTTATTTACTCTAAAAGAGCTATGGATTTATCTAGATAACCTCTTTAAAGTTCTACTGGAGTTAATTAGTGACTGAAATAGCAAATGGCACATTCAAATTCATGATTTTTCAGTTGCTGCAGTTGTAGATTGCTCTATGGTTCAAAATGTCAAGGTCTGAATAGGATCAAAAACACAACTTTATTCTGAAGGCGTATGCATCATTTATATTCTGTTTTGGTTTAGTTTTCATTGTGTTCTGATCCAGTTTTGCTGGATGAGTTGCTTTTGAGTTTCCTAGTCAGTTATCCTGGTAGTAGTAGTAATAATAATATTAATAATAATAATAATAATTATTATTATTATTATTCATTCATTCATTCATTCATTCATTCATTCATTCATTCATTCATTCATTCATTTTCTTTTCGACTTAGTCCCTTTATTAATCAGGGGTCGCCACAGCGGAATGAACCGCCAACTTATTCAGCCCATGTTTTACGCAGCAGATGCCCTTCCAGCAGCAACCCATCAGTGGGAAACACCCATACACACTCATACACTACGGACAATTTAGCCTACCCAATTCACCTATAGGGCATGTGTTTGGAATTGTGGGGGAAACCGGAGCACCCGGAGGAAACCCATGCAAACATAGGGAGAACATGCAAACTCCACACAGAAATGCCAACTGACCCAGCCTGGGCTCGAACCAGCGACCTTCTTGCTGTGAGGCGATTGTGCTACCCACTGCACCACCATGCTGCCCTATTATTATTATTATTATTATTATTATTACAGGTTTATTTTATATAGTGCCTATCCATTGCTCAAGGACGCTTTACAATAACAAAGTTAATTAATTCAAAGCATTTCTGCGTTTCATTGATTATACTCCACATGTACTTAAGCCCTGAGGATTCTTCAGTTTCTTATCCGGTATTGATGCAGAATGCATTCATGTTTAGTGGTTGTTCCACATTTGTCTGGTGTAATCCTTGTGAATTATAATCATAATTTTGTTCTCTACTCCTTATGTGCTTTATACAGCCATGTTATAGCTTTGTTTGAGTTTATTTATACATGATCAAATTTAATTCACTAAAAGCTATTTGATAATATTCGGTTTGAACAACCAATAATATTACCTTCATTCTACCAATCAAAAATTGGGCTTAGCTAAACTTTAAAAATATTCAAATACTTTTATTTAAAAAAATGTTTTAATCAAAATGAATACTAAAGAGAATTGTATATTTTTCCAGAAAAAAGGACATGATTAAATTATATTTAATTATATTCCAATAGAAATCAATTGTTTTAAATTGTAATAATGGTGGCGCAGTGAGTAGCGCTGTCGCTTCACAGCAAGAAGGTCGCTGGTTCGAGCCTCAGCTGGGTCAGTTGACGTTTCTGTGTGGAGTTTGCATGTTCTCCCCGTGTTTGCGTGGGTTTCCTCCGGGTGCTCCGGTTTCCCCCACAAGTACAAAAACATGTGTTATAGGTGAATTGGGTAAGCTAAATTGTCCGTAGTGTATGTGTGAATGGGAAACACCCATACACTCAGTGATGGGTTGCAGCTGGAAGGGCATCTGCTGCGTAAAACATATGCTGGATATGTTGGCGGTTCTTTCCGCTGTGGCGACCCTTGATTAATAAAGGGACTAAGCCAAAAAGAAAATGAATGAATGAATATAATCTTGATACAATAGTCTTGATAAGCATCAACATATATATTCTTCTTTTATTCTTGTTTTTCAATACATTAAATAATATAATAAACTGTAATAAAACATCTCGAATACAATTATGTTTACACTATTTCTCTATAATTTGACCGCAATAAACCAGCACTGCATAAATCTACAGCTTTTTCCCTTTCACTGTTCATCCTTAACCTTTTTTCTCATGAATATGTTCATTTGAATTTCATGCACACTCAAAGAACCCCAGGTGATGAACAGATGCAGCAATATCTCAGACTTTATTCTCGGCCGCAATTCACACCTAATTTGCACTGACAGTTTTTCAGGTTTCATCCCAATTATCACTAAGCAAGTCCAGACACTTTTCTATTCACCCTCTAAACATTAAAAAATAAATCAGTCATTTCAACAGCGCTGATGGACAGATTTTGACACTCAGTCCAATTATTGTGTCACAGTAACACAAAGAACCGTAAACAAGCCATCCTACGAGGAAAACCCGCTGTCTGATTGTTTTCACGTTGACAAACCTATTGTGATGACATGCAAACGGCGAGCGCTGGAAGACACTTATTTTCACCTGTAAACGCAAGACAGGAGGTCCTGCTGAGACTCCACACTGGGACAAAAGCGTGAGGAGAATGAACACGTCACGAATGGTTCTTTACGGTGGAGATAATTGGGGCTGCTTGACGTCCAGCCTTCACCAAGATCCACCTCCTGGTGACGCAATTGAAAGGTATGAGCCAGCCCACTGAGAAATAGGTGCGTTACATGCCCACCCTTTTCACCCCCAATGCCTCAACACCCCCAGTCTTACACAATACTCACGCTGATTGATGGTGTTTTCGTATAGGACGGTGGGATGACCCTCCCCACTGCATTAGCAGAAAGAGACTCCATTTAGTCACGCATCCCTTCAGCCGAGGAAGGGGGACAATGACATCATGTTAAATACTCCACGGTGGGCTTTATCAATCACACTTTTCAAATTAAAGATGTCAAATTTAATCTGATTCATGGAGGCAAATCAGAAGCACATGCGGGCAGGCAGGCGGGGATGGTTTGCCTGTGTAGAAGGTTACCGCCGGAGACTGAGATCACATCAAATTAACAAAACGGCATGGGAGCACTGCAAGAGCTTTGGCCAAACGTGCCTGATAAAAAACAAAAACTGTCCGCTGGGGAAATTGGATGATGTTCATTTTTGCCTGGGTGTGTTAGTGCTTGACTTAATGAATGACTGATTCCACACCCGCAGGTAGGAATATACATTACAGTGATACCCCTGACCCTCATGGTGGCGTCAACGTCAATTGATTTATTAAACTATATAATAATTTCACTTAGTTGTGATAAAGCAAGTTTCTCCTATGAAAAAGGTGTACTTAAAGAGTTAGTTTACCCAAAAATTAAAATGATATTTTCTTCTCAGTGTCAGTACGTTGCACACGTTCACACGATAAGGCAGAGGGGTGACCACATGAAGGTGCACATATAGTTTAATAAATCAATTGACCTTGACACCACCATGAGGGTCAGGGGTATCACTGTAATGTTGATTCCTGCATGCATGAGTGGATTCATTTATTCATTCATTCAATCATTCATTAATTAATTAATTAATTCATTAATTCATTCATTCATTCATTCATTCATTCAGTAAGTCAAGCACTAACACAAGCACTAATATACAAAAATATACAAGAGTTTCTTCTCCTCAATGTCAGTATATTGCACATGCACAATATACTGACACTGAGGAGAAGAAACTCTTGAATATTCTTGTTTTATGTGTGCACAAAAGGAGTCTCGTAGATTGATAATATTCCAATTGAACCACTGAAGGTAAATGGTCTGTTTTGAGGATTCTGTTTGGTGGTATTTTTTAACTTTAAACGAGTTGGGAACCTTGCAGTCAATGGAAGATGAGGGAGAAAATATCTTCATTTGCGTTCTGAAGATGAATGATGGTCTCAGAGTTTTGGATTGACATGAGGGTAATTATTTAATAACATCATTTTCATTTTTGGGCAAACTAACACTTTATTTGTGTCAGTTTTTATCAGTTTAACAAAGTATATATTTAAAAGGGACCCTCATTATTCCACCAGGCTTTGATTTCCAAAATACTAATTTTGAAAAAAATTTTTTTTTAAAGGTATTAATTTTTGTATTGTTATAAAACATAAAACAGCTCATTAGAGTTTTATGTAGTTAAGTAGTAGTTGTGAATGAAGACAAAAGATCAAGGTCAGATTTTTTTTGTTGATTAGTAAATTATATTCAAATACATTTTATGTGTCTGTGTGTGTGTGTGTGTGTGTGTGTGTGTGTGTGTGTGTGTGTGTGTGTGTCACAATAAGTAAAGAAGTGCAATGGAATTAGAACACCAGACTTTTAAAATAATGGCTCAGTTTAAATTTTTTGGTGAGCTCTCTTTTCAATATTTAAATGATGATAAATCCACTTTATATAAGTGTAAACAAAGTCCAGTCCAGCAAAAGCACTTCGGCGGCTCCATTAGCACAGCTGCTTTTGCTGTTTTCTGTGTTCATAATCATTGCATTCCAGTCATGCAGTAATAAACATGGTTTAGGGTGACTGAAAGCGTTGCCAAGCCCCCTCCTATTACACTTGGCAGGGTCAGACCCATTCAGCCCGCTTCGGGAGTGCAGCGTAAGTGTACTACCTTAATTAAAGTCTCTCTAAATGGGGATGTCTCTTCTGCTGAATGGAAAGAGGAAATTCAATAGAGCATCCAGAGGACATGAGAAATAAGAGGGAAGTTATGTGGCCATTGACAGGACAGGACTCATCTGTTCCACCGGGGAGACCGGATGGAGTCACATTTGCCTGATTGCTGTATTTTCAGTGAAAGCCCAGTGTTCGGGATTGTGCTTGAGTATATTTATTGGTCAATAATGCTGAATTTATGCATGGAAAACACTTGTTTTTTCTTGTGCTTGCTTATTAACAGGATGTACATCTCACACTAGGAATAAATTACTTGAGAGAGGTTATAAGAAACTGATGGATTTTGTTGAATGATGTTTTGGAGTTGGGATTTTTGTCAAATGTTATCAACTTCCAAGTAAATGACTATTTACACTCAAAAAACAAGACTTTTGCTGCTTGTTTAAATTACTTACTTATAATGAGTTGAAACAACACAATTCTTAAGTTCTTTTTAGACAACTGAATTGTTTTATTTTTCATCCACTTAAATTTGTGAAAATTAATAAGTTAACTTAATCGATTTGTTTTGGGACAACATAAAGGAATTGTGTGGATCCCAGCAGTGCATGTAGATATGAACAGCACACATTTTCTGAACAGTTCACATGGTTTAGGAAGTTTTTGCAGCCCTCATTGGAAAAACCTGAAATATCTTGTTCTGGTTAAATGTAGCTGTCCTTTAAATGTCACTCTTCCACAAAATGCACTATATGCAGTAGTGTTTTCTCCATTGCAGATACAGATTCATCTTTTTGTTATTTTAACCAATAGTAATTTGTTCTTTCTAAATGAAAATACATTTTACTTAAACACATGATTTTAAACAGTAAATTTACTGAAAATTACAATGCATTTTACAGAAGTTATACCGGACTCAAGAAACAACAGAAAAGCCATGTGTATGGAGAAAAATCTGCCCCTGTTGATAATCTGCCCCTGTAAATATAATATGCATGAGAAGGAAAATTGCAGGTGTCCATTTTACAAGGAAAATTCAAGTGAAATTGATAAATAAAGGGCAGCATGGTGGCGCAGTGGGTAGCACAATCGCCTCACAGCAAGAAGGTCGCTGGTTCCAGCCCCGGCTGGGTCAGTTGGCATTTCTGTGTGGAGTTTGCATGTTCTCCCTGTGTTTGCGTGGGTTTTCTCCAGGTGCCCCGGTTTTCCCCACAGTCCAAAAATATGCGGTATAGGTGAATTGGGTACGCTAAATTGTCCATAGTGTATGTGTGTGAATGAGTGTGTATGGATGTTTCCCAGTGATGGGTTGCAGCTGGAAGGGCATCCGCTTCGTAAAACATATGCTGGATAAGTTGGCGGTTCATTCCGCTGTGGTGACCCCAGATTAATAAAGGGACTAAGCCGAAAAGAAAATGAATGAATGAATGAATGAATGAATGAATGAATGAATGAATGGATAAATAAATACGTTATGCCAAAATATAGAAAGCTGATATATAGCAATATATACTACATATAAGATGTTTATGTTTGAGTTTCATATACAGTATACAAAATATGTCATATACACAGCAAAAATACATTCCTCAATTGTAAGTAGCTTTGGACAAAAGCATTTGCTGAGTGACTAAATGTAAAACATAGGCAGAGTCACATATTTTCAATAAGCCTGGGTAGTAACATACGGAACAGGTTACACAATGAAACTGACTTTTTACAGTATGGTTGAGGTTTTTAAAAATGATCAAAATAATTGCCACAGGGATTACTTCTAATTATATTAATAAAACAGAGGGAGATTAAGTGGTTATTTTGAGTTTTTAAAAATGACATTACTTGGCACAGGACAAATGTAGTATGGAAATGCAGAGGAATTAAAAACAACAAGCCATTAGGTGAGCTTGAAGTTAATTTTATTCAAATGGACAAGAACAAATGTATTATAGTGTTATTACTCAAACCCAGAATAAGGATTTTTACTGGAGATGAAAAACCTAGACATGAATTAAAAGACCAAACGTGCAAATAATCAAAAGAAATTGAAGTAAATAGCAAAAACAATAATAATAATAAAATGTTGAAAGAAAAAGTGTATATTTACATTATAATTACTCTACAGGTTGATTGGGTTTGTTTGCTCACTTCACTTATAAAGCGAAATTGGAACAAGATTTCAATTTTGTATTAGCCAGCTATAGATAGATAGCCATCTCTGGATCTTCTCCAGTTTTCAGGATTTTTAAACCCAACTACACTTCAGCCTAAAGGACCAGGGTATATCCATCAAACTAAATATCATTACACTTAAGTTTAAAATTGTATGGTAAATGCCCATGCATGGAATAGGTTCAGAAAGAGGTAACATAACCTCTGAGACGGTAGAGTATATGTCATTATGATGTTTCTTTAAAATTATTTAAGTGCGTTCTCGGAAAAGAACATGGATTTTAGCCAATTCACATTTTAATGCAATCTATAAAAGTCAATGACCTCAATTATACTTCATATTGAAAAGGTTTGTTTTGAATGTCTAAATATAGAAAAAAGAAATCAATGAACAAAACTTGACCTGGTGCACACCGCAAAACTTGTGAAGTCTTTATCTTACAAGGTGAAACATTTATTCTCCATCTATTCATACTATACAGTGTTTTTACTCCTACTCTGTGACATGTGAAACAAAAAATGACCTGACTAGAAATCGATGGCACATTACGAGAGCTTCACTGAAACGTAAACAGCTTTGACCTTTTACACACTGACAACCTGCAAACTCCTGCAGTAGCACTTGTACAAACAGATGATCTAAAGCCCCAGGCCTTAATGCTCTTATAATTCCCCGCTTATTACAGTAAATTGTATAACATTGTCCAGCTTTTAAAATACAAATGTAATAAGTTAGCGTATATAATTAAATCCATATATATATAATCTGTATATAAAATCCATTATCGTAGTAATTTGATAATAAATTCACATCAGTGAGTCAAATCTTTGCATGATGACATCATCTGATCGTCTTTCTTCTCTTGCCATAACAAACAGTTACAGCAACAAAGATAAACTAACATGGAAAAGGAAGAGAAAGAGCCCATGTAAAGCAAAACCTGATCACCACAATGGTGACTTCTAACAAAATGAGTATTTTCAGTATATTTCAAGAACACAAAACAAACATTTTGATTCATTCATTCATTTATTTTCCTTAGGCTTAGTCCCTGACTTATCAGGGGTCGCCACAGCGGAATGAACCAATGATTTTGATTCAATTAGTTTTAAAAGTTAGACTGACATTAAAATAGTTTACAAATGTATACTGTGTTCTCGTAACACAAAACAAGTAAAGTTTACAATGAAATCACGTTTGTTAACTAAATATATTTACAAAATCAACAAACAAGCAGTTTATTTTAAAACATTGGAAATGAGTTCTATTACCCTCCGCTAACATTTACAAGTTAATATTTCTTTACTTTAAAAGAAATATTGGCCCCACTTTATATTTATATTAACTAGTATGTACTTGAATCAAAAAACAAATAGAGTGTACTTACTATGCTTATAATGTTATGCAGACCACTTCTAGTTCTCTTGAGGTGGGATATGGGTAGGGTTAGGGACAGTTTGGGAGTATGGGTAGGTTTAATAGTGGGTTAAGGTGTAAGGGATGGTCAACAGTGTTATTATAAATGTAATTACAGAAATTAATCACAGATGCATTTACATGTACGTATTTAATCAATCATAAGTACATTGTAAAAAAACATGTATTTACACAGTAAGTACATTGTATCAAATTATTAATTTCAGTGTAAGTACATATTAGTTAAGGCCACCTTATATAAAGTGGGACTGAAATATTTAGTGTCAACATTGCGAGTGATTTTTGAGAATTTAGGAAGAATATTTTGAGCTCTTTTGTGCTTTTGAAATGGGTTGCTTTTATTATGGCGGTACATTGCTTCAAACTATACGTCATATACAAAACTGTGTTTAAAAAAAGAAATAATCTAGCCTCTTGTGCCGCTTTAACAGCATAAGCTGAGTAATTCAGCCTGCAATCTTCTAACATTTTTGGTAAGTCTGTCAGGAGAGTAAAACCCACAACCCACTATTGTTCAAAGAAAATGAGGTAAACGTTGAGGATCTCTGAGGGTGAACACTGACCATTAGCGCTATTATTCTCTTCATAGACTGTTCGCTTTCAACATCTTAAAACTTTGCAGTCCGAATTGAAGAGTGCTCTGACTTCTAATGCATTTGACATCAAGCTAAGAAGAACGCAAATAGACACAGACTCATGCAGTTTTTGAGCTGTATAAAAGAAAAACAAATAAAGATTCCATTTCATTTATCATCTTGTCTTCTATTCTACCTTTTCTTTGGACACTAATTCTTAATAGTCATGCTTCTCCTGTACTTTCCATCATCTGTGAGAGTGACTGAGTTCTTTTTTCAGAATAAGCAATTTCGATTTAAAATGACACAAGGAACAACATCAGTAAACATCAGAGAAACATCAACCTACTGCACACTAAAAATACCAAAAATCAACCAGAATGAGCTTTTCCCACCTGATTAAATCCTGAAAAATGACTTGATAGTGCACACTGAGTCAACTAATCAATCAATCAATCTATCAATAAAAAGACCAGTCAAAGGTGAACTGAATATTGTTGACTACACAAGTTTGTTTTGGTTCTTGAATATTATATGAGTTTCTGCATTTCTCACAGCGAGTGTCATGGCACAGAACTAAACTCACTAGTTTGCAAATACTGCTATTGTTGTTCCATATAATGTATTTTAAAGATTTTTTAAGGCGAGAATGAAGTTGTTTAGACTTCATTGAGGTGGTTTATTTATAACAATAGCACCTATTTGAAAATGTGTTTCAATGATTTCAGAGATGATTTTCCTGAAAACTGTGGCCATTTATCACTTATATCTGCCGAGAGCAGCTTTACCATGTATACTTACAGCAGGTACGGAAAGTATTCAGACCCCCTTAAATTTGTCACTCTTTGTTATATTGCAGCCATTTGCTAAAATCATAAGTTCTTTTTTTCCCTCATTAATGTACACACAGCACCCCATGTTGACAGAAAAACACAGACTTGTTGACATTTTTGCAGATTTATTAAAAAAGAAAAACTGAAATATTACATGATCCTAAGTATTCAGACCCTTTGCTCAGTATTTAGTAGAAGCACCCTTTTGATCTAATACAGCTTAAGTCTTTTTGGGAAACATGCAACAACTTTATAGATCCTCTCCAGTTCTGTCAGGTTGGATGGTAAAAATTGGTTGACAGCCATTTTTAGGTCTCTCCAGAGATGCTCAATTGGCTTTAAGTCTGGTTGGGCCATTCAAGAACAGTCACGGAGTTGTTGTGAAGCCACTCCTTCATTATTTTAGCTGTGTGCTTAAGGTCATTGTCTTTTTGGAAGGTAAACCTTTGGCACAGTCTGAGAAATTAAACACATGCAGCATAAATGAACAAATTCCTTTCAGACAAAAATATGAAAATCAATCATTTTTGGCAGCTGAAAATTTGGGACATCCCTAGTATGTATTTTCCCTACGATGTAAGTCCATGGATACTGGTTTCCAGCTTTCTTCAAAATATCTTACCAAAACAACAAAAAAGAACCTTATAAATGTTTGGAGCCACTTAAGGGTGAGTAAATATGGAGTAATTTTGATATTTGTAATCTTTGTAATTGTTTGTTGTTCATTTTTGGGTGAACTATTGCTTTAATAGCAAGTGTAAAGATGGCCTTAGATTCAGATATCATATGGCACCTTCAGGCGTTTTTAAGACTGCATCTCAGTGGGTCAGTGGTGTTTTGGCAGCATGCAGAGGATTACCTAATGTAATCTAATTCATTAAGTCATATCGATTAATAAATCTCATTTAAGGCACTTTCATTAGTTAACTGATCAAACTTTACAATGTACTGTAGGCTATACGCTGGGTTTGTTGTCTAAAATGTGATATCTGTAAACAGCAGACAATGTCAAACATTTGGCTGCACATGATTTCTGAACAATCATACAAAAGTTTCAGGATAAAAATGTCAGTAATGGCAATTGCAGAATAAATGAAAACAAAAAGAGGTTGTGTGAAAACCACATTGATTAATAATGTACACGACTCTCTGGAGTCGTTTCAGTTGTGTTTGGCAATCTTCGCAAGCAATAACATTTGCATACGATATTAACACATGATTAAATAAAGAGACATCATTGTCGCTGATAAAGGCACTCGAGGTATGAAGGGCTGTTTGTGCTGTATAGTCTCTCTGTGCACTGAGACAAGAGTTCTTTCTTATGGAAATCAGCATGTCTCCACTTCCTTCGTGGGTCATCCACCTCCGAGTGTCCTCTTTCTGCTTTTCATCAGAAACATGAATTTAACCCTGCTCATCTGACTACATGGCCTCCATTACAGACTCAGTGGTTTAAAAATGGCACACAAGCCATTTGTGGGATGTGTGAAACAGAAGCGTACTCTTAAAAAATGACTGAATCCAAAAGGGGTTTTAGAGGGCGATGCCACAAGAGGACATTTTAAAACTTCCTTTTAGGTTCCTCTTTGAGTTAACACTTAATTGAAGAACTTATAATGTAACCTTAAGAACATTTAATCCTCAAAGAGTCAAATTAAGAACCCAGAACAGGCATAAAAAGTAGTCATTAAAAAGAAAGAGGGTGCTTTTAAAAAGAGAGCTTCATTTTTCAAAAATGTATAATAAGTTAAAAAGCGTTTCACTTTAGCCAAGTCAAAAATATTTTGCATCACCGAACCAATGGAACAAATATCTCAAATATTTCACATTAATGCCAAGATATATATTTATTCATGCCCATTTTCACTCAAAAAGATATATTATTTTTAATTAAAATGACTATTTTAGGCAAACCATTTTTTTTCTACCATGTGTCTTTACAAGAGATATAACCATTTTGGAAATATGTGTCAATATACTTCTTGCTAAATTATCTATTAAGCTGTATCAGTGTATATAAAACAACAACATTTTGCTATATCTCACACTCTTTTTTTGACAGAACTTTGCAGTATGAAAACTTCATCTTTTTCATCTG
The DNA here is from genome assembly GCA_903798125.1 of Danio choprae. Lineage (NCBI taxonomy): Eukaryota > Metazoa > Chordata > Actinopteri > Cypriniformes > Danionidae > Danio > Danio choprae. The sequence continues at coordinate 380,000 of CAIGQW010054138.1, read as the reverse complement.
AAAGTAAAGGTTTATACAGGTAAAAATTATTTATTTACTTTGAAAACATTATGTAACTGTACACATGCTATTTTCATGTTGTTATTCTATTTGTGTTGCTATTTGGCGTGGGTATACCTAAGAATTTTAAAGAATTGCTGTTTTTAATGAATAAAAAGCAACACCTGAATGCAGTAAAATGTAATATTAAAAAGGAATTCAATGCTTAATGGGTTGCTTAAAGAGGTTACTGATACAGAAATGTTTTGTGATATAAACAACGATTTTTTGAAAGTACTAAAACTTATTTTGAGAGCGTTATGATGGTTACGACTTTGTTCCCAAGTACCCGAAACATCTCGCTTGTTCAATTCCTTCCATTCCAAAACCCTTTGTGAAGTTGCTCACCTCCTCTGACGTAAAAGAAGTCTTAAACGGGTCATCTGCATTCATATTTACTCAGCTGTAGACGGAACTTCGTAAAACCTGCGTCGTTCGCCAGCCATAACGTCACCTGTGTGCAGTCTACATACTAATCAGCTCACGACATAAAGGCACGGGCTTCCCAAACCGGGACCATCTCAACTTTAGTTACTTCCTCTACCCGACGCGAACAAAATATTAAAGAGGAAAGCTATTCGTCATTGTGCCTTTTTAAAGCAATCTGACTAAAACATTTATTTGTTTTATTGATTTGAAGCGTCGCAAGGAACCTGTCACCTCCCTGTTGCTTTGCTATAAAGCCGAGCGCGCGAGCCAGAACGGTCACGGAGACGCGCATCGTACGCGCGCATTGAAGAACTGTGTTATATGTGGAGGAAACATTCACGCACAGCTGACAGAAGAACACTGCTCAACATACTCGAACAAAACGACGTTTAGCTTGCGTTGTATACTTTAAAGTGCTTTGGGGAAGGAAAAAGGGAAAGTTACTTGGAGCAACATGAAATTTATTTTACCGACTGTAGTCATTTTTATTGTTTTGTGTCAAGTTTTTGGAGAAGAATTGGGTCCAAAAGAAGACCTTGATTACTGGACAGGCAACAATCAGATACAGGTGAGTTTTTTCTTATCACTAATGTTGTAAAAAAAACGTCTTGCAGATCAAATAAAACCAACTCTAACTATTTAACATGTTTAGAGATGGATTTAAAATTAATAGGCTAATAAAAATAAATCCAAAAATGGTATCGTCATGTGGGCTCATTGCGTTGACTATACGGCATTTATTAATAACTATAAAAACGATATAAAAATCGTATGGAGTTCTTCATTGTGTTGATTGTATAATGTCATTATGCCATAAGCAATAAAGTTAGTGGCATTTCAAACTAAGAAAATGTAATTTATATTTTGTTTTAAATAAATTAAACAAACATATTACCAATTATTATTGAATTACTGTGTAATATTAATCAGCAACATTAACTATTTTGTGACTTTGCCTATTTTACATTTACAATTTCACATTGTTATTGTTGATTCATAGCCACAAATTCAGAATTATCTGTAAATAAAAAAAACACATGACTGTAACACACCTAATTAAAATGTAATGAAAACATATAACATGGACTATGCTAATTTTAAATGAAAAATTATTTTCAATAATAAAAAAAAATAAGTTAGTCTTAATTCAAGCACAAAACGTGCAGGTCGCTGTCCAGTGCTGAATCAGTCAATGCTCTTATTGCTTGTTTGAATGGAGCACACGTTTCACATTTGACATTGCGGGTTGGAAAACAGCCAAGCACTTACATCTCAAGCTTTTTTTGTGTCCATAAACTGCATCTTTCCAAATAGCCTGCCTTGTAAATGATTTCTGTGTTCAAAATCTGTGATGAAAAACAATAACATTTGGTCAATTCTGTATTTGGTACAATTTGTGTCAGAAACTGCTGATATTTCATGCAGTGAGTGGAATCTGTATGCTGGAGATCTAATGTTCCACTAATCAAATCATCTTTCGCAGGATGAGTGGATTCAGTCGGATCCTTTCAGGGAGATACTGAGACGCATGACGAGGAAACCCCGACCTCATCAGTTCATCGGTCTGATGGGGAAACGGTCCTCCGGTAAAACCACACATGCAAACTGTAAAATATTCAGATATTAACTAGAATGCGTCACATTATAACAGCGCTTAGACCTATAACTGACATCTCTTTCATTCTTCCACCCCCACAGCAAATGCACAGATCACACGAAAAAGTAAGTGATCTATGCACTCACACCACTGCATGTAATGCATATATAATTTGCTAAATGCTCACATTTGCTTAAAAGCAAAGACACTTCAAGGGAGATTTACATATACAATCATGCAAGGACATATTCATGTTAGGAGAAAGGAGACTTTCAGCCTTGATCATTTAAACAAGCTCAATGATAAAATGGAATCTTAAAGAGTTTGAGATACATGATTCCTCTTAATGGAAGCTCACATCCTCAAGGTCAATTTCACAGAAAAAAAAAAAATGTAAAGACATTAAATCCTTGAACTGCACTCTAGACTTAAACAATATCACCGAACTGAGCTGAGCAGATTACCTACAAATTGCAGTCTGTCACTAATTACAAATTACTTGATGAAAATTGTATTCATTGTATGTAGTCTAGATTTAAGGTCATGTATTTTGACAATTACTGGATTGCTTGTTGAATACTTAATTGATCTGAATAGGATTTGATTAGGATCTAAATTGATCTGAATAGGATTACTGTTATAGGAAACTATGAAATATATTCCAGTCTCTGTCTTTAACAGTACAAAACATTTCCCAAACTCGAGTAAATTAAGAAACTGTATATAGTTTGAGTTAATTAAGAGTTAATAATTGGTTACATCATAAAAATCTAAAATGAATATACATCATTTTAAAATAGAACACGTAAACCTGATGACAAAAACGATGAATAAATCATGACTATTGTGTAAATAATCTGTAATGATGTAATCTATAAAAAATATGCATGTGCGTCTATATATAGTATATATAGATCTCATATATATATATATATATATAGTATATATAGATCTCATATATATATATAGTATATATAGATCTCATATATATATATATATATATATAAAAACCTTTTTTTTTTTTACCCTAATTGTCTTCTAGGGCATAAAATCAATTCTTTTGTGGGGCTGATGGGCAAAAGAAGCCAAGAAGAGCCAGGTAAGAACTGCTAAACCTGTTTTAGAATGTATATTTTTTGCAATTTAATAAACATCTATAAATATTTCTATATAAATCTATAAATATATCTATATACATTTTTTTATGATTATCATTTGTAACCCTGGTCTCTCTCCTAAGAGTCGTATGAATGGGGAACAGTACAGATCTACGACAAAAGGCGTTAACAGCTAAAACGGATCATCTTCACATTCGCTCCCTAAAGGATCATTCCATTCTGTGATGCCCATTGATTTTATTTTTTATTCAGGTCAGAAATAAAAGATTTGTTTCAACATTGTGGTGATGTGGCTGAGCCGCACCTGTGCAAGTTTGTTTACTCATTTACACAGACCAAATGTGTTTCTGTTACTAAATCCCTCCTGGGGTGTGTGTGTGTGTGTGTGTGTGTGTGTGTGTGTGTGTGTGTGTGTG
>CAIGQW010054138.1:358732-376001 GCA_903798125.1 Danio choprae | reverse complement strand
TTTTGAGTGTGTGTAACCGAAGAAAGAAACTTAAATGTGTGGAACAAATTAAGGGTGTTCTTTTTTGGCTGAACTATCCCTTTACAACCAGGTAAAATTGCACAAAACTGAAATTACAAACACATCACAACTAGTGTTTTGATTAAAGTCTTTATCAATATCATGACCAGAACTTTCAAAACACAATAACTCTAGCACATTATAGTTACCACAAAAATGTCTATTTAGTATGGGAAGTTTCTTTAGTTTCAAGCTTCATAAACATGACTTTCATCAATTCAAAAGTGATTTTCTACTAGATTACAGTGATGGTGCACCAAAGGAAAAACAAAAATCATATTAAGAGAAAACAAATAATGATCAATCCATTTCTAAACCCTTTAGTTTAGTTTCACATCTCATCACAAACCCACCATTTAAGGCTAAATGGTGAATCCTATAGTATTTCAACCAGTACCATTCATTCTACTCTGTTAAACTCTTCTTTTTTTTCTTTTAGAAATAAACACAGTAACTGCTTAAAAAAATAACTCTTAACTAGCCAGCTAATTACAAAAATGTCAATTAGTTAATTTTACACACACAAAAAAAACAAAAACAAAAAAAAACACATTTCAGGAAGAGTCCCACTGAGGGAACCTGGGTAAGTGCATAGTTTACAGTAATGATATTCGTTGTAGACCACAAGCCCACAACCTTTCAGTTAATGTTTTTTCGATCACTCTACACTAATGAAAAATACACTACCGTCAAAAGTTTGTCTTTTTTGCGTGCGAAACATTTATACTGTATTGAGCACTGATTAAACGGACCACAGTCAAGATTGGCAGAATACTACAAAAATTCTTTTGAAATTTCTTATCAATGATTCGTTAAAAAAAAATAAAATAAAACAATAACAACAACATGTATCAGTGTTTTCATAAAAATGTTAAAGCAGCACAAATGTTTTCAACATTTATAATAAAATCTCTTACAATAAATGTTTTTGAACACCGATTCAGTATTTTACAGTATTTCTGTAGAATCACTAGACCCTGAAGGCTGGAGTAATGATGCTGAAATCCAACTTCATCACATGAAAATTTCTTAAGAGATAAAGCGACTGTTTTAATTGATCAATAATCTTTTAAACACAACCTCAGTGAGCATAAGAGACTTATGCTAGTATGCTAGCACACATTACTATTCTTTAAGGTGAACAGTTAATCCACTGAAAAAAAACAAAAAAAAAAACATTTGATTTGGTAATATTCAATCAAAGTCAGACCATGTGCTTCTATGTTTGGAGTGTCCCTTTTCTGTTGACTTCAGTTTTATGACTTCAGCCACAATATTCATAACCACGCCTCTCTTACCATTAATTTGCTAAAATGCTAAATGAAAGCCCCGCCCCCTACTCAATATATAATTTCAGTTGAAAGTACAGCAACATACTGAAATAAAAGTCTTAGCAACTTTGTTCACACTGATTTTAAACTCTTGAACTAGTGTATTAGTTGTTAAGATTTTCTTTGATCAGTGCAAGAAGATTTCTATATTTTTGTTGACTTTTTTGTTGTTCATTTTACATCATAACAGCATCAATGCAGCAACTTGTTTTTGAAAAAATTAAATGTTCAATGTTTCAATTTGATGGGAATCCACTAACCAACATGTTACGTATGTTTTAGCTAAATATATTAGTGTTAATTATAAAAACAAATATATTAGGTTCACATTATATATTTTAAGTTTACAGTGTTTTGAAAATGCTTACAGCTTAAAAATAAATAACATGAGCTAGAGCTGCACAATGTTTCAGTATCGATATCACAATGTGCACATCCGCAATAGTCACATCACACAATCTGCAATGTTGAGTTGGGATTATGTAGTTTAAGATTATTTATATTATACTGGGATTATACAGCCACAGCTCAAAATACTGTGAGATTTCTGGAGAGATTAACCGTAGTAAAGCATGAAGTTTATCATTTGCACATTTTTAGGCCCTAAGCATTCAGGCACAAGCAATTTTACCATTTGTAAATTTAATAGAAAAGAATTGTATTGTTCAATTTCTGTACCTAAATATGATTTGACTACCCTGAAAACCCTAAAGAACTGTTTATTTCACTTTCATATTTGTTTTATTGCATGTACAGTAGCTATGCTTGTAATTCATTTATTACATTTCCTGCATGATTTGTTTTCCTACAGAATCATCCTATTCAATCGAAAATTTATAAATTGCTTCCAAATAGAGCTATTCAAGTCATTTGCTGTAATTGTATTTATATTGCAATATATAAATTGCAGAAATCCAAAATATCGTAATGTGCAATATTGTGAATATAGCATAGGCTAAAAATTTACACTAATCTGAAATCTGACCCATTACAAACCTGATTCTCTTTAAGGCTAAGACTAAACAAATCAGTGTAGGAGGATTTTAGTAAAACTAACAGAGAACGTTGTGGCAATATTAAATATTTTGGTGAAGTTGCTGTGCATGTTTTTTGAGGTCTGAGTGTTGATGTGATTACTGCTCTTTATCAGGCTTGTAGATGGACAGTGTTCTGGCTGATGGGTCTGTGGCCTTGATCCAGCGGGGCATCCAGTAATGTGGCGTCCACTCGCCGCGGCCGGGGTAATGCTTCTCAAAGAGCTGTCTGATGAACAAGCCCTCTTTGGTTGTGGGAGGATTGGTATGGTACAGTTTTTTAGCATTCTCCAACTGAGAGTCATTCACCTGAAAGAGAAAGAAAAGGCTTTCAGTGTCCAACGCATGTATAAGGGGTTGAACATTTTACAAAAAATATGTTTCAGTAAATATCTTGGTTCTGAAATCATGGTACTTACAATATGGTTAGGGTTAGGTTTAGTTTCATGTAATTATGCATATTTAATTGTATTTGTAACAAGGGCATCTTAAAGTGTCACCCAATTTTCTTAAGGAAAATAAATTTCAACTACTACTTGGACATCACTATAATATAAAAAAATAAATTTTACAAAAGAACACAAACTACTACCTATACCACATGTCTTTGGACTGTGGGGGAAACCAAAGCACTCAGAGGAAACCCACGAGAACACGGCGAAAATATGCAAACTCCACACAGAAATGCCAACTGACCCAGCTGGAATTCAAACCACTGAGCCACCATGTCGCCCCTATAACATTGTGTTTCTACTCTAATTTGTTGTTAAAAATATTTTACACTATGGTTTTAATTAATAGTTTTATTGACTGTGGACACAATGACTTCTGAGGTAAATGTAAATGCTACAAGACATTAGGTGCAAGCTGCTTTATTGACATCTTAACTGACATTGTTTAAACAGATTGAGAAATTACATGCGAAATATTTTGCACTGTAAGTAGCAGTAAAGAGGCATTACCATCTTTAAACATAATGAATTTGATCAGTCAATATGTATTTAATGATGCAAAATGCAATTATTTATTTTAACCAGAAGGTGTACTATATAACATCTAGTGAAGTTTCATTCATGAAATGGACAGAAATCAATCTTGAAATTTAAAGGAACACTCCACTTTTTTCTTTTTTTAGAAATAGGCTCGTTTCACTACCTTCCTAATGTTAAACAGTTGAGTTATCATTTTTTTATTCATTCCTCTGATCTTTGGGTCTAGTGGAAGCACTTTTAGCTTAGCTTAGTTTAGCATAAATCATAAAATCAGATTAGACCGTAAGCATCTTGCTCAAATATTTTCGATAATTCTTCTATTTAAAGCTTGACTATTCTGTAGTTAAATTGTGTACCAAGATCGAGATAAAATAAAACATTTCCAGGTCGATATGGCTACGATTCATACTCTCATACTGGTGTAACTGATATGTAAAAAAAGTGGAGTGTTAATTTAAGAATCAATATTGATTCATTAAAAAGAAGGTATAACTAGGCAATTCTAATTGTATTGTGCATGCATATTTGTTAAAGCAACACTATATTCTTTCAATATGCATAAGTAGGCCCACACGGAATCTGCACACACAGAAATCCACAGATTTTTTAGCCCACCATTGATTCTATTTATTCACTTATGTAAATATGTAAATATTAATCAGCTTTTATATGACTTAGAATCTAAAATGTTTACTAAAATAAACATTAACAAAAAAAATCAACAAACATATATAAACAAAAATATTAACTAAAAATTAACAAATATATAAAATGTCTTATTTACAATGCAATTCTTTTAGTAGACATATATGAAATACTTGCTTTGTTTACCAAAACAAGTGGATCTAATTGGATTTGCATTTAAAAATAAAATATGATTTTAAATTTTTTTTAGTTTTTTGTTACTATTCTTCCAAAATTATTCTGCATAAATTCATTTTTAATGGGTTATTTTTGCAAAATATATGTCCGCAGATTCTGTCTAGCCCTGCACACAAGTAAAAAACAGAAGGACCTATATGTAATCTGTATGCTCATGTAGCAGTACATTTATGTGCAGTACCTCAGACTCGACGTGCTCCTGCAGACTGGTGTACCAGGATTTCTTCACAGATGTCAAACCATCACTGAAGGCCTCTTTCCTTCTCCAGAGAATCTCATCAGGGATCAGGTTCATCCCATTAAACGCATCTCTCAGGAGATGCTTCTCCACACCATCCTGTTCCAATCAAACAACTTATTCAGGCTGCGTTCAGAAACCGGTACATCTGTAGTCTACGATAAATTACAATTTTAACAACATGAGGTTTGACACTATATAGTAAAAGCACTCACTGTGTGAAAGTGATTGCAATAGTCAGAATTACCCTATAATTGGCTATTTATGAAAGCTAAAATTATCATAATTCATTCATTTTCTTTTCGGCTTAGTCCCTTTATTAATCTGGAGTCGCCACAGCGGAATGAACCGCCAACTTATCCAGCATATGTTTTACTCAGCGGATGCCCTTCCAGCCGCAACCCATCACTGGGAAAAATCCATACACGCTCATTCACACACATACACTACGGACAATTTAGCTTACCCAATTCACCTGTACCGCATGTCTTTGGACTTGTGGGGGAAACCGGAGCACCCGGAGGAAACCCACGCGAACACGGGGAGAACATGCAAACTCCACACAGAAATGCCAACTGACCCAGCCGAGGCTTGAACCAGCGACCTTCTTGCTGTGAGGCGATTGTGCTACCCACTGCGCCACCCAATTATCATAATATTCACAGAATATTATACAGTTAGGTAATATTACAAGAGTAAAGACTTTATCATCATCATCATCATCATCATCATCATCATACGTGTAAAGTCACATATGGGATGATTTTATACAAAAGTTCAGCAGCTTTAAAAAGAATAGTTCAACGAAAAATGAGAGAGTTTTGAATTTAGTTCTGTTCTTAGCTTCTCTGACTGTTTCATGGCAAAACCAGATCAAATTTACAACATTTTATAAACATCTCTTTTATTTAAAAAAAAAAAAATTAAATACATCAATTGCAATAAATAATACATAAAATAAATATCTAAAACACTTTAAGATTTACTTTTGATAAAAATGGTACCATTTATGATTCACCCAAAACAATTAATATTCTTCCATCATTTACTCACCCTTGACTAGTTCCAAACCATTTACACGCCTGAATGAAGGTGTAAGGCAATTTGGAACAACACAAGGGTAAGTAATTAATAAGAGAATTTTCATTATTGTGTTAAATAATCCTTCAATGTTAGTTTCAGGAGTAGTTTTTAGGGACAGTACTTAGTTATAATAGTCATTACATAAATGAGTAATAATAAGTACATAGTATGAATATGTGAAACTGGACTGTAAAATAAAGTGCTACTGATAAATGAGTTAGATGAGGTAGCTCACCTTAGGCACTCTCATCTCTTCAGGCAGAGAGAGGTAGTATGCTGTGAACCTGTGGTCCAGGAAAGGCACTCTCAATTCCAGTCTAATGAAGAAACAGCTTGTTTTAGTTACTCACACTGTGATACGTGTGACCAGTGAAGATAAAAGAAGGGACAGTCGGTGTTACCCATGAGCAGCAGTGGTTCTGTCGGCTCTCAGCGCGTCAAACAGGTAAAGCTCTTCCAGCAGACGCACACTGTCCTCTGCACCAGCTTTAGGTGACGGAGCCTGTTTCAAAAGAGTTAAACAATCAGCTGGAAACTCAACTCATAAAAAAACTGGAATGATACATAACACCGTTATAACACTGTTCAGTACAGTATTTGGAAACTGAAGTTGCTGTTTTAAAACCAGTGGGTTTTGTTGCACTGAATGTGAAATTGTGTGTATTTCATGACTTTCTTTTGTAATTAAATTTACAGTGAACTTTCATCGATTATAAAAAGGCAACTTTAATTAACAAATTACTTTCAGCAGACCATGAATAACCTATAAATTTGGTGTGGAAAAAGTTTTTTAGAGGTGTTGAATATTACTGTACTGTAGAAAACACAGAGAAACAAAAGTGAACTCAAAAGAGCTTTGACCATAGATCTGCTTAGATACTAACGTCATTAAAATATCAAGTGTAACATTATTTTCGTGATGGTTAAAATAAAAATCACAAACCAGTGAGTTGTTGCACTGAATGTGAAGTTGTGTGTATTTCATGACTTTCTTTTGTAATTAAATTTACAGTGAACTTTGCAATAATGCAAGTTAACGTGCAATTTAAATTACTGTATTTTAATAACCTTGTGCTATGCTTCAATGTACACATATTAATGCGTTTTTTTTAAATTTAGATGACATGATAGAATAATAAATTAATATTTTATTTCTCCTTATAGTACGATACTCTTAAATAGAATTTGCATTTACTTGCTTTTATATTTTAATTATTAATTTTATTTATATTGTATCATTTAAATCATTTCATAATTGCATTTATTTATTTTTTCTTTTCTCAAAACATTTCTATTCACTACTAACATTTTTTGTGAACATTAAAAATGTATTTTGCAGTACAGGTAATGAGCTGTGATTCGAATATGTAATTTAATATTTAAACATGCATTTTAGATGACTCAACAAGAGTTTTAGAATATTTAGCATATTTCTGCTTACCATAAATATGTCAATGCACTCAGCAAAAAACAAACGTATTTCAAACACAACAAAGGATGTGGGTGCATAAAAATATACATGGCTGGTTCTACACTGCATGTTAAATAAAAGTACATTAGAGTTAATATGCAATCAAATGAATAGTTCATACAAAAATTTCAATTCTGTCATCATCCTCTCCTCCTCCACATTTCAAACCATTATTACTTTCTTAGTTCTATTAAACACAAAGATGATAATTTGAAAAATGTTGGAAACTGATAGCCATGGACTTCCATAGTATATTTTTTCCTATGGATTTCAACTGCTACAGATTTACAAGATTCTTCAAAATTTCTATTTTTTTTATATTATAACTCAAAAAGGTTTAGAAACACTTAATGTATAAATATTTATTTTTGGGTAAACAATCCCTTTAAGTGTATTAAACCATTACATCATGTTGAGGCTTTTATTAAATGCAATAACATATCAACCCAGCCTAGTGCTCAAAGCTTTATCAACTAGCAAGCAAAGGTCATTCAAGGACATTGCATCTATTAAAACAGTACATTAATATAGTACAATAAACATTTGTACTATACACACACACACACACACAGTACAATAAAATAGTAACATAAAATATTAACATTCAAGCAAATCTGCCTTTAACGTGTCCAAATACTTTTTAAAGCCATTGTCAATATACACAAGTTGCCTTAGCAATGACATGTACCTTATGAAAGTAGATGTATCCTTGTGTCAGCTCATCTGAACCTTCACCTGAGAAAATCACAACACTGTCTGTCTTCTCCCGAATGTATTTTGATACCAGGTACATTCCTGCAGAAAAACGCCACAAACAGAATCACTGAACGCTCTTGCTGCCATCTAGTGGCTCTCAGTATATAGGCAAACATAGCGCTTACTTTTGGTTATACTTGTATATCAATTTGTTCAGACAATCTCTAAGCCTAAATGGCAAGCTTTCGAACGTAACTATAATATGGTGCCACAAATCAAGCACGTTTTCTGTACGACCCATGATGCTTTGTGTCAATTATGGGAGTAACTTCCGTTAAACTGCAAACAATTGAAGTGTTTTGAAAACAGTACAGTGAGGTGGAATTATTCTCCTCACAGTTTAGTCATCAATTATAAAAAAGGCAACTTAATTAACAAATTACTTTCAGCAGACCACGAATAACCTAAAAAACTTGACAAGTTTTTCCACACCAATTTTATAGAGGTGTTGAATATTACTGTACTGTATAGGAAAAACCAAGAAAATAATATGGAGGAACAAAAGAGTGAACTCAAGAGCTTTGACCATAGATTTGCTTTTGATACTAATGTCAAATAAGTCTAAATATCAAGTGTAACATTATTTTTGTGAAAATAAAGCACAAACCCAAAATGTATTCCTCTCACCATCGTGTTTATGGATTACTTGTAGCACAATCTTACTACCTAAAGATTTGTTTCAGTTCTTTTGAACTTAAGTTTCCCAAACTGGAAGTGCAGCCCTTACTTTGAAACTCAGTAAGTCACATGCACAAAAAACAAAAAAAACAAAAAAAAAGGTGAATAGAGGTTATTTGCTATTTATTTCTAATTAATAAAAATATAAATGCACACAATAAAGACTTTATTAGACAAAGATTAAAAAAAAAAAAACACCACTGGAAAAAAGCGCTGTGAAAACAGACACGAGGTTAGCTTATGCTAAGCCTTCTCTGCTAACTAACTTTCTATGCGGCCTGATGCTGATGGTGCATTTTACAAGTTTCAGACCACCATTGTCTCTAATCCAGAGGATTCACACAGCCACAGATTCAAATGAGGTGAGCAAAGAACTAAACCCCAAACACAACTGAATGAGGTCTATAGGAACAGTAACATATTTCATAAACCATTTGCAAATGTTAAATACAAATCAAGTACTTCATCAAAAGTACAGACACTATTATACATTTTTTGTATATTTTCTACTGTAATCAAAACTCAATTATTAATTAATAATGTGCACTTTTTTTTTAAACAACTTTAAAAGGGGATTTTTCATTATTTAGATTTTTTGAACCCTCAAATTTTAGTTTTTCAAATAGTTGTATCTCAGCCCAACATTGTCCAATCCTAACAAACCATACATCAATGGAAAGATAGTTTATTATGCTTTCAGGAGATGATGTATGAATCTCAATTTCAATTGACACTAACTGGTTTTGTAGTCCAGGATCACATTTGAATATGCAAAAGAACAGCTTAACATTTTGTGTTCCACAGAAGAACATGGATAAAGAAATGATCTAAAGCCCATTCAGAAAAGATGATTCATTCCTGATTTTTCCACAACTGGTTTCATCACATTGGTGACACTGTGTATGGAAGAGATTATGTACTCCTATTGATCAGATTTTAAAATGATTGTGAGAGCATGGCTTCCATAAAATGGAATAACCTTTGTGGAGTTGTGGCAACAGTATGCTTGTATAATGTGTCATCTTGGAACCACCATGAAAGAATACAAAGATAAATATTGGACATTGATAGCCGAGGCACTTCTGCAGCCTTGTGAGTGAGTACTGTAATTACCATGTAAACCATAGGAGTCAAACTCAATTCCTGGAGGGCCACAACTCTGCACAGTTTTGTTCCAACCCTAATCAAGCAGAGCTAATACAACTAATCAAGCCGTTCAAGACTTGAACACCTCAATTATTTGGATCAGCTGTGTTTGAGTAGGGTTGCCGCAAAACTGCGGCGCTCCAGGAATTGAGTTTGACACCCATGATGTAAACTAACAAATCACTCAATATTTTTTCATCCAAAATGCTGTCTGTGAAATTTTATATCAGTGTATCTTTGAAGGTAACCGGCTGTCTACTGCTTTGTTTACAGTTGTTGCAGCTCCAAAAGATCTTGCTGGTACAGAATGAATCTACTTATCTACTAGTTTCATTCAGCACGCACACACGCATGCACACATAGGGGAAAACTGCTGTCTGTGGGAGACACACAATGGACAATTACAGACACATTAGTAATACATGTGGCTTCTTGATGACAGAATGCACATCGTAGACATAGTTTGTACCAAAACACATTAAGATTTCTTCAAGACAAAAATCACATAGTCAGACACAGTGACCAACAGTAAAAAGTTGTGGAGTCTGAATGGGGCTTAACTCTTTTTGAAGAATGTAGTGTTGTAATGATTTTGATGAAGAGCATTTACCGATAGAGGCGCGCACGGTGGTGATGTCATAACTCTCCAGATGAACGATGACGTCCTCCAGCGCACTGATGCCCTCTTCAGGTGTGAAGTTCACCACATGGTGTTCACTGCCAATGTAGTCTGCCACCTGAAGAAGAGAAAATACTGATCATCAACTTTAGGAGGTCACACAAATATATAAACTAAATTTAACTCATTGCATTCATATTTTTGTGGTGTCGATAAGATTTGCATTCCAAATTTTGGTGCAAAAGTTTTAAAATGCAGATTTGTACTATTAACTTTCTAGCAAAAAACAAAGCTAGCTAAATTTAATAGATATATTACATTACATTTTATGGCTAGCTGGGCTTCAGTGTGACTGTAAAAAGGTAAAGAAATTGAAGACAAACAAAGAAACAAGTTCTACCATTTTTAAATAATTTTGCACCATTAAAAAAAATTTGTATGGGTATATTTAATTTGATTTTTCAAATATAATATAAAAATAAAACACACATACACACATACAGTTTTAGAGAAACTCATTCCTTTAATTGTCCTCTATTTATTAAACATGTTTCTGATGTTCAGCACTTACAGACATGTACAAACTGCCTTACCTTGCGAGCAGCAGCAACATCTGGACTGTCCTCAGCACCAATGGAAAAGGTCTGAATGGGATATGGGAGCTTCTCTTCTTTGGCCAGTTTCACAAGCAAAGCAGCAACCAGACTTGAGTCGAGACCACCTGGAAATAAAACATTAAAAAAGAATCTACAAAGCAATTAAATTAAAACAAATAACCAAACAAGCCAACGCACCTGAAAGAAGGCAACCGATTCTTCTGTGAGCCATCAAGCGTTTCTTTACAGCATCTTCAAACAGGATCCTAATGTTGTTCTTGACCGTCTCCAATTCAAAGTCTGATGGGAAATAAATGAATGGTTCAGAAAGTGATGTAAGGAGATGCTAAAGAGATCGAGAAAAAAAAACAGAAAAAAAAAAAAAAAAAAACAGGCCACTGTTGTGCTTCTATAATAATAAAACAATTTTACAATGACTTTGAATATCATTTTGCATGACTTTAATAGCCACTATGCAAACAGCAATAGACAATTTACCTCTGATTTTATATTCGAAATACTTGATTGTATTTTTATAAACTTTTAACAAATGTTTTCAAAACATGAAACTTTTCTGCTGTCTACCTTTTAACAAACAGTTTTTAAAGCAGATTTTGAAGCCAAATCTCTTAAAATGTAGATTATCCTAGCATGTTAGCTTTAGTTAACAGTTACAGTCTGGCGTGACGGTTGATGTAGCCTGACCACAATAATAGGCAGTAAACGAAGCAATATAAAAAATACAGTATAGGAAAAATACATTTTGATAAATTAAAACTAAAATTTTAAGTGACAAATTACTGATATTCTGTGAATTCCGTGACAAAAATAGACCACTTAATTTTTCATGCTATTTCAGATATTCTGAACAGTGAGAACCCTGCAAATAAACACTAAAAATGACTTTAATCTGAATGTGAATATGATCTACCTGCGCCCAGTCCCTCGAGTTTGTTAAAGTCAGCGTGTTTGGGTTTGTCTGTGCAGCAGTGAAAGCGATCCATCTGAACGGACTCCACTTTCCCACTGAGCTTCAAGTCAAACACCTCAAAGTGTCCTGGTGGAAAAGCAGTGATCTTTGCAGTAGGCATGGAGTGCTTGATCTGTGTCAGACCTGTTCAGATTCAAAGTTGAAATCAGATTCACGCAATCACAGCACAAAGCGAGTAAAAACACCACATTGATTCTACCTTTGCCTTCAGAACAGACAGCTAGAAAGCCATCATCAGTCAGCATTCTGAATAGCGGTCTCACGCCGTACGTGTCTCTTCCCAAGTGAACCTTTCTGTTAGCGGTGTCCAATAAGATGAAGGCGAACACACCATCCAGCAGGGAGATCATCTTCTCGATTCCAAAGCGATCGTAGAGATGCAGAAGGATCTCGCCATCCACTTTGGTTTGATAATCAAACTCCAAGTGATTCTTCAGCTGTATGAGAGAAGATTGGTCAACAGATGGTACTGTACAAATAAAAGCTATTAGAGAGGTGTAAGAAACATTTTTTAGAAGTTGTAGTCATATTTAAAAATTATATTAAACTTAGTGGTCAATTTTTTTTTTTTAGACTATCAGCATTTCTGTCTGGCAGAACTGGACTTATTTTGGCAACACTGCTAATTTCATTATTGTCACATATATGATCTGCAATGTTGAGTTGGGATTATGTAGTATGATTTATATGTTAAATAAAAAAATAAAATAAAATAAAAATAAAAATCTTAAAAAAAAAAACATTTATAAATCTGTTACACAAACCTTTAGGCTAAAACAAAAGTAATTTTTTAGAAGGTTAATCTGAATTGGTATTTAAATACAAATTTCAGCCATTTCATTAAAGCTCTAAATAATATCTAATATGAAAATATTTGTAAAATATTTTAATCCTCTAAATAAGAATGTAAGACTTTCAGCAATTCAATGCCTTCATTCAAACTGCTGATTCTTTCAGAAAATAAGAAAATGGTTCTCTTTATAAATGGACCATTAAATCATTGGTTATCCCGATTTGTTTAAAACGCAGATTCATTCAGAGACAAAATACTACTGAGTGCTGATCGACAACTAATTTCTAATTTATTAAAAGGTTGTAGCGGAGCAATGGCGCAGTGGGTAGCGCTGTCGCCTCACAGCAAGATGATCGCTGATTTGAGCCTAGACTGGGTCAGTTGGCATAAAAATGGCTTCACAGGCAAGGATATTGTGGCTACTAAGATTGCACCTAAAATCAACAATTTATAGGATCATCAAGAACTTCAAGGAAAGAGGTTCAATTCTTGTTAAGAAGGCTTCAGGGTGTCCAAGAGAGTCCAGCAAGCGCCAGGATCATCTCTTAAAGAGGATTCAGCTGCGGCATCGGAGTGCCACCAGTGCAGAGCTTGCTCAGGAATGGCAGCAGGGAGGAGTGAGCGCATCTGTATGCATAGTGAGGCGAAGACTTTTGGAAGATGGCCTGGTGTCAAGAAGGGCAGCAAAGAAGTCACTTCTCTCCAAAAAAACATCAGGGACAGATTGATCTTCTGCAAAAAGTAAGGCGAATGGACTGCTGAGGACTGGGGTAAAGTCATATTCTCCGATGAAGCCCCTTTCCGATTGTTCCCATCTGTAAAAAGGCTTGTCCGGAGAAGAAAAGGTGAGCGCTACCATCAGTCCTGTGTCATGCCAACAGTAAAGCATCCTGAGACCATTCATGTGTGGGGTTACTTCTCATCCAAGGCAGTGGGCTAACTCACAATTTTGCCCAAAAACACAGCCATGAATAAAGAATAGAACCAAAACACCCTCCAACAGCAACTTCTTTCATCAATCGAACTACAGTTTGGTGAAGAACAATGCATTTTCCAGCACGATGGAGCACCGTGCCATAAGGCAAAAGTGATATCTAAGTGGCTCGGGGACCAAAACGTTGACATTTTGTGTCCATGGCCTGAAAACTCCCCTGATCGTAATCCCATTGAGAACTTGTGGTCAATCCTCAAGAGGCGGGTGGACAAACAAAAACGCACTAATTCTGACAAACTCCAAGAAGTGATTATGAAAGAATGGGTTGCTATCAGTCAGGATTTGGCCCAGAAGTTGATTGAGAGCATGCCCTGTCGAATTGCAGAGGTCCTGAAAAAGAAGGGCCAACACTGCAAATACTGACTCTTTGCATAAATGTCATGTAATTGTAGATAAAAGCCTTTGAAACGTATGAAGTGCTTGTAATTATATTTCAGTACATCACAGAAACAACTGAAACAAAGATCTAAAAGCAGTTTAGCAGCAAACTTTGTGAAAACTTATATTTGTGTCATCCTCAGAACTTTTGGCCACGACTGTATGTATGCAAGTATGCAAGTGTGTGAATGAGAGTGTATGGGTGTTTCCCAGTGATGGGTTGCAGCTGGAAGGGCATCTGCTGTGTAAAAACATATGCTAGATAACTTGGCGGATCATTCCGCTGTGGCGATCCCTGATTAATAAAGGGACTAAGCCGAAAAGAACATGAATGATTTAATAAAAGATTGTATACAATCACATTCAGACTAGTGCAATATCTGCATCTTTCAGCTACTAGATGAGATGTCACAAACCTTGACATCTGTTACCAACCTTGATGTGGTTGTAGATCTCACCGTTGTAACATAACCACAGATAAGGGAACTTCTTGACACGCAGAGGCTGCATGCCGTAAAGCTGGTCCACAATAGCGAGACGATGAAACCCAAAGCAGCAGTTGGTGAAACCATTGACATTTTCGAAGCGGAAAGCATCCGGTCCACGATGAAAGATCTTCATGGCATTAGTGCACTGAACTGAAAGGCACTCATCACTACCAAACAAGGCCCATATGCCACACATTCTGATGCTGTGGATTAACAACAACAAAGATATTAATAAAAAAAATAAAAATAAAAATAAAAATAAATTAAAAAAGCACACACATTAAAATGAACACAGAACAAGTAAAAAAAAAATATATATATATATAAAAAAAAAAAACAGTTATAGACAAACTGACAAATGGTTCTGGAAAAGAACCAAAGTATTACTACTGTAAAAGTATTGATTTCCTGCTTTTAAATTAAAACATCTTTGTGGTTCTCATCTAACCTTAGCGCCCGACCAACCAATTGCTCAGTAGCCTTAGTTCTATAAGGATTATCCCATTCATCTCCCTATATGGATTTTGTTAAATCTTAATTCAAGAGTTATGAGCCATAAACCAAAGCATTCATTTAAAATGAAGCAAAAATAAAGACAATCACATGAAAAGTGAGAATGACAAGTGAATTACAAAAAATGAATAAATTAAATACACAGTGCATTTAAATTTGTTAATTATGTTTATAGAACAAAATATGATGCTTATTGCAAATTATAAATACTACAAAATGTAGTGTTCATTAGGTCTAAGAGAATTAAAACTATTACTGTTTAAAAGGGCAGTTTAATAAAAGTAAAAGCTTAAATTCTGTACAAAAGAAAAACAAAAACAAAAAAAACAATCTTTAGCCCACCCTTTCACCCACTTGGTCTAAAAATACTTAATTACTTGTATATATGTACACTGTGCAAAAAACTTGACATTTTCATATATTTTTCATATATACATCTGCATGAGATATTGATTTTGAATAATAAAAAAAATCCTATTGACCTTATTCTGCAGTGTGAAAGTTTTTTTTTTTTTTTTAATTGTTTTAGCACTTTTGATTCATGTGTCTGAGGGAAATGACTAGGAATAAAAACGCCAATAAATCGTCAAACTACTTGCTCCATTGAATTCAATTCATCCTTATTTCTATAGCGCTTTTACAATGTAGATTGTGTCAAAGCAGCTCTACAAACAATTGTGTGAATAGAAGTTTAAATAAATTTAACAAATAACAAAATATAAGAAAATATCATGTGCAAGAAAATATAGTGTAATGAGCTGTTTTATTACAGCTATAAAAAAATCTATGGAAGTGAATGAGCCCTTACGTCTCGAATTAATAATGTTCGAATGGCTGAGCCTGCTTTTAGAAAGAATAAGGTGAAAGGATAAAATACTTTTGGAACCATTGTTGCTGAAAAAGCAGGGATGCAGTAATGTACTACCTTTGTTTATAGCTTCAGGTTTCCGCTGATGGGTCATCTTGCTTGAAATTTGCTTTCAGCCAAAGCATGTACTGCTGATTAGTTAGTAGCTTAGATTAGGTCTGCCTTAAAAGTTTAGAAGTTATTGCTTAATATCAACTCCCCTAAAGAGAAAATGAATGCGATTTATACTGCTGCACTATTTTTTTTGCATTGAACCAAAAATCTTACTGTTTACTGGAAATTCAATTAAAGTATGTTTGTCTAATTTAGACTGATTATTGGTCAGGAAAAAAATGGGCAAAGAATGATGGGCAACATTAAAAAGCCAGTAATACAAGCTAAGCTAATTTAGTGTGAAATATAGAATTAATCTTAATTATTGCCATTTCTAAATAATTTGAGTTCTAACAATACCTTTCAATAAATTGTAAGCAGCATTTAAAAGAAACCATGTAGACGAACAACAACAACAACAACAACAAAAATAATAATAACAACAATCATAATAAACATTGTACATATTTACAACTAAAAGTGAAACGTATTCTTTAACATTCTTTTAAAAAAGTAATACAGGCAATCTGCTAACGATTAGTAGATGCGCAATTTACGTGAATTAGTTACACCAGCATGTATGCGTAATATTTTAAAAGCCAAATTGATCGTA
The DNA here is from genome assembly GCA_903798125.1 of Danio choprae. NCBI lineage: Eukaryota > Metazoa > Chordata > Actinopteri > Cypriniformes > Danionidae > Danio > Danio choprae. The sequence goes on along the minus strand of CAIGQW010054138.1, from coordinate 359,384 downwards.
CAATAGGTACATTTATCCTGTAATTAATACTTCCTGACTTGTAAAACCGGTACACCCATAGCTGGCTTAAACAACTTAACTGTTAAACTGCACAGACAAATCTTACAGCTATATAATGCAGGTAAGCAATATATTAGGTACGTTATACAAGATATGCTGTTTAACTTTAACATTAATACTGCAACTGAGAAACATATTGCAGACCTGCTTTGACTACCATTTGGTTAGTTGGAGGCTGTACTTCTGGTTGCATATGAATACATTAAAACCCGTGTAATGGAGTAAATTCACAGATAAATAGTACTACCTTTAAAGGATAATCGGGTCAGCACCGGTCGAGATTGAGAGAGGATGCGTTTTCCGTTGTTTCGCACTGAAGTTCGGATGATGAAACACATGTGCGGCGTTTCAGAGTCCTCTGCTTCTTCAGAGCGGTAGTCACCGCTGATTGGTCGAATGCAACGTAATTCGTCATGTGACTGTTCAGCGTACTGGAACGTTTTGAGCAAGAAGAGACGCATAGATCTATTTACATACTTTTGCAAGAGATGGAACCATTTAAAACATTGTTTAGGTTAATTAACAATTAAAAAATACAATGTGTTAAACTATTTTTTAAATTTGAAAAAAAAAATGTTTTGTCTAAAAAAAA
>CAIGQW010054138.1:307662-344764 GCA_903798125.1 Danio choprae | reverse complement strand
TGAGGGTCACCTGAAGATACAGAGGGATGGTGAGGGTCACCTGAAGACAATGGGGCTGGCGAGGGCCACCTGAAAACACTGAGGGATGGTGAGGATCACCTGAAGACAATGGGACTGGTGAGGGTCAGTGAATTAAAGTTTATGATCTTCAGTCAATTGTTCTCTCTTCTTTGTATCTGTATTCTAAATAGTCTTGATTTTGTATTCATGCTGGCAAGTTGTTAAATTATCTGCACTCAAACATTAACATCTTTAAAAGCATTTACAACAAACTAAACATGGTATTACAAAAAAATTTACATAAAAACATTACATCATAAACCCATTAAGTTAACAGAACTCAGATAAGGCAACTCATAAACAAATGAATGAGTATTCATTAAAATATGTACTAATACTTAAAGAAACAACAGTAACAGAAAGCACTACTTAAAAAGGTAATAGTATATAAAAAATAGGAATGAAGACATAGACAGACAGACAGACAGACAGATGATCAATATTTTATCCACATTAAATCAGAGTTCAATATAACATTAAACTTGAATGTTGCAATAAGCAAAACTAACTAACTAGCAAATCTAAGAATGCAAAAAACACACAAGAATGCATTTAATCCATCTCAGAAATTTATTATACTTAAAAAAAACTGACATCTGTAAAAACCATATAAACAATATTCACATGTATGTTTGTATCAAAAATGCTTTAAACTAACATTTTAAGTGTGGTTGGACTGCCTGACATATACTGTGCTATCAACTCTCATTTAGACACTAAACTTTGTTGCATCAAACCATAAATATGACACTGAAACTGTCCAAACATGACTGACTGAAGACATAATCTGTCGTACCTATTTCTTAAGTAATCATTCAATGTTAATAGATACACATACAGATGAACCAAGACATCAACACTGATAGACCACTGCGAAATAAATGCACAACAAATAGCATGATTTATGGCAAAAGGGACGCAGTTCTGACCAGTGACCAGCAGATGGCGACTCACAAACGTATTTCAACACACCAAATGCACGTGGTACACCATGCCCTGCTTTTACCAAAATATTTCCAGTGGTCAGATCCAAATACTTCGTCTGTGTGAGTGAACCATGTCTGTAGGAGGGGCAGTAAGGCACAAAAATGGTGGATATGAAGGTAAGTCTTTGTTCAAGAAAAACAACATTACAGTCAATCTAAAAGCAAAAAAAAAAAAAAAAAAAAGAACATCCACAGTGGTTTTAAATTATATACAAAAAGTATTCCACAAATGTACAAATTACTAGGTATAAACTGGTGCGTTTTAAAACATATTGTTCCCAATGTAAAATATGATCACATAAGACTATTCTCAGCTTCAGAATTAATATTAAAGTTAAACTACTTCTGAGACTGCAGAAGCAGGAACAGAGGTGAGGATTCATTAACAGTGAGGTGACATAAAATGTGTGTATGGACTAAATAACAAAGAGAACCAATGGACTCACATTCCATTGGATTCCTAAAGTCAGAAGGTCCTCAAAAAGACATATAAGTGTGAAATACCTATATGTGATGAGCCATATCATTCAACTGCAAAATCAAATAAACCAGAAACCTTGTCAAATTAAATCCTACATCCTCAATGTCAATGTGGACTATATGACTTAACTTAAATGTCTTAACTGAAAAGATCTTGTCTAAAAGATTCCATAATTCCTACAAAAGCCTTTTTGTGATGCTGGAACAAGTAATATTCAAATATTCTGAAACAAAGAGTGAGAGGGAATCGGCCAAATGGTAAGTAGACGATCTTTACTGAAAATGAAGATTAATGAATAATTATACAAATCAATGTTTGTGTTGCTGATTAAGTGTAAATTCATTTTTGGCATTTGCATATTGGTGTCATTTTTTTAAACCATAAACGGAAGACGTGTACGCACACACAGAACTAAACCTAATTTCTGGTCCCAAGAGATATTTAGATAACATGATTAAAATTAAACTCAAAACATGAACTTGAGAAACACTGATAGACACGATAAAAAAGTGGTTTTGCTTAGAAAAAAAAGACCACTAAATCTGACAGGCATTTTTGACAGAGAAGACATTACATGGAAACACATGGAAAGCAAATATAAAAAGAAAAAAGGTAAAATTCCAGATACTGTTCTGTTAAATTATTCATTTTACAAAACCCTTTAAGTTTGGTGAGGTTCAAAGTAGAGTCTGATGTCCCAGGCTAAAAGTTTGAGTCTCTGGGATGGCTGGATGTTGTCTGCATTTATTATAAAGTGATGACTGTGCCATCCTCCTCTACCCCTCCTCTGGGTAAAGCCAGGCTGTGACGGGGGTCAGTCCTCAGGCTGCTGAGGATTTTGTGTAGGCTGCCATTGCTTTCCCTCATAGCAGGATTGCTGCTGTGGTAGGGGTGGTGTTGGAGGGTTAGGTCCTTATGCAACTTGTAACTCAAACTATTGTGCACGGTGCCATTAAAGCTTGGTTGAGAGTGGAAAGAGGCCGTAGACACCGTGGATGGTGGTCTTGTTTGGGGTCGAGTAGGAGGGCTGGGTGGGGTCACAGTGGTCGTTTGCGTCTTGGACCGGGATGCATTTGATGCCACAGAGGCATTGGAGCGCCGTGATGGTCGTTTGATGTTGCTCTCGATTACGATGTCCGACTCCTCGTCACTTTCCAGATCCTCTGGACTATAGCCATGAGAGATGGCAGTGGCACCTGTGGGAATGGTGATGGCGGGGTATCCTACTGAACCACTGCTATCGGATGACTGACCCGAGCTGCCTGAGATACGACTGCTGCGAACCACATTGTTGCGCTGGTTCACTGGCTTTACAGTCACAATAAGGTTGTGGCTGTTTGCGATCATCATGTCAGTCACCTGGTCTAATGTCTTTCCTGTCACCTCGATGCCATTGACCTCCAGGACCTCATCATTGACTGCTAGCAAGCCTGTGCTTTCAGCCAGGCCTCCAGGTACCATACGGGAAATGAAGATACCTGGGACTTTTTCCAAGCCATGGGGTGTAACACGGACACTGGTGCCATCACGGATATAGAATCCCAGAGGTTTGTCCGAGCCGTGCCGGTAGAGTCGAACTCTTCGATGAGATTCAGGAAGGATGTCTACATCAATAATGGATGACACGGGACGAAAGTCCTGAGGCATGCCAATGCGAATGTGGGGCCGTTTTCGGTTCAGGTCATTGCGAAGAGTGACCACTGCTTTTTTTTTACGGGTCAGAGTGCTGGTACCAAAGTTGCTGTAGTCAACCTCTTCTGCAAAAATAGGGAAAAATTACAATGGTTAATACTTGAGTGAATTGAGTGTACAAATTATTGATATAGTCAGGGGTGGACATAAAACGTATGCAGGGAATATAGCACTAGAGAAGTGCATTTGTGTACCAGTGCTGTTGGCATTTTGGAACACAACTACCTCAGATTTAATTCATTTGGATATGATTCAAATAGCACTGAACATAGTACATAGGCTTGTGCAACTTTGCCATGCTTCAGCCTTTGAATAAAGTTGTCTCTGTGCACAGACAGAGATGTTATCATACCTGCAGCTCACAAATTACATCTGAGTTTACCTGAAATGGGTGGTCTGGTGTACAGTTTTTCATATTTGCACCAAATCACAGAAGTGAGCAACTATTAATCATGTATGAGTTGGTCCAAAAGAGTGATTATGTGTTTAATTACTCATAACTGACACTCATATCTGACAAGATAGTCATTCGAACTCTTGTGCAAGCCAGGCAATTGAGCCAAATGTGAAAACACCAGCTGGTCGCGTGGTCCTGTATAATGAAATTTGAGATGTATAATTGTGATGACCAAGCAACATATCCAGGTACTCTTTTGAGAACCAGACCAAAAACATTTTGCGCACCCCTGAATATAGTAATAATATGATGGGAAGACGACTCAAATGGGCAGACACAAACCATTAAATTAAACCAGAGAGTATGGAAAATATACAGAAACATTACAAAGAGAGATTAGTTTAGTCCGTTAAACTTTAAGTAAAGCTTTAACTTTTAAATTGTGGATGAGGACATGCATGCAAATATAATCAGAACTGCTATATGGTTTATACTCCTCAGATGCTCCAAGGATTATGATGTAACATTCTTTTCTGCCATGCTAACAAAACATGAGGCCACCATATCATATCTTTTCAAAACACAACTTCAACCACTGAGAAAAAAGGTTAATGTAACTGTGTTCGGATAGACATGCGATAAGAGCAATAAGAGCTCCATGTTTCTGAAATGCATAGATTAAGGGATCAAGTGAGATCACAAAGCCTTCAAAATCCTACTGAAGCACACCACACATACATCTGAGGACTTTCTTGCCTCGTTGAATCATACAGCTACCAACCACAACGGGACTGTGCATTGTGAATGTAAGGTATAGTTTCCAGGGCAAATTTAACAGACTTCCCAGCATGAATTCACAAGCAAAGACAGGCAAGAAAATGCCCACCTTCTGCTCAATTACTCTCTAATCAATTTTTTAAAATCCTTTTACAAAGCTTCTGAATTTTCATCAAAGCACCCAGCCACAGTTGTTCGTAGTTTAGCTCTTTGGCGGCCTGATTATTTTGATTGAGTCCAGACATACTTTTATTATGTCCTGGAATTTCAGCCACAACTGCAAGTCTCTTGATAGAAAACACATTGAAGTGTTGCAGCTTCTGGCCTTCATTAGGAAGGGTACCGTTCTCTCCAAATGTCCACCCTCAACTGTCTTCTTCTGAAAAGAGCTATGAACATTTAACTTATCTGACATTTGGGAGCTTGGGAGGGACAAGTGAAAGACTTAATTTGTGAGTAAGCAAAGACCAAAAGCAAGAATGACCCTGTAGTCTAGAGCCTGAGTCTTGAAGCTAGAGCAATATACATGTTTTAGTTTGTCAGGCAGCAACTAGCCTCCACTGAATTTTCCATTCTGGCTTCGGGTGACCATTTGAGCTGGTTTCGGCATAGACCCAGCACAGATTCTTTAACCTCCAATGGGACTGAGAATCAGGGCATGGTACTAAGTCACCAAGCCTAAACTACTTCTGACAGAGTAATCCTCTCTGCATTGATGCATGATGGGAAAACAAGTTCAGTGAGCAAAGGACAGCTGGCTGTTTTCATAAATTTCCAGGAGAAAGTGAATGGCCCAGTGCCTACCAGACAGAAAACAAAGTCAACAAAATCAAGAAAGGCAACAATATTTTCAAACAGATTTTCATTAAAGCTCAATGTTGATAAAAGAGCAAGATGGGGAGTCAATGGTGAGAAACAACACCCCTAAATTATGGCATCCTTGCAATTGGGGATTATGGGCATGTCTACAAACTAACTTGAGAGACTTGTCTTTTTGTAAAACATTATCTGTCATGTGGTTGCAAAATCCCTACACACGTGCACTTTACATCCCAGCCACTAAACCTACAAAACAAATGTCTGATGGAAAACATCTTGACATCTTGATGGCCTTATAGTTTAAACAGTCAATTTATAACTTTCATAGTATTTGTATAATGATTCTGTATAATATTTGTATAATGTTCACTTTTTTTAACATATTAAACCTCAATAGTGTACAAAATTCTAATAATTCTAGTATAATAATTTAATTTGTGTAAGTAACCTGTATCACTGTAACACCAGAGGCGGTAAAACAGAATAGCCGCATCTCTTTTATAAAAACATCCTGAAAACAACATAAAACACCATATAAAATAACAGAGCTGAGATCATGGCAGATATTGAGTAAAAAAAAAAAGCCTTCAAATGGTTAACTCTGCCCTGAAAAAGAACTTTGAAATAATCTATTGTCAATCATAAATAGACAGTTCAAGCCAGTAAAGTATTGCTTTAATGCTGTGCTTGGATCTGCAGTCACCTGACTGAACTCCATGGGTAGGGGCCCAGCCCCAAGGTCGGGGTCAATGGAGATGTGGTGGGTGAGCCTGGTAGGAATAAAAACTACATTCCACAGCGCAGTGCCTCAACCAGGAATGCAGAAGTTGCTTCACAACTTAACTGAGATGACCCACAACATGTCTGAAGCATAATTCATCACTTGACCGTAGCGATACGGTCTCCCTCAGTCACCCACGGGTGGGTGTGGGAAAGAGGAGTGGGCGAGGTCTCGGGCCTTTGTTCATGTTGTCCCACCTCTCGTTAACTTTCACACTGAATGGGTCCCTTTTCAAGTTTTGTTGGATTTTTACAAAGGCTCATAAAAAGCAGGATTTAAAAGAGTTTTATGGCCAATCATTATGCCTCCCAACACCGTTTATTTTCCCACTTTCTCTTGCATTTCCTACTGTGTGTTCTAGAAAAAATGCCAATTCGATTACATTTTTTTCCACAATACTTTGCCCAAATTCCTGCTTGGGGTGTATAATTTGTGCTCCCTGTCACTAGTGTGCTAATGGAGAATGCTCTGGGTGAAAGTCATTTGCCAACGCTTTGAGTAAACAAACTCAAATATAGGCATATAGACATATGACATATAGAGCGAACACAATTCTACATGACAATAACCTGCCCAAAAGGCCAACTAGTTTGTAATGAGAAGACTTTATAGCACCCTGTCAAACAAAATGTCTATTTCTATAATGTCCCCAAACTACATGCTCTGGGAACCGGGAGAAAAAAAAAAGAGAGAAATCTAGCATAAAGTTGCATATGTTATCCGATTACATACATATAATGTAGACATAGGTACTTAAGGGTTCACTTCAGTGCAGGATCATGGTAATGTCCTTTCAGACAGAGCCCTCTGGGTGAATACGTCTGTGTTTGCTTTAAACCATCACAAAATTTCCCTGAATGACTGAAGCATTGGCTTTTGGCTTCTCCATGTAGCCCTGAGAGAGATTAAAGGACGAAGCCCCTCCTGCACTAGTGCACACTCAGCAGAGCTCTCTATGTAGGCTCCTACACACCCCTCTGGATTTTAACTCCTGTTACCCACAGTGCATCAATGTTCACATCTGGGAGAAGTTAGCAGGCAGCGGTGAAGGGTGGAGACTGTGTCGGTAGATTAAGCTCCCTTGCCATCTTTCTGCAAAGTTGCATAAGGACAGTTTTTACAGGTAGACAAACTACAGAAGTTATTTTAGACATTCCATCAAGTCCACCCTGGTCTGGAAAGGATTTCAGCACAAATGTACTGCTGGTAAGACCAATGTGTCTTTCATACACTTCTTATTGTAGCTCTACACATAAACCGTCGCTACACAAAAACATATGCTTAGTGTTTAACCTTGTTCTCCACCCCCCATATGTTCTGCAATTGTGGCCAAGTTTGGGACTTGGCTGCCAAACGTCCAACATAACCAAGCATGTCCTATCATTACATGACACAATAACTATGGCTGCCAGTATGTAACGTCCACAGAAATTTAAATAAAGGCTATTAAAAACGATTTTTGTAAGCTCTGAGACAGTATGTGTGTGTGGAGCTGGCAAAGTGAGAGGAACTAAGGATGACTGTCAGGAAGCTGAACATAGCTCAGGATGCTCTCTTCATGCTGTGGTGCAAGTTAGCGGTGCCGTTATGATCTCATTCACAAAAGTAAGAGGAAACTGGTCAGTTTCAGACCTGACAAACAAACACAAAAGATGACTCACATTGAAATGCCCATTAAGAATATATTAGAATTATCTTAGCTTTTTCCTGTAATTTCTGTAACTGATACCTGAAACTAGCTTGTGCAGCCAGATAAACCACTAGGTATGAACCTACAGGTAACAATGCAAACAAAGAATTTCAAAATGATTTGCAATGTAGGCGTAAACATCATGTTTGCAGGCACCTGTCACTATCTGTAGTGTAAATGCTTTCTCCAACACAAGCGAGGTAATAGTTAAGGCATGCTGAAATTGTCATTTTTTTGTAGGTTAGATATCAAATATATATTCAAATATTCAAGCAAGTGCAAACAGACTCACAGGCACTGGAACAGTTGAAAGCCATAAATGGATCAACAGTAATAAGCAGCTTTTAAACACTTCATTGTCCATTCCTGTGTTCGCGCTTGCTTAACATCAGTGAAGCAGGGTGAAACACTGACCTTCAGAGCCAATCAACACAATGTCCAATCAGCTGTGTTTAAGAACGTGCACAAAAGTGCTCAAATGTTAAAGAGAAATTTGTTTTTAAAATAATCGGTACCTAAGTCGATCCTTTTGACAACCCTACTGTAAATATCAAACAATGTAATGCGATTATAAAATCATTCAGCAAGATTTACACTGACAACTCTTTTATGACTTCTCATTTTGATGTGTCATCGATGAGTAAATGTAGTTGCAAATATGCAGTTTAAGATATTGATTAGATGATGACATGAACATTATTAAGGATCACTTATGTGAGGATGCACAAAATAGAATCTTTTGATGATATCCAATATTTTCCTACATATATCCATATATCTAATAACCAATGCCAATCTTGGCATAGTATTCAGCTTGTGCCAAGTTTATTACCCGTAGGGTCCAAAGAAGGAGAAAGGGAGCCCAAACATTTTCAGTGATCATGAATAGTTGAGGGTTAAGTGCATTTAACATGGCATCTAAACAACAACCCACAACACAGAAACTGCATAGCAACACCCTACCAATGACCCACAACTTCCCAGTATTACAGCAAATCTTTTTTATAGAGTACATAGATATAGCAATATTCCACTTCAACCGCCTTACTTTGTAATGTTACAATTCAAAACATTATTTTGCTAATCATCCAATGACAGTTCAAGTGGATATGGCACTAATATCTTAAAAATCTCAATAATCCACAGATTTGCTGTCTGCTACACTGTACTCCCACAGTCCTCACTGGAGGTCATGCAGTGTGTGTTTGAGTCATCAGTGATGAGCGGGTGAATCCTCATCTGGCTCTGACCTCATCCTACATTTGAGATGATCCCAAACCCCCCAAACAAGCTGCTAAGTGAGATGTTCCAGATTTGCTCTCTAATCTCCCACTGTCACTGGTGACACCAAACAGCACCAGGTTTAAAGGGGCTGCTGGAATGAGGGAGGATTAGGGTGTTAATGACACTTGCAATCTGTCCCTTTAAAACGGTTTGTGGAGGAAAGGAAAACAGGCTAATCAGATAAAAGGGTTGAATAGATTCCTCACACCTGAGACACACTAAGTAACTAACTAGGGAAATGCATTTAGATTAAAACAGATGCAGACCAATTGGATGAAGATAAATTGGCACAAATTCACCGGCCATTCTTTTCAGTTCAAATAAATATTTTTAATGCGACTCAAAAATGACTAAATTAAAATTCACAATTGACCTTGTTTACTGTCTTGGATGATTGTGGTCATATTCATGTCAAGTCAGAAGACTCTCACAGAAAAAATGTGATTGTCTGTGTAATCTTTCATAAAATGTAATAACTTAATCTGCCTCTGAAATTACTTTTCATTTCAGCCGTAGACACCAATTCTTACTGTTTTTCAACCCCTCCCCTTTAACGACCTGCAACATTTTAGAGACCACTATTCACGTGCCAATGGATAAAAGCCTAAAGTTTAATCCTCCCTTTACCTTGGTGAAGATCCTGTTTCACTAAAAAAAGTTACATTATGAACTACAATTTACCATGTTGACCTTAATACCACTGTTGTCTTTTCAGTCACTTGAATAATAGCTATGCTATACTCACTCTAATCTTTTCAACCTTTTAAAAGATTTTGTACATTCTCCAAGCAAACCACAAAGGTTAGTCATAATATTACAATTACTATAACATTTTACTGGACTACAATTTCGGATCTATATTGAAGATTTTGTAAAGACCTGATATGTATCTCAAGTACTCATGTACTTGTATCCATTTGCAATAAGAACTCAAAATTAAAGAAAAAAGTTGAAACAATGGTAAATGCAGAAAGAAAAAAGGAAATGCTGGTTTGGAAACATTAATGGCATAGCTGCACTGCATCATCTCCCATTAAGGATGAACTATTCACAATGCAAGGCAAAAACAGTGTTGAGAAACCAATGGTGAAAATGATTCCAAACCACAGCAGAAAATGCTTTCACTGCAATTTGCTCTTCTGCAGAGTCTAAGCTTTGAATTATACTGCGGTTCATAAGAGAAAATGATGCTGCAGTCTTTACATAAATAATGAGAAAATACTGCAACCATGGCAAGTTAAAGCTCCTGAAAGAATCCATTTCTTCGTGTTTACATTTGGTGAGGGTCTGGAGTCACATTCCCACACAAAACTGCAGACTTGCAGGTAAAGTATTCTTTTTTTTTTCTTTTAAGTACAGAACTAGATAAAACAGATTTATGGCTGATGCCAGGAGGGTTGGCCACATGAGGCAGCCATGCCTTGTCAATATGAGCATCTTACTTCCTGTTGTTATTGAGAAAGAGCTCTGAAGGTCTGGGCAGGTTCAGGCTGGTCCTCCACATCTGTACTCAACACACCCTTTCACAACCCACTTCCTGAATGAGACCTGCTGAAATGTGTGGCAAGATCTCAGATTCTGCCTCGCTTGGCTGCCTCTGTTTACCGTGATGACCCTCACGTGCAGACACGTCTTGCACGTAACACTCAATGCAAATCTTAAAGTCTTTTTTTAAGCCTTCACGTGTGATTATCTTTTTTTTTCTTTTTTTTTTAAAGATGACCTAAAAAAATATGAAAATCAAGGTGCATTCACATTCAATAAAAATACATTTAAATAACGCCATGGTCGCAGTTTTGCTATGGCAGGTTCAGCCAAAGGTCCTATCAAATGCTTCAAGCTGTCAATTCCTCTGCAGGAACTGCATCTGGTTTAACTGGCTTCTCCCACATTCACAGTTGAACTCATGAACTTCAAGGCAGCACAGATTTGCAGGTGGTCTGCAGATTTCTACAGAGACATGAATCTTTTTTGACCTCAAAGCTGGGCAACAAAGTGAGTTACACACCGAATCAAAATCATTAGATGGGCGAAAGAATCCAAGGCAAACTTCTGAAGCCTAACAGTTATAAATGTTGCAAACAACTGGATAATTACTACCAACACAATTGTGTTTGGCCATTATTGTGCCCTTACATAAACCAATTAACCTTGGTTGACTTAGTTGAGACCGCCCCTCTAATCAATGGACCGTAAAGCTACCGACAAAAAAAAAATCTCTGCTAATTGGCAAGCAACAAGAGTTTTGAGACTCAGTGGCCAAACAGAAAAGGCTGTCTTGGATGGTTAGTTTTTAAAGGTAAAGTAGACCATTAGATTTTTTATTATCAATTTGCATACTATCTATAAACAAAAAGTGAGAATAATTATGTACTAATTATGTAATAATTCATACAATAAGTATGAAATGAAGATGTCATATGTGCACTGATGCAGTACTGATTCTCAGATAATAAAAACATCAGTCAATGCTATTTGAGTCATTAATAGAGACAAAAAAAATGTTCTCTTCTGGATATTTTTAATGTAAACACTGCAGCAGCAGCAATGTAATGAACATCTGTAAGGTATGATTTTTTTGCTAAATAATGAATTATACTAAATAAACTTTAATATATTAAGTAATATTTATTTTAATATTTCAGTAATTAGCAAATAGCATGTATAGCATTGTGTGAAATATCCCTAAATTAATGACTTCATAACAATTTATAGCACTGGTGGAAAATGGCTAAATTATCATATATCAGGTTTTAATCCAATATCATAATCATGGTTTTATTTTTTCACGATTCATAATCTTATCAAGGTTCTTTTTGATGTTGGTTTTACTATTCTTCGAGTTGTCTAAACTAACCCTAACCCAAACTAATTTCGTTGTTTGAAAAACAAAGCTTACAGGGCAACAAAATATCAAAAAAGAAAAGATTGGTAGACACTTTAGACACAATAACCAAATGTATTTACATGTAATCTTAAGTGGTTTTGGCAGTATTAGAGAGATCACATGTAAAAGACAATGCTGCAAAAAGTGCATGAAAGTCAGCATGCAGATGAAATGGTTAATTGGAAAGGTTTTAAAGCACATGAAACTAACATATTTATGTCATTATAAAAATAAGTGCCGTGTCCCGTGAGTGTAGCTCTATCACTGACTTGATCTGAGTGTATGTCGCGTTGTACAAAATCATTAAAATCAATTTAATTCGTATGAAAATCTACAATTTTTAAAAGGAGGTGTGCTCTTAAACCTACCCCTCATTGGAAAATGAGTAAATTGTACTAAAATGTATGTATGAAATTGTACAAATTAATAAGAATTGGCTACTAAACTTCCAATGAGAATATGCAACTGATACAGTGATTAATGTAGCACAATAACACAATACTTCTTCAAAAGCAGATTGTGGAGACATTTTAATCAGCCAAGATCTAAAATAGACAAAATCGCACACCCTTATTTCATAGAATGAAAGGATATATTCACACATGTAGAAATATTAAATCAGAAGCTCATGTAAAAGCAGAATCAGATTGAAATAGGAACTCAAAGCAATCCTCAGTCAAACATTAGACCTGTCACGATATCTATATTTTGTTGTATGATATATTGCACCAAAATATATCATGATGAACGATATTATTGTCATTTTAAGACCATTTTATGACACTCATTATATAATGCCACAATGACAATATAATATCATCACAATGCAAGTACACTCTTCCAAAAAACACATAATATTTAATTCTTAAGAATATTTCATTTAATTATAGTCATTTTAGCAATTGAATAATTAGGCATTGGCATCAGAATGTTAAAATGTATATACTAAACAAAAGAATTATAATAAATGTTAACAAAAAAGTGCAAGGTAAAAAGTAACAGAGGCTGCGATAGCTGTTACCAGATCTATTTTCAGGTGTCAGACACCCACATGAAAATATACTATAGCAATTCACAGTAAATACTATAGTGTTTTTTTAACCATACTGACACTGACACTGCCAACAGAGATAGAGGTTGCAAAATCAGCTAAAATGTTGCTAGAATTGGTTTTTAAGTATGGGCGATATATATTGCATCACCAAAAATAATTGAGGTCATGTCCATGTGTTGTGTGATAAGTCTATATATTGATTATTGTGACAGGCCTATCAAGCATGGCCACATTTCCTAATATAAGGGGTAAAATAGATCACAGTTGAGAAAGAAAATACTTCAACATTTCAGCATTAATAATAATAATAATAATAATAATAATAATAATAATAATAAAGGCACCAAACTTGAGCATCATTGATTTTAAAAAAAATTTTGACAGTAACAGTAGCAACAGTATACAGTATATATTTTCCTCCCTTGTCACTTTTTGCTGTCAACAATTGAGAGTAGAACTGGGCTTGTGTGCGCCAATCAGATCAACATGAATGACAGCTCACCAGTCTCCCAGCAACCAATGAGATAAGGCCTCACTGCAGTGCCATTATTTGTCAGGTGCCCTCACAGTGAGGGGGATCTTATTGTTTTAAAAGGTCTCTGACCTATATACGTGGCTTCCAATGGTGTCCCGCCATTCACAGAGTCTAACTGTTTCTTTAAATGAACGTCCGCAATGCGTCCACCCCCGCACCCCTCTTTTAGCTTAAGCCAATTTGGCTTACAGGAATCCAACAGCAAACTGCTAATAAGGCCAGTATGATTTCGGAATTACATCTTGTGGGACGGCTTAAACAATAGACTGCAATGAAAGAGCCAGGAAAGGTACGAGGAATGTGCTCTGTCCAACCACTACAGATGAAGGGATTTAAGGAGGATTTCCAAAAAAGCCAATCTCCTTCCCCCCACGCACACAAAAAGACAAACCAAACAAAAAACAAAGTGTTGAGATTCATTTCCCTTGTTTGTTCTCATGGGGGCCACTGCCAGTGAAGCATCCCAAATGCACAGAAAACAGACCGAGTAAGAGAGATGACAGATTAAGTTGCCTCATGTGACAGTTAAAGGCTGCAGTCAATCTATCAGCGGTCAAGTGTGTTTACTTTTTGATACACTTAATGTTAACATTGTAATGAGAGCAAATTAGAAGTGAAAACCTAAAAGGGGCCAGTCTACATTTTTGTAATATTAACCTGTTAAAGCCAGTTCACACCAACACTAATGTTTAGCATTAAAAAGGTCTGAATGACTATGAAAATGGACTGAAGTCATCAATATACTCACAACAAAATTATTTTGGTCATTCTTCATTAAGGCAAAACGTTAGAAACAAACTAACTACAACTACAAACGTATTCCAAAAATCACCATAATCAATGGTAGTTCAAATGGTGTTGACAAACTTGATTATGTTAGAAATGAACTCACCAATTATTTTAATCTTTTTTTATTCGTTATCAAATCAATTTTGCTTAAAGCATTGTGTCCTAAAAGCAGTTAGCTCTTCTAGAAAAGCACACATTTCCCAGTTTTCCTGTTTACTTTTGTATACAAAGCATTGTACAACTTTGCATTACTGACACCTAGTTGTTATGTTGAACAAAGGAAGCAAACAGCATTCTCTGTGGTGTTTATCAAACAACAAACAATGCAAACAAATTTAATTGATAGCATGCAAATGTTCATGCAAGTCTGAACAGATGCATAAATCGTTTTAAAGTATTTTATTAGCAAATTGTTTTATTATTTGTTTTTGAATGAACAAAGCTTTAGTCAAAGTTTCTAACTGAGTAAAGTTTAACGTCCAATCATTGTCTCTAGATCTCTGCCCGAATGTTATGGCATTATGGTTTGTTTTGCATCTATACACTAGCACTGATTACATTTCACTTTGTGCATTCATTCACTTGCATTTCATACTGATTTACCTTACTGACATAGTAAAACAACCCAATTGTAGTTTCTGCTGAGGGAGGGTATCATTTTACCTATTTTTACAAATGTCTTGTAAAATGCAGAGTAAAGTGAAACTAAAATCCAGCAGTTTCAATAGGTCACATATTAAACTATTAAATGTCAGTTACTAAAATAAGTACAATTTTGAAGCAAAAAACAAATAAACAATTGCATTATTCGCACACAAAGCTAGCTGCTGTCTGGCTGTCTGTGTGAACTTGTTTTTAAAATGCTCTCATGTCTTCACAAGACTTACAAGAATAGTACAAATTAGCATGAGAGAGAACATTATGTGAAGAGACGGGTCACGCAAATACATTTGAAATGTAACCAATATTATCAATTAAAATATATTCACATATCTGGAAAACGCCATGTCAATATCTTTGCTCAGGTTTTTCATGACTATACAAAACCTGGATATTGATGAGCTGGTTATATTTTGGTTAATTTTATCACAACAAATATGTTAGATTTATTCCACCATTTTGTCTCCTTTAATGTTACATCTTTGGGCCAGGTGTAACAGTTTATATACAGTTTTGGGTCAGTAAAATACAGAACATTCCTTTGGATGATTTGTAGATATACAAATCTTACAATGCCTTTGCAAACAAAGATAATAGTATAGTGCACGTGAACTTCTGTGAACTCCTCGTGTGTGCAGGAAGATGGGGAGTATTCCAGCCATTTCATCCTGTGAATGCAGGAATGGTGGAGAGCGGGAGATGGTAATGGAGAGATGGGGGGATCTGAGGCAACTACTATGGGTGGGATGCGTATCCAGACGATGCAGTCAGCAATTAATATACATTTGGCTCTCTGCCTCCCAAAAATCATACAAGGCAGGAGCATGAATGGTCTGCGAATGATACATAAACAGCCTTCTCTCTGGCTGGGTGTGCCTGTGTAACTGTGGGGGTGTAGAGTCTTCTTTGTAATTATGTCCACCTAAATGAAGTGGGCAGCAGGGTCACTCCCGCAGTTCCCATGACCCCGTGTGTACAGCTGGCTCTGAGATGCAGATTATTTGTTAGTCAGAAATTGAGATCTAAAAAGGTAGTGTGGGACAGTGTTTAAAAAGCCTAAGTGGTTACCGGATGATCCATCATCTTGTTGAAAAAGGGGCAAAAAGGCCTTGATAAACTCATTGGATTAGCGGTATATTACTACATTTGGGATGTAAACCTTTCAGCAGTC
This sequence comes from Danio choprae, assembly GCA_903798125.1. Taxonomy (NCBI): domain Eukaryota; kingdom Metazoa; phylum Chordata; class Actinopteri; order Cypriniformes; family Danionidae; genus Danio; species Danio choprae. The sequence goes on along the minus strand of CAIGQW010054138.1, from coordinate 328,701 downwards.
TACTGATCTATTAGAATTAGAACTTCAATTACTACAATAAGATTTACAATGTGTTACAGGTTTTGACAAGATTGACCTTGATGAACTGAACATTAAAAACCAACCAGAAAAATGTCCACCTCAGAAGAAGGCAGAGCCACAGACCAGTAGTTTAAAGATGTTTACCAGTTGGCCCAAACTTTTCCAGTAGGATCAAACTTAATTTTGGCTGATTCTCTTTGAAATTATTTTACACCAGTAACTCAAAGCATATTGAGGTATGTAGATTGACTGATCACTGACTGCTCCTTATCCAATGAAATACAGTCTACTTTATTGACTCCTAACTTTGTTTTCCCTTGAAGAATTACAATAGGTACTAAACTATCCCCTACTAAAAGGTTAACTTTGATGTTATGATTTGACTTAATTGGTACTTATTAGCAGAAACTAAATTGCTACCAATCACCTACCTCAAGTTTTTTGTAAAGGGCACAGTGTAATGACTCATTGTTCTGGTGGGGCTCAAACTTTCAACCATTCAGTTCAGATCTTCAAGCACAGTGACGCATTGACCCCAGAATTCCAATGCCATCCTTTTCATTTCTCTCTATTAAATGAGTTGAAGCTCAGAGCTAGTGATGTACTGAGGTCATGAGTGCCCCCCACCCCCAATCTCTACTACCGAGCTAATTTGGGAGAACTTAATTACAAAGAAGCCTCTTCGGCACTGCCTGTGGAACAGAGGACGAGAAGCGAAGGAAATCAGCCAGACAGGTACTAATTTAAAATGTACAGACAGAAGAACTGATAATAACTCGCAAGGTTTTTTTTTTTTGCCCACAGTTAGTAAAACAAGATGGAAATGTGCACCATGAGGTTGCCGTTGACAAAAATACGAGAAGGAAAATATAAAACACTGCAAAATATTCAAAGTGCACTAAGAGTAGGGCAACTTACACCACTGCTCTGACATTTTGGTTTGGTAATTTGATAGGAATTCATAAGATCTAGGGCGTCACATGTAGACCATGCTGATTTTGCCAGTGTTGAAGTTGGTAAATAATTAGCCATTTATTCCAACAAAACTCTTTGTAGTTTAAAAGTGCTTGATACTCTGTGAGCTGTGTGCATTAGAGGACTTTACATTGTTTGATTCACTCACATGAACAATACATGTGATGTTCAGATTAATACATCACATCAGCTGTAACTTGTATGCACCCAAACTGAGACAAATTCAGTTAATTTACCCTTTTTAGAATGGTGAATCGTTGTGAAATAGGTTGTGAATGTGACATCATTTTCCCACCAGTTAACCAACCTGTGGCAACACTGGTAATACAAGTATCACTGGGGGTGGGGCATTTTATAAATTCTGAGTGATATTTAAATACTTTCTCTTTCGAATTAGTGACAACTGAGCATCAATTGTTTGTATTGACAACAACAAAAAGAGTACAATGACAAATCCGCATATATTATCGTGACTCTTTAACAAACTTGTGTTTACTGATGCTTATTAATATACTAAATGTTTACTATTTCTTTTGGTCTCTGTTAAGTAGTGGCTCTTTATTTTTCGGCCTCTCCTTTACGGGAAGCTAAACTTACTCAGATGAATAAAATCTGATTCTAATTGCTGATCTGTGATTGAACACATTTCGTTTTATGTTTTAGAAACCGGTAACATCTTCAATATTGAATATCGCACAAAGCCTATTATTCTTTTGCATCAACGCACTAAAACAGACAATAGATAACTAAACATTAAGAATTACGTTTAGATTTACAATATTGAGTTAATTGTGGTATAGGATATTTTTTTACATGTTGTTGAATAAACAATGATTCTTTCCAAGTCTGAGAAAATTGACTACAATGGATGACTAGGTCATGATGAAACATTGCCTATATTTAAAGCATATTGGTGTTTTATATATGCTCAGAATTACTCATACAGTATGTGTAGCACAAATTGTCACCAGAATAATACGTGTAACTAAACATTTACCACCCAATTTTTGCTAAAAATGTACACAAAGTTTGCACACACTCACATGCACCTTTAATTGTTTTTACGTCAAATTAATTTGACCACAAGATGACAACACTGGACCATGCCATTGATTCACAGTCCGAAAAGAAACAGCACAAGAATAACAAAAAAGACACATTGAGGATTTCTTAATGAAGAGACTGAGAGATACCCAAAACTCTAGTTTAAACAAGTTTAAAGACACTTTATGGTTTATGACTTCAAGAGACAAACAGCATAGACACTGGACAAGGTTTCTAGTGTGCATGTGTCAAGCACCTGTACATTTAAGTGTATAAAATGAAGAGCAATTCAGTATTTATCCAGATCATGTGCAGAGTTCAAACGCGTCTTGAAGAACATGTGAGAAACCGGTTTAGGAAAAAGTCTTGAGGGGGATATGGGCAGAGAAGATGGACAGAGGACAGGCAGAAAGACAAAAGAGGAAGGCTGTGTATTGTTACCACACACAGTCTGAAACGGCCCAGACGGTCTGTCTGCAAATGAGAATTTTAAGAATTCACATCAGGTTGGAGAAGTTTGCGAAGGTGGGGAGGGGAGAAAAACAATTAAGACAAGTGTTGTTTACTTGATAAGAATCATGCAAACAGCACAAAGGAGTCTTTGTGGTGCTCATAATATAACATTTTAGTCATCCGTGTAAAAGTTACTTTATACAGAAAGTTGTTAGACAGATCAGATTACGACGTCTGTTTGAGAGCAACGCCAGGTACGCGTTTCTATCCGCATGACTCAAAACTGACCTATTTGTGTTTCAAATGGCGCAGTCATAATCCCAGATAAGCAAGCACACACATGCCTTTAAAACTCTGAATCAAAGCGAGCAGATCCCTTGAAGAGCAACGCTGTGGTCGGATAAACAGCTCATGTGCTCCACATGTCTGGTCTCGTCCCAGAGCGCAGCCCTAATTAGCAAGGAACAGGAATAAGCTTTGCAAAAACCAGCTACTCTTGCTCAGCCAGGCGCCTCATGTAAAATTTCAGAAGAGTGGCTAAACCACCGTCACCCAGAATGCACCTCTCAGAGTGCACACACCCTGAATGGGGCTGCGGCCTCAAATCTCAGTCAAACCGCACAGCACTGGGCCCAATCCAGAGGCCACAAACTCCTGCTCTAGGCTATAAACAACTATAGCCTGCAGAATCCTGGTGAACGCCACTTCCTTCCTTTCTGCAACAACAGACAGAGAAGCTGGACACTGGACAGCACACAAGAATCATTCTTTCAGAGTCACTTTCTTATTTTGGGAAGTGGGAACCAGGAATGTGTATTGTATGGTTCAGTGTGTCTCCAATAGGCTGGTGTCGAGTGATGCCAAAGCCAAGTAAATTCACACAAAGAACAGAAAGGTCACTAAGAAGCTAGTGCAAGTTCTGAACTAATTCTGAAGTAGACTGAACTTTCCTGCTGGTTTCTTATTGTGAAAAGTACTACCGATTCAAAAGCACTGCATCTATCACAATGAATACCTAGACCTGAAGAATCATAAACAGAAACAACTGAAATGTCTTCTGGACGTTGGGATGAAATGGAAATTTTTCTATTTATAAATCTATTTTATTTATTTATCTATCAATTTATTTCTACATTGTGAGTGATGCATTCATGCACAAGTCTGATATTGAAAAGAATTTGACTGTGCATGGTTAAACTAAATAAAGATTTTCTGATGAAAATGGCAGACTTGATGCAGGACTTCTGCAATATTTTTTAATCGCTTAGTCCATATATATTGACCTTATTCTGAAATGTCGAAGTAAACTTAGATTCATTTGCCTATGTGGAAATGACTATGAATAATTAATGGAACATAATTAACGCTCACCATTTGCTCTACAAACAATTGTGTTTATGATAAATCATAACAATAATATGAGAATATACAAGTCAAGCATCATAACAAGCTGTTAAATATCAATAAAAGTGAATGAGACCGGAAATCTCAAGCCAACAAGCTTCCAATGGCTACGCTCGCTTGTATTTGAACAAATAAGGTTAATAGTCTTATTAAGTGTTAATAAGTGTTTATTTTCGAGCTTGTTTGCACAACACCCTTTACAGCTAAAAGCTAAAATGTTTTTGTATGGTTTGGCCATTCATTTAAGTCACTATGGTGTTTGGATGGGGGTGGGAGATTAATGCAACCTTTGGAAAACAATATTGTTATCGCTTCTTTGTAAACAACAAAAACAAGTTTTATTTAGTTTTTAAGCAGTGATATCAGATACATGCATATTACATGTTCAGCCTTTAGGTGAGAGTATTTAAAAACCAAAAACAACAATAGCAGACAACAGTGCCAGGCCAACTACTTGCCAAGTATGCATAATAAAGCATTTCTAGTCATTCATGTGGATCCACATAAATGGAGGTTATTTTGACAACATTGTGTCAACATGAACCTTTCAAAAACACACAATTTAAAAATTTTATAAATCTGTTATGTAGTTAAAATGATGTATGTAAAATTATTTACATTCAGACTAAAAATAATATTCTAATATGCTAAAATATGAAAATATTTTATTTGAATGAAAATGAAGAATGTGGGAATCAACATTGTGCCACAAATGCTGTCAGTGCATTGAACATGGGATATTCCTTTAAGACTGCAAAAGTTTCTACGTTATTAAGGCATGGAGGATGAGTAAAACATCAAACAAATGATAAAAGTCATTCGATTCCCTAAAATTGACCATTTTGATCGTGGATGGTACACAGAACATTGAAAAACGCTCTAAAGCATAGGTCCTTTAACAAAAATCAAAAGGAAAGAAAAAAGTCACTCACAAGAATACGAAAGAACAAACAACAAGAGAAGTGAATGTGAAATGTCAGCAGTGCCTCTGCCTTTTAAGAAAATCCACCAGGAAAACATGTGTCAGAGTTTCTGGTAAAATCCACCTGTATGACACAAAGAGCTCACGAGGCGTCTCCTCCACCCTCTGCCCTTTCTCCTCTTTTTACAGCATCCTTTAACGGTACCACACACGCTGGACCACACAACATCACACATATTTTATAGCAGTCATCCAGTGGCTTCAGTGTAAGCTACGTTTGGCAGAAGAACACAGAGCAGCAGTAACAGCACAAAAGAAGAGCAGAATCACACAGATTACAGAGCAATACGTGAACACTGGAACTCAATGGTGGGAAAGTGCTCACATATTAGTAAAGACACAAGTTTTTGATGTTACAAAAATCAATTTACAGTAATTTTTATTTTGGAAAATGTTTATTTTATATTTTTATGTTTGAGCAAAAAAGAAATCCGTCAAAAATTATCAAATTGTTTAAAAGAGTTTAGGGTAGTAACACCTGTTAATCTCAACATGGATGATTGGTTTAAACCTTATATATTATTATTATTATTATTATTATTATTATTATTATTAAATCAATTTAAAATACATACATAAATGAATTTAAATAAATTTATAACTTGCAAAAAAATTAAGGATGTTTGATTTAGGTTTATTTTCCTGATCGATAACCATTGCGCATTAACCCCTAATTAAACATTAACCAACAAGAGTGTTGAATCAGAATTCATTTAAATTAGAACCGAGAAACAGAGAAGCATCTGTGGATTAGTTGTTTGCTTCTGCAATTTTTTGACTGATATTGGTAATATTTGTAACCATTCATCAAACTGTGTGAAGCCGCTATTGGTGGAGAACTTATATTGTGTAGACCCACTTTTCACACATAAAAATATAAAGAAAATGTTTGTAAGTGCTATAATTTTGCAACTTCATGCAGGGCACAAGAAAATTTGCTTCATCTGTGCTTGGCATGAGCAAAATCATTTGGCCAGACCCTGATGTTAAAAAGCCCAGCATTTCAGATGGTCTCAGACTTTTACTATAAAGGCAGAGAGACAGAGACAGCGCTGTATCAAAGATGCCCTGACAGCTGCAGTCTCCACTAAAAAACAAATAAAGGCAATCTATGAATAACGTTTATTGTATGATGTTTCCGAGAATCGTTGCTGTTAATGGCACCGCCTCAGGCTCCTCTCCGCTGCGCAGACAAAAGCAGCACGCAATCCAGAGTAACTGCTAACAAAAGAAGTGAAGCTGCGCTACTGTGACCAACGCTTTCAACTCAGCCAGAACACCAAGAACAGCGTCCTTATTTTTCATTTATTTCCCCCCATATGAAAGAGTCAACAGGCAGTCCAGTCCAAAAATATTCTCAGCAGGACCGGCCCTCTGTCCCGAGACTCAACCAAAAAAACCCCCAAAAAACGCAACTTCGTTCGCCAGCAGCACGTGAATTGCATAATCCATCGCTGCTGTCCTTACGTAACAGTCGCAGAGTGGAGACGAACAGACTTTTAAACACATATCAAAACAATCATGGACGTCGTATAATCTCGCAGTGAGAGGAGATTAAATTTCTGCCCTGAGATCTAAGTTCAGTGATTTTCAGGCACACGGTGAAAACAAACAGCTGTGGGTAAAGCCGTACGTGTGGATGGCCAGGCATTCTCTCATTACAGAGTTCCCAGAAGCCCCTGGGCTCCGCGGCCTCGACCAGCCAGATGTGCAAACGGTTCCCTGTGGTTGGCTGCCGCTTCAGACAGACGGAGAAACAGAGGAAAAACACAGCAGAGCCTTCTAGAAGGATTTAATATCCCTCGTGCCGAAGGAAACAGCGCTACTAAGTGATTCGCTTGAAACATCGACAGAAATAACTCATTTAAGGGCACTAGAATTATATAAGAAGTTAAAATTAGCATTTTGTGGAAATTTGAGAGATGTGTGTGAAACAATGACAATCAAAATGCTACTGGAATGAGCCATTTAAGAAATGTCAAGGAGGATTTACACAATCTTAAGTGGAATTGTGATTTGACTTTTGTTTTGTTTGACTTTTGTCCAGATTTCTCAAACTTGAAATCAAACGTCTTTATCCATTATTCAAATGGAAAATATGGTCAAAAATAGACTGTAATTTGCTGAAACCACATCAGTTCTCTGCCAACATTTGAGTTTTGTAATCAGCTTATTTGTATAGACCAGACATCATGTAGTGCTTAATCTTTAAAAAAACCCAGCAATAATTTAGAAAAACTAACCTATAGCGACTCTCTAAATGATTTCCATTTTTATAGTTCATTGTAATAATGTAATGCCTGAAGTCACTGACTTTAATTTGTAAAAATTATAGTATTTCATATTTTATATTAGCTAGTAATAACAGTCTTGTACTAGCTACACACACACACATTTCTTTGCTTCATAGCTTGTAATGTTGTGATTCACCCAGCTCAAGTTACAAAACAATTTTTTTATGTATTGTCTGTATATATTCATACAATTTGATTGGTATGAAAATCTTATCAAGACCCTTATCAATAACCCTACCCCTCATTGGGGGATGAGCAAATCGTACTAAAATGTACAAATGAGAACTTACAAATATGAATTAGCCACTAAATAAATAAATAAAATAAACAATTTGTGAGATTGCGTTGGATTCACCTTATATCCAATTGGTTTGATTCATGAAGTACACAACTTCAAACAAAGGCTTTTTTGATGGGTAAATTGGATGAGAAATACTTATGAACCAGCAAAAACAAATATTATTTAGTCTAATTTTACTAAAGTTTGCAGATGACACCACACTTATCGGCCTCATTCAGGACGGTGATGAGTCTGCTTACAGACAGGAGGCTAAGGAGCTGGCTGTCTGGTGCAGTCCCAACAACCTGGAGCTGAACACGCTCAAAACAGTGGAGATGAAAGTGGACTTCAGGAGAACCCCCCTTGCTCTCCCCCCACTGAGCATCATGGACAGCATTGTGGCAGCAGTGGAGTCATTCAGGTTCCTGGGCACCACCATCTCTCAGGACCTGAAGTGGGACACTCACATTGACTCCGTTGTCAAAAAAGCTCAACAAAGGCTGTACTTTCTTCGTCAGCTGAGGAAGTTCAACCTTCCAAAGGAGCTGCTGAAACAGTTCTACACTTCCATCATTGAATCAGTCCACTGCACTTCAATAACTGTCTGGTTTAGCTCAGCTACCCAATCAGACCTCCGAAGACTACGTCGAATAGTTCAGACTGCTGAGCGAATCACTGGTACAACCCTCCCTACTCTACAAGAACTGTACTTATCCAGAGCGAGCAGAAGGGCTGCCAAAATCACTCTGGACCCCTCACACCCAGCACGCTGCCTCTTTGAACTTTTACCTTCTGGTCGACGCTACAGAGCAGTTTGCACATACATGCCAGTTTGCACATAATAGCTGCAAATATAACATTGTATATAGTAATATACCTGTACATACACTTGTCAATTTGCATATTTGCATTCACTACTTACTTCTATTTTTAAAATATATTTATTATCTGTTTTTTGTCCTGTCTCTGTAATTCTGTTGCACTGTAGAAGCTTCTGTTACGAAAGCAAATTCCTCGTATTCTTCGAACATACCTGGCAATAAAGCTCTTTCTGATTCTGATTGTACAGTCAACACAGTTCATAGCTCATATTCTTTCCAAAGAAACTCAAATACTGTTCCAGGATCACACTGTTCAATTCTCTGACACCTCAGTATTCACTGTCTAAATCCCACCCCTCATGGACTGTTTTTAGGCTTTTTCTCCCTTCTCCTCCTCCTTCGTGGAAGAAACGTAAGAGGGCTGCTCTTCTAAAATTAGCCAGTAAAAGTGCACAAAACTAGCAATGCCAGAGAATGCCTTGAAAAGCAATTTCCTGCAGTTTTAGCTGGCAGACTTTGAAGATCATTCCAGTATAGATTAAAAGGCGCATTTACAAGTGCAAGCAAAGAAAGACATTTTTTTACCCCCTTTAACAAGCACAGACAAATGCCATGCTGACAAAATGCCGTTCATTTTTGGAGCATGAAGGAACACCACAATAGCTCATTGTTTTCGATTTTTATGAGTTTTAAAAAAAGCGACTTCAGTAAAAACGCAGTGACAAACTCTATATTGTGACATAAGATACAATGGCAATTGTAAATCTTTAAAGGCCACAATTATAAGCTAAATATAGCAGCTCAGTAATCTGAGTCAGTTTTTTCAGGTGATATTACTTACTGTAAAAATTGGCCGTGATTTTATTAGTAGAAAAAAAATATTTGGTGAATAACCATAAATGTATGATTCCCTCCATGATACTTCACTTATGCTTTTTTCCCTGACATAGTTACTATGGTTCTTTTTTATTTTTTCTCATCAGAGATATACATTCAATTTTAAGTTAGTTATAATGTTCATTAATAATGTTTATTGCATTACTTTAGTGTCATGTGCTACCACGATAGTGTTTAGCAGTGAGCACCTTAATATATATATATATATATATATATATATATATATTAATATAGATATATTTATTTATTTATTTATTTATTAAGTATGTTTCTCTGCTTGTGGATCAGCTGTTTGTGAGAAGCATCTCATATATCTCATCCCCACCTAGTTTTGGTTGTGTTTTTTTAGTCTACAAAAGGTACAGTGTGTAAATATTGATACCTTTTATGCATTATTGATGCATTAACTGGTAGTTTACTGTAAATTTAGAAATTACTTTTATTCCTACCATATTTTTAGTGTAAAATTCTGGAAACCCCAGCTGCTGTTTTTTGTACTGTAAATTTGGAATTTATAGTTATTTAAATACTTTATTTACAGTTCTTTACAGATAGATTTAAAAAAACAAAACATTATTAGTGTGGGGCATGAAATTCTGTTTACAAAATGAACCCACATATATATTTACATAAATTTCGACATTTCTCTTAGAGGTTTTTTTTAGGTTTAGTTCAGCCTCTGTGTATCCAAAAACAGCAATAACAAGCAACAGATAGGAAATGTTCTTGTTTGTTGATGTTCTGTGTGTCCTGTATTTGGTCTCTGCCTGGTCATTGTGAACTTGAAGAACCTTATTCATGCAGACCCCACAAATGCTACAACTATCACAGGCCCTACGATTTACACAATCCAGTCATGGAATGATAGATTATGTTAGAATATTTGCAGATTTGCAAATTTCTTTGAGGATCATTTTCATTTATATTTGAATGCACTATTAGATAGAGTAGCAAAATTTAAATAAACTTAACAAAATATGAATGATTTGAAACTTTGTTCAGTAACATGTACAAAACAACAGAAAGATTCTAATTTGGACTGGAATAAACAAAAAAACATGTGTCTGCATTTTTATCCTTTAAACTTTCACTGTATATATAAAAATAAAACACTCCCCATTCAAATGTTGTGGTGGGCAGCAGATGTTACATGACAAAAATGAACTGCCCAAACCTTAAAAGTCAACTTTTGCTCCAGTTTATTATGATGTCACAAACATGAAGTGATTCCATAACGACATAAGGAAAACCAAACTTAAGGGTCATTGTGTTCCCAGACTCTTGCATCTTGCTCCCTTATGCAATAACTAATTTTTCACTGAAAAAAAAAACAGCTATTTAAAGGGGGAGTCAAAAATGTTTCTGTTAAACAGTGTGGTATCAGTTACAATTTGTGTTTTTGCAAATATTCTTTTTACCAATTCTACCTTTATTAGGTTAAAAAATACAGCAAGAATTTAATACATTAAACTTTAATTCCAATTGAATAGTTTTTATTTTAATATATTTTACATTACAATTCATTTATGTAGGTTCTGTCAGCTGAACCATCGAGCGTAAAAACTCAGAAATCCCTATAGCATGTTGATAATGAAGTAAATATTTCTTGTTATCAACAGGATTGTTAAAAGTACAGACTTTGGTACCAATCGATACTGAAATTGATGCTGTTGAGCAGCTTTTTAAACACTGATTGGCCATTATGTTCGCATGCTCAACAGATATGACCGTGATTGGCTACAATGATCATCGCTTTACAGTTACAGAAAACAGTTATGCTGCTTAATATTCCTGACACATTTAATTAGGATTCTGTAAAGAAAAATTATGTGCACACTTATGTGCAAGGACATTTACATGGGAATACTTCAACTCTCTGAACTTATTTGCTAAAATGAATTGGATTTCCAAGAGCTACTAGAGAGAACAAGAGTAACCTTTTGACAATAGGCGTCTTATCAGCTTGACAAATGGACAGCTATGAAACTCCTGTTAGTTTAAAAACAGACAATATATCACACTACTACTGCAAAAAAATAAAAAAATAAAGTAGTTAGTAGTTAGATTTGCAGCATTGCTACTTCTATTTACATAGTTACTCATTTTCAACATTCAAGAATCCTTTACATTCATTTCCTCCGAGTCCAGATTAGTCATTACCCAGAGACCCGGAGGTAACTGTGCCTCTGGCCAACCAGAGTTCAGGACAGGTGCACATAAGGTTGCTCTTTCCCACAATGCTTTAGTATGGAAGTCCCCAGTGACTGCCTCTGCAGGGGTGAGTACTGGGTCTTTACTGAGCTTTAGAAAACCCTGAGTCAGAGTCTGCTACATCAGATCAAGTCCATGTGTGGGTGATCTAAAGAAAGGAAATTAACTCTGACTGCTTCGGATCTGTTTGGCTCATTTTATAGCTCATCCTTTAAATAAAGGAAGTCTCCACTGGAAACCTTTCTTATTGAGTGAATGAGAGCGGAAAAAGAAGAATAATTTAAATGGAAGTTAAAGGATTAGTTCACCCAAAAATGAAAATTCCGTCATTAATTACTTATCCTCATGTCGTTACAATACCCCGAGACCTTCATCCATCTTTGGACCAGAAATTAAGATACACTTTTGTCTGGCAAACAAAACTATAAAATCATTTTGTTTGACAATGTCTTCCATATCAGATCAGAGTGCACGTTTACTACAGGCAATATGATGTTTGCGTGTTGCGCTGCTGACAGTAATGGCAATGTGTCGTATTGCCTGTAGTAAACGCGCACCCTGACCTGATGTGAAAGAAAAGATATAGGCAAACAAATTCATATTTACATTTTTGTTCTGCCACACAAAAGTGTTCTTAGAGCTATGCATGTTTACAGTTGGAATGGAATGTTTTGACAATGTTTTTGGTTCCTCAGGACCATGGCTGTCTATGGAATATAAGGGAGCTCTCGGATTTCATATAAAATATATTAATTTGAGTTCTGAAAAATGAACAAAGGGGATTGAAAAACATGAGTCATTATTAATAACAGAATTTTCAGTTTGGAAACGACTGCAGAGTAAAAATAACATTTTGGGTAAACTATCCCTTTAAAGAAAACTTTTTTTGACAGTATTTTATAAAACTGAATAAATGAATGATAATTTGAATTAATATTATAATATTTCTTATATTTGCACAGTGAAAATGGTTTTACTTTACAATAAAGTTCCATGTGTTAATGCATTAACTATCAACTTTAGATACAGTATTCATTTATTTGTTAGGTAATAGAAAAATTTTACTTTACTATTACCTCATGCTAGTTAGATAACCACTAAAGATTAATAAACGAAACTGGAAACGAAATTCCATCTCTGTAATCACTTAAAATCACCAACTCTTCTCCCCGTGTACTGCGTGGGTTTCCTCTGGGTGCTTTGGTTTCCCCCACAAGTCCAAAGACATGCGCTACAGGTGAATTGGTCAAGCTAAATTGTCCATAGTGTATGTATGTGTGTGAATGAGAGTGTATGGGTATTTCCCAATGATGGGTTGCAGCTGGAAGGGCATCCGGTGCATAAAACATATGCTGGATAAGTTGGCGGTTCGTTACGCTGTGGTGCCCCCTGATTAATAAAGGGTCTAAGCCGAAAAGAAAATGCATGAATGAATGAATGAATGCATGAATGCATGCATGCAATTTGACCAGATGGCTGGAACAGCTTTATTTGGAAAGAATGTATTTAATTAGATCGATTGGGATGAATTTAAAGGGAGTGAATTGTGCATAAAATATAATTTAAAAACAATTACAAGCATAGATAAATGCAACAGAGCAAAGATAAATATGAAATAAACAGAGATTTATGTTTTTTTAAGTAAGTCAAACAGTATTTAGGTACAGGAATTGAATAATCAAATGTAAAATAACACTGCGTAGACTTAATTATAAATAATCCAGTAAAATTATTCTTCAGTAAAAATCTTTAAACTCTTAAAAAACACAAACACATGATTTAACTTTTCACACATTATGGTTAATCTCTGCAGTGATTCCCACAAATCTGTTGCAAAGCTTCTCAACTAAAGCCCCAATTCAACACCGCAGATACATTGAGGATGAGCACAATGCGATATCGATGGTGAAACGATATCAGCAATTCCATGCAAATGTCGACCTTGCCATGAAAAAAATGAAGTTTTCATCAAAATAGCAAAGCTTTTTCTAAATTGCTGTGTAAGCTTGTATTTTACAGTACTGTAAAAATACTCAAAAAAGTCTCTGTCAATATTTTTAAACAACCAAAGTCACACAAGTGGCAATTTCACATCTGTCACATCCATAACGAAACTTTTTCCTAAGTGCAAAAATGTAAAATAAAATAAAATCAATCTTTTTTGTTCTTTAGTGAGCCAACTCATACTTTTGATTAGCATTATTTCTTTTGGGTTGTGCGGTTTAATTCACAGAATTTCTACAAAGTATGTTAAATAGTGTAAACTGGCAAACTTTTGTGGTCACATCCATAACACATGTTTATTTTCCTCATTTAAAATATAAAACTTGTTTTTTTACAATGTTTATATTTTTCTAATCCCATAACTCTGTGGTTGTTGATCCCAGTTGTTTTGGGAAAATGAAAACAGATGTTTCAATATAAATGTTAACATATACTTTCTATGTGAGATTTTACTGCAAATGTCACATCCATAAAGCTGAAATTGCTCATATATTACTTATGCTTCAGCCACAAGCACTACAGATGTGTCAAAAAATAAACCAGACAGTCTTTTTTTTTTAAAAAGCATTTACAAACATAAAACTGCTGCTCAGTCCGTCTGTGGTCTGAATGTCTTTTTTGGCTCCTGAAGTCCAGAGACTCTCTGCTCAGGAATAATGACTGACTCACTGTCTATCTGTGCCTATGTGAGGAACGGATGAGTGACAGGAATGCTGGGACTCTCCGGTATCACCCAGCGAGCACCGCGTGTTACGGGCTTACTCACGCTCAGGTTAAGAGATAGCCAAAGCGTGAGAAAGCACCTCATTGTTCCACGTTCAACAATGGTCACTATGAGCGCTGAATGGCACTCACAGATACGAGCAAAGAAGCTAATTAGCATAATAGTACAAATCCTGCTGACCACTTAAAAGCTTGTGCTCCTGCAAGAAAACACGACTTACGTAATCCACGCCTGGAAGCCAAGCCGTCAAAGAGAAGTAAAACTTTACATGCATGAACGGTTCGACCACATTCCAGTCGCTAGTACAAACAAATGTTAAATCCATCTATATAAACTTTAAAACTCGGCTCATGCGGTGATCTCATGGTGTACAAAAAGTCTAAAACTGTATTCCGTAGTTTATTTTATGAAGGTAATAATAACACAGTGTAAAAAGCATATTAGAAATATAAAAATTATTAGGTAAACATTTTTTCAAATGCAAGTCAGTGGTTTTTTTAGCACACCTTCCTATTGAAGGTGAAAAGTGTGTGTTTGTATAATGTTGTTATCATTTTACAATAATAATTTTGTGATATTATTAAAATTTGAAATAATGGCTTTCTAGGTAGTGTTCTAAAACGCTCAATGCTGTTCTACAAGTATTTTGTATTATTACCACTGCTAAAGTTGCTTAATATTTGCATAAAAACATTTTAAATGAACACAATAGTTAAAAGTACCACAGCTAGAAATCTACATAATAAAACATCTATTCATTTTATTTAAATGTGTCCATATGTGAAAATCAAAACATTTCGTTTTGTTTTTTAAAAAGCTATCAGAGACTGAAAACAGCTTAAAGGCTGTTCTTGAAGTTTGACTATGTATTGCATCTTGCTTGAAGGCATTAATGGACTTTACGGTTGTGTAACCGCAGAGATATGAAGTATGCAAATAATCACAGAAGAGCGTAACTTCATACCTTTAAAGCACGGTAAGAAAAGCAGTTTGTCTGTGGAAAGATGAGCACAGCCCAGCCTGCTGAGGTGCCTCTTTCTGGGTTTTGTTTCTTTTCACGTGGCTCTTTTGTGTGCGTGTGTGACATGCCCACCATACCAGCAGACTGTGACCTGCTTTCAATAGGCTGTAGTTACTTGGAGAGCAGATCTAAACACTGAATTGAGCAGCAAAGTCTATTTTTAAATAACAACAATAATACAGTCATGTATTAATTAATAAACCATAATAAATAACATTCAGCAATTTGTGGCCTGCAAGACTAATATTTTTAAGCTTATGTTCACGATAAAACAGTAATATGTAAATGTTAAATCACAGAAATTTGAAAGCTTGTTTCAGCAATAGAATTTAAAAAAAAAAAGCTTTTAAATTTCATAACTGAGTTGTTGTTGATGTTGTTTTTATTTTGTGCATAAACAGCTCACAGTTTTGATTTAGTTGTAAATATTTGCATCTCATCTAACTTTAATGTACAAACTTGTAAAAACAAAGTTATCAGAACTGCTATGAATAAAATAAGAAGTGTGATATAAGATTAAATGATGCATAATCAACAATGTAGTCATAACACAACAGCAAACTAAAGCTAATTTTGGTATTCAACCAAGCACATACAATAATCCACTGTCAACAATCTCAAAATGAGCAAATACATCCACCTATTACTATTACCGACCAGTTTGGAAAGCAGTACTGCAACTGTACACACACTCTCAGATGTTGAAAGGAATGGCCAAAGTATCCACACTATAACAGTTGAGGTAGAGGATGCTGATTTATCTTTAAGAGTGCATTGGGATTTACAGGAAGAGTTGGAGTCTCTCCACAGGAAAGAACTGTCACTCTCTTACCAAGCATCAAAAACCAGCAGCCTTTCCTGTAGAAAGTTATCTCCAGACCACAGCAACTCCACCACACACACACACAAAATAAGAAGGAAACAGTGACAGCATAATAGCTAAGTGCGGGGGCCACGTTTGAGACTGCGTGCTTGTATCTCTGTGCTCCAAAATCACAGCGTACAATCACAAATCACGTGATGCTGTTTACCCTGTATTTTTGCCTGACCACAGAACCACAGAAATTGTGGGCTGAATCTGTCCGATTGTTCTTTAAGTATTTACTACATTCTGCTGGATTTTAACCCCTAACTGAGAGATTCATAATTGGGGTCAGACGGAATTGAAACCATTATAAAAGGAGTCCTTAATCTGTTGAATGCCATCTTTTTCTTGGAATTTGAGTGTATGGATTTTATACCAGGTGTCATTTACACACAACTAATCTTTGTGCTAAAAAACACAGAACCTAAAAAAAGTGGCTTCTTAGACATGTTGTTGTCAATTAAAACAGTCGTCATGTCAACTTTGTTATTGTAAAAAGAAGCTTGCAATGTTCGCCCCACCTCTGAGCTCTCCTCATTGGCCCACTGCTTTGAAACTGTCATTGATGAGTGGCGCAGTGTGTAAAAGTTCAAATTCTTTTAACTTGACACAGCAAAAACTTAAAAACGCAGAGCTAATTTGTGAGCCTTTGCAAAAGATGCAAAACACAAACATAATACATCAAGCCTGTGTCGAAAAACTAAGAAAAAGTAGCAAATTAAAATGGAAAAACGCTCCTTAGACAAGTCTTCTTTAATGTTTTGATGGTTACATTTTACATTTTTAATTTGGTTACATCTTCAAGATGTGTAAGCAGAAGTAACTTACTGATCCAGGGATGTGACTTTGATGCATTTTAATAATAGCAATACATATTTTAAAAGCTAACATCAATCATTTTAGAGCAACCAGAAATAAGAAAAAAGACAAGATACCAGATGTGAATGGTGGGATAAAATGGGTTAAAATGATCTGACTACTTAAAGCAACTAGAGAAGTGTCGCCAGACAATGCTTCAAATAAAGCAGGAACATCCACCTCAAAGAAAAAGAAAAAAGAAACAGCACAAGGGAAAACTGGGTCATGAAGAACAAAGGAGGTGGGAAGGAAGTGAGTGAGCTTGTACCTTGTCTCTGGATAAAGATCCGCAACAGGGGGTGGGCGGTGGACACAGCCTTGCAGAAATTCTCATCGTTGTTGATAGGGAGGAGATCTCCGTGAATGTCTGCATATCCAATCATCACCTCCATGTTTGCGATCCGGTGGATGGTCATGATGAGTTTGTAGAATTCCTCGAATTTGCCGGGTTTTATTCGATCAACTGAAAACCTCCGGAACTCTGCTCCATACTGCAAAACAATGGCACAAGTTAGCATGCTGCTACAAAACATGACTTCACTGATGGCTGAACAATATATTGGGCAGCCTTTGCGATTTGTTAGTGATTACATTTGGATTTTTTTTTTTAATTGATGTATCAAAAGCATTTATCAACACTGCTGAGAGGCTTGCTTCTTTTCTAAAAATGTGTGTCTGCATAATGTTCCAACAACTCAATAATATACTTACATTTTAAGCACCTTAAATATATATAAAAAAGATGATTTCCCAAGGTTTTACAAAGTTTACTCCATAGGAATAAAAATGCTTCTGACAAAATTATTATTTTTTAATATAGAAAATTGAGTTTCACAATAGAAATTTCACAAATTAAGATTGTTTTTTTATGTTCAGCATTTCCTCCTGTCTTTTAAAAATCATATTATCCATGACCATCCTACAACTAGAAATCTCAAGCATAAACCTCATCCTATCCAGTTTCAAATCAAAGTAGACAAAACACATGTTGCCTCAAGTCCGACGTGACACCACTTAACCAAAGCTAAAGACTTTTTTCTGTTATTTTTACTCTGTTTAGCCTTCAGATGTGTCAGGAATCCCAAAACACTGACACTGAGAGATAACGAGTGTTTTGCTAGGCCTCTAGCAGTCTGTTTGCCGGTCTTGGCAGTCCTGCTGTTTGTAATGAGGAAATGGAAGCAAACAGGGAGCTGAGACACAATAGAGTGAAGCACAATGCAGGATGATGAGTAAGCAGATCAAACCTCCACAACAGCGGATATCACTCCGTCACTGTAGCTGAGCTGTGCAGGTGGACAAACCCAACAAATCTCCTGTTAGAACAGTCTGTTCACTCAAGACATGCCATTACTTATCCTCTGCATGGAAGTGTAAGTCCTTAACAAACCATGAACAAGTTACTATTTGAAATCAGACTTAGAAGATTTTGATGTGAATGTGTGACATGAGACAAACTGGAACAGAGAGAAATATGAAGCCATGTACATTCAAGTTACACATTACCATTCTTTTGTTATAATAAGGTAGACAGGACAGATCATTGGTCAACTGGGATCAGCATTTTTTATCATTAACTAAAATGAAACCTAATAAAAAAAATGAATATGACATGAAATAAAGTTGAAATAAATGTAAGATGAAAAAGTTTAAACTCTAAAGATTTTAGTTTCAATAGGGATGCACTGAATTTGCAGCCACCGAAAATTATTGTCTAAAAATAGTACTTTCGGTTTTCGTCGAAAGAGAAATATGAACCAAAAATAAGGTTATGCCATGCCGCACTGTGCAGCACGTTGGTTTCAGATTCCCTCAGCTGTAGAGACTGCATACTGGACACAGAGAGTATAGCGCTATTGACTTTATTCTTCATGTACAAGTGGGCACAGGCACTGGAATTTTTTGGCTTGAGACTTCCGGTTTCATTCACCTCCATTGATATTTACATTCGTGGCCAAAGGTTTTGAGAATTACATAAACATTGGAAAATGGAAAAGTTGCTGCTACATTTTTATAATAGCAATTTGCATATACTCCAGAATGTTATGAAGAGTGATCAGAAAAATATAAACTATATAAACTATATCAAATCTTGGTCCCTTACTTTTCACACTATATATGCTACCGCTTGGTGATATCATTAAAAAAATTGGAGTTAGCTTCCACTGTTATGCCAATGATACACAAATTTATATCTCCTTTCAACCTGATAATTTGTACGAATTTACGAAATTAACAGATTGTATAGTTGATATAAAAAATTTGACGACTAACTTCTTATTACTAAATTCAGATAAAACTGAGGTCTTGCTTATTGGACCAAAGAACCTCACACGCAAAAACCTAGAACACTGTCTAACCCTTGATGGATTCTCAGTTCAGTTCTCATCGTCAGTCATAAATTTGGGGGTGATTTTTGATAGCAACCTGTTGTTTGAAGGCCAGATTTCAAGCATCTGTAAAACTGAATTTTTTCATCTTAAAAATGTTGCCAAACGTTGACATATGCTATCAATGTCTGATGCGGAAAAGCTTTTTCATGCTTTCATGACCTCTCGGTTAGACTATTGTAATGCGTTACTAGGCGGTTGCTCTGTTGGCCTAATTAACAAACTTCAGCTGGTTCAAAATGCAGCTGCTAGAGTGCTTTCTAGAACAAAGAAATATGATCATATTACTCCAGTTCTTTCATCATTGCATTGGCTGTATTAATATTTAATTATTTATATAAATATACTGGCCCTATTAAATATCGTATACATTTTTACATTTTATTGACCACCTACAAAGCCCTGAACGGCTTAGCTCCCCAGTATTTGAGGGAGCTCCTGGTGTATTATAGCCCCTCACATCCTCTATGCTCAATTAATATTGGACAATTGATTATTCCCAGAATATCAAAATCAACTGTATGCAGTAGATCTTTCTATCTGGCGCCTAAACTCTGGAACAGCCTTCCTAGCACAGTTCGGGAAGCAGACACACTCTGTCAGTTTGAAACTAGATTCAAGACACATTTCTTTGCATTAGCATACACATAAAACACAAATGCTTTTGAAATCCAAATCCTCTGAAGCAGGGGTCACCAATCTCTGTCCTAGAGGGCCGGTGTCCCTGCAAGGTTTAGCTCCAACTTGCCTCAACACACCTGCCTGGGTGTTTCAAGTATACCTAGTAAGACCTTGATTAGCTTGTTCAGGTATGTTTGATTAGGGTTGGAGCTAAAATCTGCAGGACATAAGAGGGCCCTCCAGGAACAACTTTGGTGACCCCTGCTCTAAAGAATTGCTAGACTGCAATATTTAGGGCAACCGGAGCTGGGAACACTTCCCAAAAGACATTTTAATTTGAACGGCAACTACGCTTATGTTAGTCTGTTTTTCGTTATTCCTGAGGTTTCCATAAACCTGGACCAGGCCGTATCCTGAGCAGATGCTGTGGTAGTCATGGAGGAGTGGAGAGCATGAGACTGATTCCTGAAAGACCCAGTGACAGACGAGTCTCTGCTCTGATCCTGTGATCCAACTGATCCTACTGATCACCAGCAGCTTCTCCACATTGGACATCCAGGGTTCTTCAGTCTCTGGCGCCTAGATAGCAGCTCTGCACAGGACGTTTGGCCAGAGGAGAAATGGTTGTGCCCAACCGAGCTTGGTTTCTCTCAAGGATTTTTTTTACCTTCACTTTCGTCAATTAGTGAAGTTTGATCCTCGCCACTGGCTTGCTTGGCTTGGGACTTGTGAAGCTGCGCATCGATAGATTTGCTCTTCAGTGTTTGGACTTTCAGCAGTGAAAATTAAACCACACTGAACTGAATTAAACTGAACTTCAACTCTGAAAACTGGACAAGTTTCAATTTACTAGAACTTCTATGTTAAGCTGCTTTGACACAATCTAAATTGTAAAAGTGCTATAGAAACAAAAGATGAATTTAATTAAAAACTGAAACTCAAATAACGTTTCTATGTGGCATTCTTGTTCCTGCTTCTTCAATAGCGCCGTACTATCATGGCAAAGCCGGTAAACTGACACATCCCCATTGATGTATGGTTTGTTAAGATAGAACAACATCTACAATCTTCAAATAAATCTAAATTGCCTTCAAATCTGTCTAAATGAAATGAATTTATATATATATAAAATAAAAAGTATGTCATAATTTATTCACCCTCTACTTGAACACAT
>CAIGQW010054138.1:290075-307262 GCA_903798125.1 Danio choprae | reverse complement strand
ATGTGTTCAAGTAGAGGGTGAATAAATTATGACATACTTTTTATTTTTGGGTGAACTATCCCTTTAAGTGACCCAAATAAAGCTCTGCCCACAAATTTGGACAGGGAAATTGTCCGTTGGAGGCATAACACCATCAATAAAGGGGTCAAGCTGAGGTTATGCGTCAGATCACGTGACTGCCATGCAGATGTGAATCTTGGCTCAATGCGTGGGTCGTCCCATCCATCCAGCCTGAAAAACACAGGCCTCGCTTTGTCTTTTGCAACAGCGGTTGGGACTACAGCATCCCAGCATTCATTCGTGGCCTATGCTCGATGTAATTATGCCCCTAGGATGAGAGTCCTACATTAGCCAATGGCAGCCTATCATTAGCACATAAAAAAAAAAAAAAAAGTGAAGCAGCAGAAATGCACTCGGAGGGTCTCTGTGGTGGCAGGTGTGTGATCAACATGAGAAAATGTGCCCAATTGTAGACACATAAGCAAACATCCATTTCACCACAAGAATTTACCCCATTCATCATCTCCAGACGAGAGCCAACAAGACATTACCGCTACCGCTGCTCTGACAGAAAATTCATTCCAGTCTTGCGTTTGTTTCTGATGTAAAATAAAACAAATTGTTGGTGATGATATGCTTCTGGTGTTGTTCTTTCCCTGAGGCTTGATGATCATGTTAGTTGCAGTTTCTTCAACAAAACAGTTGTAACTTAGCATCACCAAATTTGATGCTCAAATTGATAAAAGTCAGAGCAAATATATTAGCTTATTTAAAAATAATTGTGTTTTCATGTCGGGAGCCAGAAGTGTTTAGCTTATGTTTTTGCTAGTGCTAATAGTTTGGCCACTTTTTTTATTCTTATACAGGGTACCTTTTTTTGTTATGACAGTCATAAGTATGTCAAGATTATGCAATTTGGGCACCTAAATTTTTGTATCATATGTTTTGTTCAAATGCACCAATATATAATAACCATATTCATTGAGAAATGGATAAAAATATTCATTTTCAAAATGAGGTGTACTCATATATGTTGAGCACTGTATACATGTCATGATAATGAACATGCACAATATTGATATTGTGGACAGTTCAATATTACAGTAAATATTTATCATCTTAAATTTTAGAGTGCATTACTCTTCACATAAAATTCACATTGTATGTGTGGTGGTGTTCGTTACAGTGCATTAATTGGAGACCTAATTAGTTAGCTTAATAGTTCAAAATGTAATAATTTTACATATTAATCTGACTCGCTATATGCTGAAATAATATTGATTTAAAAAATGATGCGACTTTTCATAACGTTTTACATGTTAACACTGTGCAAAAACGCACAAATCACGATGAAAACTCCAAATCCTTTTATGTTAATTTCTTAACGTCTATTAATAACTTGTTGAAATCATAGTCGTAATCTAATTTCAAGTTACAATTGTTTTTATTAAATGCAGTTACACTAATAATACACAGCGTATTTTTTCGTAATTATACCTGTTAAAGTAACCCTTTCTTGCAGTGCAGGTCAATATCATGATAATACCATACACGGTAATAAAAGCTTTAGCAATTTAAGAAGATTTGATGAAAAGAAATGTTATACTGCCATAAGCCTACTATAATGAATGACAGCAACAGCGGGAAATAAACATTAGTTTGATTTAAGTGTTGTGTTTACATAAAGGCAAAGCCTTTTGTAGGAAAATGTCATGATAATTGCATTATGAGGATACACACTGCAAACACATTTATTACTTACAAGTGTCTTCCAGTGACAATGAATTTAATGTGTATTTCACAAATATTTAAATAGGTAACATTTTATTGTATATTCCTTAATTTCATTACTAATGGCTGTGATTTGTGAATGAGTTTGTTTTGTGGCCTTGTCACATCTGGGGTGTACAGACAAATTGCTCGTCACTGCAAACTTATCTCGTATAAATATGAATCTATCCATAACAATTCATTTGTTATCCATGTGCAAACTCAAGCCAAAAAAAAATAACATGGCCTCAGATTAATGAGAACACGAGCCTAAACGGAGACTAACCTGCCCTACTTCCAACATCAAATCCTGTGTAATTTGAGAACAGTTAAAAAAAACTTTATCAGTCCTCAAACACGGACAGGTTCAGGCAAGTCAAAACACCACTACAGTCAGATACAAAGCTCATTGTGTTAAATACTTGGGTGACTTTAACCAGTACCCAAAACCCAATCTTATCAAATGTCAGTATAGCGTTCCAAGGAGTACATTTCCAATTGAGATCCAGCTAGGTCAGTGGAAAACTGCAGTGAAAGAGCAGTCGGGGGAGTGTTTCTGGAAGATATACAAAGCCTCAGACACATCCTTGGGTTTTCTTTAGATAAAAACTGTTGGGAGACAAAACCAGCTCCTCACAAAAGAACACTGGCACAAGGCTCGCTTCGGAAAGCCCCTCGCATACACTTATCTTAAGTATGGTTTGTCTCTGAACAACCCTTCCTTGATTGTCATGTACCGGAACTGGGCTATGACATCATGAAAACACTATGCGTGAAACAGAGATAGTGACATCCCAAAGGTGACTCAGTGCATGACTGTTGAGTAACACATCCGTTGAAACAGTATTCCAAACAACATAGAAGGATGATCTTAGATCTTCAGCTTCATCAACACTCTTGCCACGCAGGTTTTAGTTTCACACATCCATCTATTGGTGCTTTTGTTCAGGGGGCGAGTATTGGTTCTTTCAGGTTTCAGTGGGAAAGCGGGTTGATCTGCACCACTCCAACATTTATATGGAGGTATCTGGTTCGTCAAAGAAAAGAGTAACGTAATGGGGCCCTCTTGTCTTAACAGACCCCAAACAGTGGCTCCTTTCATTGATAACAGTAGCAGTGCTTTTCAGCCCCTGTTATGAATTAGAACACGGCTGAATAAGAGAGGCGAATAATCAGACAACAATGGCAACGGAGTCTGAATCTGGGCACGTCGCCCACACATTCCAGCAATTAGGACCATCACATTCATAACCACATTATAAAAGTTTGTCTAGCCAAAGTCTACTCCAAAAGACACCTGAGTTTTTTTTAACTCGCACTCATTTATTTTTCGAATATAGAGTGAATAAAGTGACAGACTCAAATGGAAAACCCAAGACATGTAATGAATCATCCAGTTCCAATGGGTCTCAACGACAGCACTCTGACAGATACTGTCTCCATCAGCTTGGCTTCAACAGATGCATAGTCCACACCACCATTAGTAGGAACGGTGACAGATATAGAGTTATTTCTATGTGTGAAAGCTTGGTTGAAGCTTTGTCAGGCATTTCCCCAGGCAAATTGAACAATTACTGAATGTGAAAGGTCTTTATAGCTCCACTCTGAGTGATGATACACTTATCATGATATAAATGAAACTTATGTTATTTTTTAAGGGAACCATTTCAAAGAATGATAGACTAAAACACAAATACAATAAATAGACAAGCACAGAAATAGATAGACAAATGGACAGATATGTACACATATAAGTAGATAGATAGCTAAATAGATACATATATGTTAATGTGGTCATGTGTGTTTGAACTGAAAGAAATACAACATACAAGTTTCAGTTTCTGCAGACAGACAGACAGGCATACATACATACAAACATACATACATAGACAGATAAACAGAGAGACCGACAGATAGATAGACATAGACAGACAGACAGATAGACAGACAGACAGACAGATATACAGACAGACAGGCGGATAGATGGATGGATGGATAGATGTTAACACAACAAACATGTAAAACGGTTGTATGTGCAACATGTAAATCCGTGAGTAATAAAATAAACAAAATGTCACTTTGTCCAACGGACACAATTAAAAGAGCCTATCCCAATGAATCAGCTCTCGTGTTTGATCCTGTCAAATGTGTAAATATGTCCTTGTGTTGTTTAGATGCTATTTTCGAACAGCTGTTAATGAAGACAGGATTTAACCCAACCTGTTGTGAGTAACAAACAAAACTTCAGAGAAGAGCGAAAACTCAAGCAGAAAACAAATCCCATCTGAAAGCCACATGCTGCATCCTGACCCTTGCTATAACAAGATTTGTTTTTAATCATTTGGCGAATTTATTTTCTTTTGGAGATTTAAAATAATAAAAAATATAAACACTATTCATTCGTGTGACAGTTCCAGCGCCAAAACAGTTGTGTTGTTCTGTAACGTAACTGGTTCTACTTGAAAAGATAGAAGTTCCAAAATAATCATCTACAGCAGAGGAAAACATTTGAATATGATTTAATAAAAGTAAAAAACAATTATGCAAAGATCCAAGTACCCCATATAGCATAAATCTGACATGGGCTAACCAAAGTTAGCAATTCCTTCCTTTCCCATCCAAAAACACAACATCGTGTAACTCTGCAAATAAACTATTCTCGTAAAAATAGTTCTCGCGCATGCATATAGAACTCACCTTGCTTTTCACTTCCACTGCGTTCATGTTCAAGCTACGCAAAGACTGGGATTTATTAAAACTCCGGTTCATTTCGCTCGCTTGAAACTTTTCAGCCCGTCCAGGGTGATGGGCTCGATTTGTGAGCCTGTCCCGTTATTGAACGTCCAATGTTCTCTTTCCAAACGCGGAAAAAAATCAGTCCTCCTAGGCTGTGCGACAGTTTTTCTAAACTTCAGGTCGCGCTGTCTCGGTCACTTCGCAAAACTTCTGCAGAAAATTGTGAAAGACTAATCAGTACCTCTCACTAGGGGGAGTGGGCTAAGTTTTCACATATGACATCATCGCTCTCTGTCTCCGACGGGTTGTTAATTCTACTACGGTGAGGGTTTGGCTTATGAATATTAAGTACGTAACGAGACGATATTCCTTAGAGGTAGCTGATTGGCTGCAAAGCGAACGTTAGTAAACGGGGTGAGGTGAGTGGTGGATTAAAGGGACAGTCACAAAAAAGAAATGTTGCTGTTAGTTTACTAACCCAAGATCTAGATAAAAAATCATGGCCTTTGGTGATTTATAAAAAGTAGTTAATACCTTAGGACCCCTTGAGAGTCCAAATAAATAAATAAATAAATAAATAAATAAATAAATAAATAAATGTTATTATTATTGTAATTATTATTCATTCATTTTCTTTTCTTTTCAATCATTCTTAATCTGGGGTCGCCACATTGGAATGAACCGCCAACTTATCTATCATATGTTTTACGCAGCGGATGCCCTTCTAGCTGCAACCCATCACTGGGAAAAATCCATACACACTCATTCACATACATACACTACGGACAATTTAGCTTACCCAATTCACCTATACCACATGTCTTTGGACTTGTGGGGGAAACCGGAGCACACGGAGTAAAGCTACGTGAACATGGGGAGAACAAACTTCATACAGAAATGCCAACTGACCAAGGCTCGAACCAGTGACCTTCTTGCTGTGGGGCGATTGTGCTACACACTGCGCCACCATGACGCCCTGTAATTATTATTAATAATATTAATAATAATATTATTATTAATATTATTATTATTATTATTAATATTAATAATAATGATATTATTATTAATAATGATATCATTCATAATAATAATAATAATAATAATAATAATAATAATAATAATAATATACAAGTCAAAAAAAGAAAAAAAATTATTATCATTTTTTATTCCCAGAACATTTTAGGAATGTGTCTTATGCCTAAACTTTCTTTGCTGGTTGGCTGGGAAAAATAAAATTAAAACACGTTTTAGGAAGGTTAGCTTTTGGTTAACAAAAAAGAACCTACAGAGAACATTCCCAGAAAAAAAGTTCTTATTTGGTTCCCAAAAGTAACAAAATTGGAACTATAAAGGAATGTCAGAGAACATTCATTGTTTGCTGGCCAAGACTCTTGATGATACAGTGTACTGAAACTATTGTTCTAGTGAAATAATTTGTTTAATAAACTGACTTTTTTTTTTATCTCGAAGTGTCAGTTGTTGAATTGCATTTTATGAAGCACCAAAGGCCATATTTTCAGATAGAGATCTTCTTTAACGTTCAAGTGAAGAAAATAGTCACTGATCTTGAATAGCTAGAGGAGGAGAAAATTTGCAGATTAGTCTGTTTTCAAACTAATTATAAACAATAACTGATAACAAATCAGCACAATAGAAAATTAAGATACAATAATATATATATTATAATATATTAAAATAACAATAATAATGTACAATAATTACAAAATAAAATAGCAAACATAACAATTCCAATAAATAACTAAAAATAGAAAAGCTAGCCGAAAGCAAGCTAATTTCTCTCAAAACGTAGACTGTCCTATCGATTGCCTTTCTTTGCTAAGGCATGGCTTATGTTTAGTAATAAGATCACGTGACGGAACGCTCTAGGGAGGTTACTAAGCAACTTTAACAATACGTTATGAATATTTATGAACCATACTCCTTAGCCAT
Organism: Danio choprae; assembly: GCA_903798125.1. NCBI lineage: Eukaryota > Metazoa > Chordata > Actinopteri > Cypriniformes > Danionidae > Danio > Danio choprae. Next base: position 300,806 of record CAIGQW010054138.1, on the reverse strand, counting down.
AGTAGGATTGGTAAATTTTCCAAACTAACTCTCACATATAAATATGAATTTCACATGGCGTACAGTAAAGAGACTATAAATTCCCCGGCCTTTTTAGAAGCTGGTGGTAACATTACTGGCGTTCAAGCAGAATGTCTGGATGTGCGGCATTCCAGGGAAGCGGCTCTGAGGCGCCGGTGCCCGACAGCTGCTCTGCCCAGGAATGTTTTTTAGTAACTTCTCAGACAAACATACCACTGGTCAATAAAAAAGACGTTTATGTTTGTCCGTGATCTCACGACTACCTACATCCTAGGACAGGGTTGTTCACTCGAACATTTGTGAAGATAAATAATGATGCTTTTATCCTTAACGTTACCCATATGAAACACATTTGGTAGATCTATATTACTTTGCAAGTTTAATGGAGTGTAGCAAAGGTTTTCTATGGTTAGTTAAGCAAGAATGACAAAAATGCAAGATTTTGACTGAGTTCCTACGTACGTGCAATCAGACGTCTACTGGACTTACTGGTTGTTCTCTTATTGACCGATAGGTGTCACTGCTGCACCGTGAAAAAGGCAGTTAGCCGCCTGGTGCTATTTATACACTTCATTACTGCTTATGTTGTGTTTTGCGGGATATTTTCTCTTTCACCTACCAAGTCTGTTTCATGTCTGATTTAAAGCAGATGTAAAATAATTAAAAAGGCAATACAGTAAAAATAAATAAAATAGACAATAAAAAATACTATATATATATATTAAAGCAAAGAGTAAATAAAATATAATGTGGTTGGTTAGTAATCTAAAGCTACTGATGTGTTTTATCATGTTATGCAACAAAGACAAATTTCTGTTATTTTGAATGTATTAGAGTCTCTTTTTTTATTGTAACTGTCAAATATTTTATAATTATATTTGTATACCGAAGCTTTTACCTATTTTTTTCCCCTACAAAAATAAATGCCTTTATTCATATGGATGTAGTTTTCAAATTCTCTTTCTGAATGTTTTGAAGCATTAAAGTTTTGAGTAAACATACTTTCAATGAGGGTGAGAAATCTCTCAGATTTGATAAAACTGTCTTCGTTCATTCTGAAGATGAACAAAGATGTCTTATGAGTTTGCAACAACATGAGAGCGAGTAAATGATAACAGTTTTACTGTTACTAAACTAAACTAGTCTTTAATGTTTAACAGGACCCTCTGCATACACTGCGTTGGCTAAACAGGCAAGCTTTGCTGCTGTCGGGCCTCTTATAATTCCCGGGGCCTGTTTTAAAACCTAGACCCACATGCACTTTTTATGTGAAACTTGAGAGGTAAGACAGAGATCAGAGTAAAATGCTCTGATTGCAATTGCTGATGTGGACTGTTTTGAACTGTCCCAGGGTCACGCTTGTCACTGAGTAATGATTATTGGGATGTGTCTGATCTAGGATCTGCAGCCCATTTGTGTTTTGACTGGTCTTGGAGAGTGATTAAACAAGGGTAAGGGGCTTCAGACCCTGCAGTCATGCCTGTAAAAAGTCACTAATAGGCATTGGCTGAACTCTGTAAACAGCCACGGGAAGCTTATTATTAGTGGTATCAGTGTTCAAGTGCTTGTTTTGAAGGCTGGGTCTCCGTATTACATTTTACTGTCCATGCAAATGTGCTTTACATTACTGGGCTGTCTGTCAGTAGATGATGTTTGAAATGAGGGCTTAGTTTACAGCTTTAAGCACACAGAGAAGAACTATAGTTTCATTTTCGATCTTATGAACCATAAAAAAAATGAAACACTGTTTTAATCAAATATTAAACATTTATGTTCTTTCGCCTGCAGGATTAGAAAGCTAAGAATTTGACACTTCCCTTTTTGCACCACTAGAGAACGACAGATCACATAAGATAAATCACAGACACATAACCATATACGAACATAAAATGTGGCTTTCAATATGTTTAAACAGCCGTGTGTGTGTGTGTGTGTGTGTGTGTGTGTGTGTGTGTGTGTGTGTGCGCGCGCGCGTGTGTGTGTGTGTGCGTGTGTGTGTGCTTGTGGGTGGCTTGGTGGGAGGATGGGTGGTTTAGTAAGGCACTTCCGGACAAACTTAAAAGTATATTTCACACAAAATTGAAAATTTACTCACCTATACTTAGACTTGAGTGGTTCAAAACCTCTATGAGTTTATTTCTTCTGTTGAATATAAAAGAATTATAATTAAAAAAATATATAATTTAGAAGAAAGCTGAAATACTGTAACCATTCACTATGGAACTTTCTTCAAAATATCTTCTTTTGTGTTCAACTGAAGAAAGAAAATCATAACAGTTTGGAACCATTGGAGGGAGAGTAAATACTACGTACATTTTCCCTTTGGGGTGAAATCCCTTTAGACATCTTGACAAGGCCTATGTCTGAAATTTGACACAGCTTGATGCAGCAATAACATTTTTCATCTGTGTTGACGCTAGTATAGATCAAAACAATCTCTGAGAGGAAAGGGACATGCCATGAGTGATGTTTAGCATTCACTTTCCTCCAAAACAATTACTTTACATTCAGTGACAATTACTCAGTTACTCAACACTTGCCGATATTTTCTAGGGCACAACAGCCCAGCTCACAGTATGTAGACCACAACTTACATTAAGCACATTTTGATATCTTGTCAGGCCTACTTGCATTTGAATTTGCTGATGCATAGTAATTGTGTATGTTTGTGTTTCTCACTTCACCCAGCTGTACAAGTTAATAGATTTAAAGGAGCACTCTTATAAAAATAAATGTTTTTTAAATCTACAAAGAGCTTTGAACATAAAACAAAATTCATAAAGATTTATTTGTGACCCTGGACCACAAAACCAGTCGTAAGTATCAGTTTTTGGAAATTGAGATTCATGCATTATCCGAAAGCTGAATAAATAAGCATTTTTTTTAGGACAGTATTTGGCCGAGATACAACTGTTTGAAAATCAATTCTGAGAAAATCATGTTTAAAGATGTCCAAATATAACTTTTGATTTATTTACTGTTTATTGTGGTCCAGAGTCACATTTATGTTGTTAAAATTGCTTTGTTCACTAAAAGTATTTTTGACCCAAAACACGTTGTAATATGGCATATCTGTGAAAACTATATTTTTATATTTCCTGGTACCTTAGGTTTTTTTTTAAGGGAATGATCAACCAGCTGCTCTGCATGCAGATCCAGAAGAATGTGAGAAGCTCTGTCGGCAGGTTCCTGTAGAGTAGATGCTGTTTTTATCCATTTTTCGAAACACACACACAGACATTCCCGAACGTCAGTACAAAGAAAGAGCAAAACTGAGTTTAGTGAGAGGGACTGATTACAATCGAAAGAGAGGAAGGGAAAATGACTGCACAAAATCAAACCTTTCCCCCTTTTAAAGTCTGATTGAAACCTTAAGAGTGTGTTTAAAGCAGAAGAATGATCTCAGCGTCTTCAGGCTGGAGGACGTACTGTATACAGGGCTCTACTCTTACACCGTGATTAGGACCACATTTCAGCTGATGCTCCGCTGACCTCAGCTCTTCTTCAGTTCTACTCAGTCCTAAAGGAGGATTGAAACAGAAGCAATGGTGGCGTGAGAAGACTCTTGAATGGGACCTCCTTGGTTTTGGCACAACTTCTGTCCTTTTATTCATAATGAACGTCTTTGCCTCAACATGTACAGTAAGAACAAACAGAGATTTGGTTCTTATTTGCTTAGTCAAGAGGGCCAGCTTTATATCACTGAATAGCTAACTTAAAAAGCGAATTCCTTCTTGGAAACCTTCATATGATGTGTAAACACATCGTGACTGGCATTATTATGAGAAATATTCCTTTAGCAGCATATCAGAGTATTAGAATGAGAATAATGGCTGCAGAAAAGACATAAAAGAATATGTTATGTTTTAGACAGAACATTATTATTTTAAATTGTAATGCTTTTTCACAATATTGCCATTTTACTTCACTTTTTTCCTCAAATAAATGCAGTCTTGACAGGTACTGTGCAAATTAAGAAAATTCTTTCAATCACTCTGAATGAACGAATCATGAAAATGAAAAATGAAGCAACATTTTAATAAAATATTAAACATTCTTAACATTCTTAACAACCCCAAATATAAGTAAGAATGTCATCATGGTATTATCAGACTTGCTTAGATATTATTAATGATATTTATTAACTCATTTATAATGGGGTCTTTATATTTATTGAATATTCCTGGAAAGGATACAGCTGTTCCTTTTAAATCAGCATGAAATTGTTATATGATTTCTGAAGAATCATATGACACTGAAGACTGGAGTAAAGAAGCTGAAAAAACAAATCGCAGCAATGTACTACATTTTAAGTTTTAAATGTACTACGCTGGGTTCCACACAATTGCTTCATGTTGTCCCAAAACAAATCCATTAAGTTAACTTAATTGTTTTTACAAATTAATGTGGATTGAACATAAACAATTAAGTTGTCCCAAAAAACTCAAAAAGTTGTGTTGATTCAGCTCAATTTAAAAAAGTAGTTTAATCAAGTAGCAACATTTTTTTGAGTGTGTTTTTGTTATATTATTGAAAATATGGGTTAAAAATATACTGAAGTGTAGTTTAGAGGTAAAGAATTTTGTTTAATTTACTTAATTTTTATAGAATTTGTCACCCGCAATCTCACATAACATCACATGATTTGCTGCATCACGGCTCCTGGAGCAAAAATGACCACACGTTACCTGACGAAGTTTAACACTGAAGGTAAGGTGTCTGTTTGCACAACAATAATAGTGCTTTTTTCCCTTATAGCAACCACCTTAAATAATGTTTTGTTTATACATCTCAAAAAAAACCAAGGTCATTATTTATGAATATTTTCCCCATTGTACATGAACCACAGTGCCTACAAACAAGCAGCATGCAGATGTTTTCTTAATGAACAGTAACGATATGCACACGCTCAGGCAAGAGAAGCCCACGATATGTCTAGCTTGCCGTCGACAGGGTTTGTTCCTCTGCCTGAAGCCTGCTGGTATCAAAACACTCTCCACTTTCAGCACAAGAATGAAAACACAAGCCATCTGGAGCAGGGGTCAAAGGGTAATTTCAGCCATGGTAATGAGGATGCTTGTTGCTGGAGGATGTGTGGAAAACAGCAGTGGGCCTGAGCATTAAACATTAACAGTGCTACATGTATACCCAATCTTAAATATGCCTTTATTTTTCTTTCGCTGTATCATTCACATGTCTCCCTTCTCGTCTTTCTCTTCAGGCATGATGGGTCCAAAAAAGTTATTCTGAAAGGTTGGGAGGAACATTGTTCTTTTGAACTTTCCATTCATTAAAGAATGTGAAAAATGTTTTTTTTACAGTTTTGACAGAAATATTAAGCAGCACAACTGTTGTTTGTTTTTTTGAGGAGTTTAAGCCTAAGTGAACTGGAAGTTGCTGAGACTTTTATTTTAGTATGTTGATGTACTTCCAGCTGAATCAGAACCTGAGTAGGGGGCAGGGCTTTCTTTTTGCACATCATATCATATCATATCCTATAACCCTCATAGCAAACTATTGGTAAGGATATGGTTAAGAATATTGTGGCTGAAGACGTCAAACTGACATTAGCATTCAAACTGACATCAAAGACCACCACTTTATATGCAGAAACAAATGGTAAGACTTTGATTAAAGATTACCAAAACACATTTTGTTTTGTTCAGTGGATTTACTCAAATTTATTTTAGCACAAATTTATTGTTCACTTAAAGATTAACAATGTGTGCTAGCAAAATAAACATTGTAACTTTCTTTAGCATCAAATCAGCATATTGTTATAATTTCTGAAGAATCATTCATTCATTCATTCATTCATTCATTCATTCATTCATTCATTTATTCATTTTCTTTTCAGCTTAGTCCCTTTATTAATCTGGGGTCACCACAGCGGAATGAACCCCCAACTTATCCAGCATATGTTTTACGCAGCGGATGCCCTTCCAGCTGCAACTTATCATTGGGAAACATCCACACACATACACTACGGACAATTTAGCTTACCCAATTCACCTATAGTGCATGTCTTTGGACTGTGGGGGAAACCGGAGCACCCGGAGGAAACCTACGGGAACACGGAGAGAAGATGCAAACACACAGAAATGCCAACTGACCATTTGCAAGGGATTTGAATAATGGCTAAAATAAATTCAGCTTTGTCATCACAGGAATAAATAACTAAATCTTGAAACACATTTATGTAGAAAACTATTTGACAATATACCATTTTTTTTTACTATATTTTTATTTTCATAAAATAAACCCAGCCTTCAATATTTTAAAATAAAGGTTCTTTATGGTTCCACAAATAACCTTTTAATGTTCTAATCAACTTCTAATGAACATCTATTTAATGTTTTAAAGCCACACAAGATTCTTTATAGTTGAAAAAGATTGCTTGGATTATAAAAATGTATAAAAATGTTCTTTTTGCTCTTATTTGGTACTTTTATCTTTCAACCACCATAACATGAAACATAATTTAACCTAATATATATTTTGATGTTCACATACATCCACAAAATGTATGTGAATCATTAAAGACAATGTACTTTATAGATCCCCAAAACTGAGTCTGATTTTAAAAAGTTTAAGATTTCAGTCCCCCCTAAATTTTTGTTGTTTAAATAAGCAGCCAAAACAAATAAAAAAATCCTGTAGGCTATCAGTCAATCAACATACTATAGTGTGTATATTGAATGTGAAATCCTGAAATCTCAAAAAAATCTGCTTTCTGCTACGTTTAAAATAGATCCTTCAAATCAGCAACAAAATCTGACACAAACCACCTCATAAATGTTGTTTATTGTGCTTAAATACAGTCAGGCCCATTGATACCTTGATTTCCATTTCCTATTCTCTAATAACCACACAAACCGGATATGTTATTGACCTAAAATCAAATACAATAACCCAAGCACATCCATTCAAACTCAAAATGACTCGTCCCTCTCAGTTTTAAATGGTAGCTCGTTTCTGAAAATGAAGGGATTGCAGTCATTGCAGTCTAATTCACTGTAGAGGACCATTTCCTCTGGTTTGGTACTCTGGGGGCCTGTGACATGGTTAGGAAGCAGGGTTAATTGGCTCTCTCTTTGCCCTCCTGTAAATTACAAACAGATTGGCAAGATTTCATACCTCTCTTTTCCTTTTTTTTCTTCTCTCACTTTCAACCTCTCAGACTTCCTCTACCACTCTCTTTTCTCTCCGATGAGCTCCATCTGGCTCATCTAGATTATCTTCTGCGCAGTGCGGCCCTATTTCATTATCATCACGACAACCCCGTCAGTCTCCAGACGCCCTCATGCAGGCTGAGCTGATGCTGTCTGTGAGCGCAACTTACTGTTCAGAGAGACAACATCAAAGCTCTCGCATGAAATGTGTGCTGTACTATGAGCCGGTCTGGGTCAATATGGCAGATGAGAGGCGGAAAACATCTCAAGGGGTGAATGATACAAACAAGCAGCCACGCTAGGCCTGAAAGTCTTTTTCAGACGGCATTGGCAAAAAATGCTATAAAGGGTTTTCAGGTAATGTAATGCTTTACTGGTTTTCTGAATGTTAGTAACAGGTACTAAAGCTGCATCCAAAATTTCATACTACTCGAGTAGGTGCTACATTTGAATTTATGTTATAAAAGTACATTTTATATAGCATGAATGTGAGCATGAATGGAATTCAGACGTTCTACATTCGCCTTTTATCATTATCACATGACCTTTCTGGGTCAAAATCATTAGTTGAAAAGACTAATGCTAACGCTTAAAATCTGCCAGTACATAGGAAAGAAGACCAGAGACTGTTTTTGTTTCTAATGGATGTCAATAGAGTAGATACATCACTGTGCTGAATAAACAGCGTTTGAGAGGCAATAACCCTGATTAATAATCATTTAATTAATAAACAGCCTGTCCACTAATCTTCAACATGCATTACATTAAACATAAAGGTAAAATATAAATATTTTTAATAAAAAGTTGTTCTTTGTATGGGTTCTTTGTATTTTAGCATAAGCTGTAAAATAAATATTCATTTATATTCGTGTTTCATAGTTCAGTTAACCTTGCATTAAGTCTTCATTATTAATACACATTGCAAATAGCATTACATGTGTCACAGAAAACCCTCAACCATAAGGTTCTCTTGACTAATTTGGGTTGTTTTGAGAAAACAGCTTTTCAGCCCATTCAGTCTTGCTCAAAGCAGAACATCCAATATAAAAGCACTATATGGTAAAAGAATTAGAAAAATAATAATAATAGGATGAGGTGGGGAGGAGGAGAGATGCTAGAAGAATTATCACTGGGTCACTGTCGCTTATACACTCCTAATAAATGGTTAGGATTGAATGATTAGGCTGCTCCCAAACATGTGATTGAAACTTTATTTTTTGCATTGATGTCTTTGCACATTCTCTCCATGGGTTTTCTTTGGGTACATGGTTAGGTGAACTGAAGAGTCAGAATTATCCACAAATTTATGACAGTGTGTGAGAGCCATGCAATGGACTGGCCATCTGTGCAGGGTGCTTTTCTCTGCCTCTGGCTTTAGAAACTGGGATAGACTCAAGCCCTATGACCCTAGAAGGTCATATAAAGATAGTAAGATGCATAGTTCATTCACAACATCTCTAGGGAATACGCATGGATAAAAACTGTACTAGATAGGTGGGGATGGGGAGGTAGAGAGTTTCAGAGGAATTGTGATAGCTGGATCACCTTAAAGAGAACGTTGCTGATTCTCTAGCCAATAAGTGTCTTTTAGAGATCAATTAGTTTGTGCTGTGCAGTACACTTAGGAACAATCGTGGCCAAATGTTATAGTTGGACTAGAAGCTTAAAAGTTGCAGGTTCTAATCCCATTACAGGCAAGAGATTTACAGTAGGTGGTGGGTAGGTAGGTGAATGAATATAATATGGCTGCCCATAGCTCCAAGTGTGTGTGTGTGTGTTTGTGCTTATCGCTCACTGCTGTGTGTGTGCACTTTGATGGGTGAAATGCAGAGCACAAATTTAGTGAGTAGTCACTTTATTAGAACACTTTTGCAGTACCATTTTGGATGCTCTTTTGCCATCAGTATACTTTTTTTTTTACATACATTTTAAATCCTCCCACTAACCCCCCTGCATGAATTTCTATTGCTGTGGCTTGTCTTATGCTTACTTGTCTAATGACAAGTGCTGCATGGGTCTGTCTTTTGCTCAGTGTGAGCCATTGTAGAAAAGCAGATTTGAATTTAGCAGCTGATTACTTGATGCATTGAACACACCAATCACATAGATTAAGCAAGGTGAACAATATCCCCCACTAAATTACACCACCAGCAGCCCCAATCTTTAATACAAGGGCCCTACATCCAAATGTCACAGCAGTAATTGAGACTCGTCAAATCAGGCAACCTTTTTCCAATTCCCTTTTGTCCAATTTTGGTGAGTCAGTATGTACTGTAGCCTCCGTTTTGCAGTTTTTATCTGTCAAGAGCTACTCTGGTGCTCTTCTGCTGCTGTACATCATCTGTTTCAAGGTATATAGGTTGTGCAATAACGCATGGTTATTTGAGTTACTGGTACATTTTCTATCAGTTTGAACCAATCTGTCAGTCCTCTGACCAAATGATTTTTACCTCGGGATGGTTGAGCATGAAAATACCACTAAATAGACATTTAAAACATCTATGGTGATATGCATTTTTGTTTACATTGGTCACCTCTACTGCCTTTGCCTCCATCAATACTGTAGTCACACAGGCTGTCAATACTACTGAACTTGCGGTTCTGCCCTTTCCACCATCAATACTCAATTATCCATTATAACCAGCATAAATCCTCAACAACCTTCTGCAATCAATAATCAATACCCAATATCCCCAATTTCCAATTAAAAACCTCAGTGTAATCCTAAAAACCCAATACCCCAGCAGTGAACTCACATCCAGAGCTACATTGCTATGATATAGGAGTCCTTGCTGTCCTTCATGCTGCTGTTATGCGCACACACACACACACACACACACACACACACACACACACACACACACACACACACACACACACACACACACACACACACACACACACACACACACACACACACACACACACACACACACACACACACACACACGTCTCCAGTAATCAGTCCCCTAAAGCAGCCCAGATTCTCGCAGTAGATTTATAGGACTAATAAAGATGTGAAAGAGGGAGCTCTCAATGGGACAGACCCGCTGTCAGACAGGTGAGCAGCAGAGACTCATGGCAGGACATGGGCGCAGGCATGGCTGGCATACGCATTATTACTCACTTCATGGATCCAGCAGGGTTGATTGTCAAAGTCAATCGAAGGACATGAATTGACCTGCCCACCGAACCACACATTTTCTCTCCTTTTTTTGAAGCAGCGGCGCATTGTTGGAGTCCCACTTGGGTTACATTTTTTTTTTTGTTCTGGTGTCTGAGAGTTATTGATTGTTTGAAAAAAATAAATAAATAGTGTGTGCACAGTAAGCTGTTCTGCTACAAATGCATTTAAAGAGATAGTTCACCCAAAATGCCCCTGGTGGTTTTAAACCTTTATTAATTTTTCTGTTTTCTGAAAACAAAAGAAGATATTTTGATAAATTAGTTATACTTTCAGCTGTAAAATAGGCTTATTTTAAAAGTGACTTATGACACCATTGATTATTAAAACATTTGAATACAATTTATATATATA
>CAIGQW010054138.1:271081-281808 GCA_903798125.1 Danio choprae | reverse complement strand
CACACACACACACAAAGGGGGAAAAGTCACAAAATGACAAAGCCTGCAAAGAAAAGTCTGTACTTTAAAAAAAAGGTTTACATTTTTTTTAAAGGATGCTTGAATTCACCAAGGATTGAATTTTTTAACAGTGAGAGCATATATATTTAAAATGGAACAAAAATATGGATAACAAAAATATTTGAACGATACCAATAGCTGATAACTTGTTAAATTTGGAAGCTGACAGCCAATATATTAGCCAATAAATATAAATATATATATTTTTCTAGTTTTTTTTTTTTTTTACATACATTGAATGATTTTATTATGCAACCTTACCTTCAGAAGAGTTTAAACTGATCTCTAAACTTTATTAATCAAATATTCTTTTCTATGGCCAACTTACTTTTATATAAATAAAATATACCGCCTGATAATAAAAAAGGATAAATAAAACAGCAAGGTCAGTGAACATTAACAAAATCAAAATACCAGTAAAATAATAATAACTGGCATGTGAAGTGGTTCAACCAGCATAAATAATACATCATTTATTGTAATTTATCTAATTTTGTTATCAGACCGATAATCATAACATTAAAAATATAATATATCCGCCAAGATTGATATGGCCATCGATATGTCATGCAAACCTATTTTAAAATTTATGTATTCATCAAAGTTTACTGAAATTTATATCATAAGCTTATTCCCTGGATTTACGATTTATGGTTATGAATTTGAATGAAATGCAATTTTTATTTTACTTATTAAACTACTGATAACATTTCTTCCAAATTTAAAAATGAAATTACAAAACAGTTGTCATGTTTTCAGACACGTTCATGTCTTTTTTTTATATTTAATATAAAAGATTTTAAAAAATCTATATTTGGAGGAATAATCCTGATTTTTTATCACAAAAAATAAAAAAAATTGCTATTTTAATTTTAAAATAGTAATTTTCTAAAAAAAAAAAACTAAACAAAAACCAAATAAAAACAAAGCTATATATAGATGTATCTACATGCACACTTTGCCATGTAGCCTCTTTTCTAGATTATTTTTATTAAGCTCATATAATTAGTTATTAGTTTAATAATGTGAGTCTCCAATGCTTCCTCTTTTGTACATTTGCTATATATATCTAAAACACAACCTCTATTACACCTCAATTAGCCCTTAATCCATGTTCCATTATTTCACTCCATTTCATAAAATACCAGATAACTATTTTGGAGGCGAGCTGGGATTATGTCAGCTATCCCTAATAGATTAATAAAATTTGCCGGCAAGTTCGTCCCGGTGCTCGTTTCATTGAATTTGGCAGACACAATTTAGCAGCATTAATGAGCATTTAATGAGCGAGTCCCACAGAAACCCATGCTTCTCTGCTCGGGTCGCTGCAGGTCTTATGCTTCTGAAACTCGATCACTTAAATTCTTGGAAACACTGTGTTTTAGGAGATAAATTGATCTGTTTGTAATGATACAAAAGTGTGGTACTTTGGAAGGGTATTTGCTAAGAGCTCTAAAATGAAATTTAAGCCACATATTCTGCATATGAGTTTTAAAAATCCTGTCAAATCATGACACTCATGTACAGTGTGATGTATACCTCTATAACTCTAAATCTGAGACTTAGTGTGGATTAATTCTCACAAATTATACACACACATATACTGTACAATTGAAGTCAAATATAGTAGCCCTCCTGTTAAGCTTTTATCTTTTAATAAAATTCCCAGGTGCTGTTAAACACTGTAAAAAAATGCAGAGTTCCACACAATTCATTCATGTAGTCCCAACACAAATTGATTAAGTTAACAAATTTAAGTGGATTGAACATATAACAATTAAGTTTTCCGACCCCCCCCCCCCCCAGATTTTGTTGTTTCAACTCATATTAAATAAGTAGTTTGAACAAGCAGCAAAATCTTTTTTTGAGAGAATATAGAGAATATATTTTCAACACATTTCTAAACATAATCATTTCAATAAATAATTTCTAATAATAATTAATTTTGTCTTTGCCATGATGAAAATAGTATTCATATGATGGTTCATTTTTGCTCAGATCTATTCAACACCATTTACTCATAATTTGTTTTAATATTACAAGTTCATGCATTTTTAATAATGCGTTTGATTTTAGCAATGCAAATGCAAACTATAACGTCCACCTTTTAACTGAAATGCCATTTTTATTTCATGTTAACTAATTAATTATTTGTTAACTAATTAATATTAATTATAAGGTGTTACAATGTTTCTTTTTGTCAACATGCCAAGGTTATATATTCCCTTAGCAAATAACGTGACTAGGGTCAATTTTATGTTTTCAAGTTATATAGTTAAGTTATATGGTTTTAAAATAGTTTGTAAACTTAATAAATGTAAGTTCAAGTTTATTTGATATACGTACATAAAAAATTTAAAGCAGCAACAGAACCTAAAGGGATAGTTCATCCAAAGAATAAAAATTTACTCACTATTGACCGACCCTGAAGTGCTTCCAAACCTTTACTAAGTCAAAACCATAGTATTTTTTTTTCTACTATGGAAGTCAATGGCTACCATTTTTGAAATTGATCACATTTATTTTAAATTTCTTCTTAAAATTTGTGTTTTGTGCAAATTGTAACAGAATTTTTATTTTTAGGTGAACTATCTCTTTAAGAGGGCGACACTGTGGCTCAGTGGTTAGCACTGTCGCCTCACAGCAAGAAGGTTGCTGGGCCAGTTGGCATTTCTGTGTGGAGTTTGCATGCTCTCCCTGTGTTCACGTGGGTTTCCTTCGAGTACTCTGGTTCACCCCACAGTCCAAAGACTTGCGCTATAGATGAATTGAATAAATTAAATTGTCCGTAGTGTATGTGTGTGAATGAGTATGGATGTTTCCCATACTGGGTTGCAGCTGGAAGGACATCTGCTGTGTAAAACATGCTAGATAAGTTGGCGGTTCATTCTGCTGTGGAAACCCCTGATTCATAAAGGGACTAAGCTGAAGGAGATTGAATGAATATCCCTTTAAGACTTTTTTTTTTTAACAGTTAAAGGGATTTCACATAAAAATGCTAATTTACCATCAAGTGGCTCCAAACCTTTATGAGTTTGTTTATTCTGTTTAACCGAAGAAAGCCGAAAACCTGTAAAAATCGACTGCCTTAGTAGGAAAAACAAATACTATAGAGGTCAATGGTTACAGGTTCATACCGTTCTTCAAAATATCTTCTTTTTTTACGGAAGAAAGAAAGTCAAAAACATTTTGAACAAATGAGTGAAATATTTTCAGTTTTGGTGAACTATTCATTTAATAATAAAAAAAATGCTTCAAGTAAAGGGATGTTGCTTTAGCTAATTTCTGAGGAAATATTATCCACCCTTGAGTAAAACTACTAAGTAAACTACTACACACACACACACACACACACATACACTAATTCTTCAATGCTATCTCTGGCTAATAAACCACAACATTGCTAAGCAGTCAGAACAACAGCGAATCTGCTCTAGAGTAAACTGTATAAAGTATTTCAGCTTTTGTCTTGGCAGGACACCTGTCTCTCCTCAACTCGGCACAAACACAGTAATTGGATCTCAACACTGCGACAGAAACAGGAAACAAAGGCAGCCGCGTGTGAAGTTAATGCAGTGTCTGTGCTCACCGGAGGCCCAATCTGTCTGTGGCTTTGTGCACAGGCCCATTAATCCACATTACTGCTGGATTAATTTGGTTTGCGAGGGAGATGTTAATAAATGCACTCTGAGAGGCCGCCTGCGATTGATCACTGCTTCCCGCCGCTGTGCGCTAGCTCCTGTTAGCTGCTAGAGAGAGATCCATCAAGCCTTCATGTGTACACACATGGCGGGTACTTCAATACGGCGCATTTTAATGCCTCATAATCTCTCCGTCTTCAGAGAACACAATTGCTGTGGGCTTGCTCTATCTCTATGGTGTTATTTACATTAACTGCCATTTGCAATAACACTTGCATAGCATCCTGTGTATGACAAAAAGACAATCGCATATCCCATTGTTTGGGCCTCAAACACTAAAATTTTTCCTAAAGAGAAAATCATCCTAAAATCAGTAAAGGAATTCAGCTGGATGGAGAGTTTTTATTGGAACAAACGGAAATAATTCTACAATCGCTCTCATGCAGAAGTGGACAAAGTACACAAATGCATTACTTAAGTGCTAGTATAAACACTGCTGGTCAAATATTACTCAAAATCAAAGTTTAAAAGACATACTGTACTCATATAAAAGTACAGAAGAAAAAAAATATTTTACAATGATTAAGTATTAAATGTAAATTACCCTTTATATGTTAATGCCCTGTATTATTTTTTGTTGTTGTTGCATTGTTACTTAAATGCCGTGATGAGCTTGTATCAAAAAAACAAAAACAAAAAAAAAATCTAGAATGTTACAAAACCATACTAGTACCATAAACTTATTAAGCATACAAATCGGTGTTTCAAAATGCTGGGGAGTCACTGAACTTCAAATTACTCAAATTGATTTCTGATAGGCTGCCTGTCACCAGCAAAATAAAGGTATTTAGGTGTCAGTCAACTGTGAGAAGCAGCAGCTGCTCATTTGTTTTCTGTTAATTTATATTAAAAGGGTTTAAATGTTAACCAGTTTCTGCCTTCATCCCTTGATTAGTATGGCACTTTTACAGTATAAAAAGGTCATGTTTATTTATATTATACACTCCACTTAAAAAAAGGCTCATTTTACAACTCATCTTACAAGAGTTTTACCTTTATTGAATGCTTTCAGCCTATATCTCCAGGGTTGATGGGAAGCACTTTTAGCTTAGCTTAGCATAGATCATTGAATTGGATTAGACCATTAGCATCTCAATAATTAGTTCAATTGTTTCAATAGTTTTCTTATTTAAAGCTTGACTCTTCTGTATTTACGCTGTGTACTAAAAATGACGGTAAATTGAAAAGTTGATATTTTCTAGGCTGATATGGCTAGAAACTAATCTCATTACAGAGTAATAATCAAAAAACTTTACTGTCATACCATGGGTGCACCAGGCAAAAGGATATTTTGCAGTACCTGAAAATATTCCCCAGCACCAAGCCCTAAACTTGCAAGAATCTTAGAAAAATCGTTGTACTGCAGCAAAGTTCCTTGATTATTATGTGGTAATGAGAGTATAGTTCCTAGCCATATCGTCCTAGAATAGTTCCTAGCCATATCGTCCTAGAATATAATAAATATATATATATTTATTTATTTATTTATTTATAAAAAAAATTTTTTTCAGTGAGATACTAATAATCTAATATGATTTGATGATTTATGCTATGCTAAGATAAATGTGCTCCCGTCAGATATGGAGATCTGCTGAATGAATTCAAAAAGGGTCAAACTAAATTGTTTTAATCTAGGGGAATTTTAAAATTAGCCTTGTTAAAGTGCACATTGAACACAATTAGCACACAGACAATCAAATATTCAAAGCTCAACTAGAGAATGTTTGAAATGACTGACAGGCATTTGTTTTTGTTGTGTAATTTCTCTGTACTCATGTTTCTGCATATTTGTCAGGTTAAAAAAAATATTAACAAGTATCTTCTAAACCTGCTAATAAGGAGAGACAGGTTTTCGCTACACCTGCTGCAGAGTATTTCACTATCCAAATCAGAACATATGGCATCCCTTCAGACTGCGTGATGTTTCAATATAGGTCTGAATGTAAAATAAACATGACAGCCCATACAGATGTACAGTAAATGAATGTAAATGAATTACAAGCATATGCTTACACATTTCCTACTTTAACTAAAAAAAGAGGCTACAGTGTAATAAAACATGAAATTAATGTGTGATTAGCATTTACAAGTTCATACAGTCACTTTTTTGTCAACCTGTGTCAAAATCAGGGTTGGGAACTGAAGTCTAGTTCCCACGTAAATAAAGCACTAACCAGTCTGCTGGTGTGCATGCTCACATTTCCATCTTTTGTTTAATCATGAGACGTTAGAAGTCAGAGATAAATGTGAGTCAAATTATTATTTAGTGGTAAATTATTGTAGTAGGGTTATATGGCTTAGGTTTTATTGTGAATTTATGTACATTTGTTGTTTTGTATTTATTCATTCATTCATTCATTTTCTTTTCGGCTTAGTCCCTTTATTAATCTGGGGTCGCCACAACGGAATGAACCGCCAACTTATCCAGCATATGTTTTATGCAGCGCATGCCCTTCCACCCGCAACCCATCACTGAGAAACATCCATACACACTCATTCACACACATACACTACGGACAATTTAGTTTACCCAATTCACCTATAGCGCATGTCTTTGGAATTGTGGGGGAAACCGGAGCACCCGGAGGAAACCCACGTGAACACGGAGAACATGCAAACTCCACACAGAAATGCCAACTGACCCAGCCGAGGCTCGAACCAGTGACCTTCTTGCTGTGAGGCGATTGTGCTACCCACTGCGCCACTGCGTCGCCTGTTTTGTATTTAATTACATATATAATACCTTAAATTTTTGGTAACACTTTACAATAACAGTACATAAATATGTAAATGAAACATAATTCAAATTAAATGAAACTGTGTTTAAACGTAACAGTTATACATGTCTCTAATATGTGTTTTTACATTGAAAAACAATTGAAAGATTTTCTTTCTACATCAAAATAAACAATCTTAACACAGGAGTTCAAGAGTAGTTAAGACAATGTAAGACAAGTTAAT
The DNA here is from genome assembly GCA_903798125.1 of Danio choprae. Classification (NCBI taxonomy): domain Eukaryota; kingdom Metazoa; phylum Chordata; class Actinopteri; order Cypriniformes; family Danionidae; genus Danio; species Danio choprae. The sequence goes on along the minus strand of CAIGQW010054138.1, from coordinate 275,086 downwards.
GACAAAGTGCCCCTCCACGTAGTGATGACATAAACATACATTAACAGGTCATGAGTTGTTTACATTTAGCTTAAACTAGAGTGTTAATAAATACCTTAATTAACAAACATGTACTAACAAGCAAGTACACATGAACTTATGTGACATGTTGTAGTTAAAGTTAGTTCTTGATTACTGCATACAAACTGCATCAACCACATTCCTGGAGGACCACCAACACTGCATGTTTTGGATGACTCCTTTGTCTGTCACACTCATTACAGGTCTTTCGATCTCTGCTAATGAGTTAATGATCTGAATCAGGTGTGCTTGGTTAAGGAGACATGGCAAATGTGCAGAGCAGGTGGTCCTCCAGGAACGTGGTTGAGAAACACTGCCTTAACTCATCATTAGTTCATAATAAAGTAACATTTAGTTTTCATATTAGTACATCATTATTGTAACACTTTAGTTTAGGTCACAATGGTGGGTTTCTGGGTTGATGAGGTCTCAGGCTGTGTTTTTAAATGTGTTCCTGTGTGAGAAACGTGAGGCGCCTCTGGCCCTTTGGGAGGAAGAGCCCATCACTGCCTCTGAACAGCTCATAGGCCAAACAGGAAGTGCCTCCACTTACCCGATTAAAGCTCACTGATTTAAAGGGAAACCTTATACTCCCTGATGGCACGTTTTCAATAGAATTATTCTATTAAGTTATCCGCAGATCACTCCACAGCCGATCTCACCGGATAGGGCAACGTAAACGGATTTCCACAATGCACTCGCTATGTTTCTGAAGGGGAAGGAAAGCGAGAGAAAGACATCCATTTTGGCAGTTCGCCCGTAGGAATAAAACACACTGTCAACTTCAGCATTTTTCTCATTTACCAAGGCTTAAGCGAAGAAGCTCCGTCATGTCACAGTCAGAGTATGTTGCAACATCGTGTCGTGTTATTAAAGGGACAGTTAATCTTAAAAAAGATGTCATTATTCTGCTCATTATTTTATCTGTGAAGCACAAAAGGAGATGTTCTCAGGTATGTTCAAACTGCTCCACACAATGGAAGTAAATGGACACCATTAAGCTCCAAAAATGACATAATAAAAGACTGGTGTGTAAATATTATAATAATTTAACTTAATTTTCAAAAACACATTGCAGCAAGTCAGTATGTTAATTGTGAACTTTTAACAGCTACAGCAGAGGGAGAACTTTCTTTCTTTCTTTCTTTCTTTCTTTCTTTCTTTCTTTCTTTCTTTCTTTCTTTGAAATCTTTAAAATATTATTTTTCTTATTTTTCAGACTATTTAGCTTGTTTTATTCATTCATTCATTTTCATTTCGGCTTAGTCCCTTTATTAATCTGGGGTCGCCACAGCGGAATGAACTGCCAACTTATCCAGCATATGTTTTACGCAACGGATGCCCTTCCAGCTGCAACCCATCACTGGGAAACGTCCACACACACCCATTCACACACATACACTACGGACAATTTAGCTTACCTAATTCACCTATAGCGCATGTCTTTGGACTTGTGGGGGAAACCAGAGCACCCGGAGGAAACCCACGTCAACACGGGGAGAACATGCAAACTCCACACAGAAATGCCAACTGACCCAGCTGAGACTCGAACCAGCGACCTTCTTGCTGTGAGGCGATTGTGCTACCCACTGCACCACCGTGAGGCCCCTAGCTTGTTTTAAGGAGACAAAAAAAACTTAAGTTTGACTTATTATTTCTGAAAACAAAACAACAATATTCCCTTGTCTAGAAATTACTTATTGGTTGAAGAATTTTTTGATATTTAGACTAAATAAGACAAAAAAGTATGAAAAGATTTTCTGTAGTGCGTTCCTTTTAAACATTTGGTATTCCTTACCTACTCTAGCTTGAATTTTTCTAACAAAAATAATGTGAGTATTGTCTCTTTATGATGAAGCACTTGATGGCTTCCTCACTGTAAGTCGCTTTGGATAAAAGCATCTGCTAAAGGTGAAGGTAAAGTTAAAGATGTCTACCACTGTGCCCTCACAAAGCAGTGAACTGTGTGCCAGAATAACAGTTATTTAAAGGTCTCTGTCTCTCTTTCATAGTCTGCCAAGACCAGTAATGCTCAAAATAATAAGCAATGAGTCTATTTCCACACATCGGGGTCACCACAAATTCAATCATCATTTTCAATTGTCTTGAGGAGGAGCATAAAAAAACGCGAACTCCTTAATCCTTTTATGCGCACTCAGTGGGAGTAGATGGAGAAACCCGTCCGGCAAACATGCTGGTGTCAGTCACAGCGAAGTGTTTCTAAAGTAGGCTGTGTGTTTCACGACTGACGCTGCTGGCAGTGAGAGAGAGAGAGGTGGACAGATCCTCCTCCACCCGCAAGACTCTTTCCTCTCTCTCCCACAGCGGCCATCTGTCCTACCAAACCCCCGCCATGAGGCAGCATGAATCAGCCAGAGATACGAACAGAGGCACACAAAATAAAATACATTTACTCTCTATGTCTGCTCAAAAGGCTCACGGCTCTCAGGGTCACACATGCTGCTAAATAGCAGAGCAAAAGTTATTTGAATTCAGCACACATGCTGTAATGTGTTTGGTTTTTTCATGCAACCCAAAAATTCCTGCGTATTATTGTACATGAGCCTTATTCAAGCTTTGTTTTAAAGGGGACCTTAGGCACCCTCAGACAGGGTGCTCTTCCCAAAAGCATAGTTGCATTGGTTAACTGCTTTCTGTTGTTACTCTCATATCATCATAACTATTTGGTCTTTCCCAATTCCATAATTCCAACAAACAAGTTATTGCAAATAGCATAATAATTATGTGGCTACTACAGTAATATTACAATGCAACGCTCCATCCAATCAAGTGACACAAATTCCAAATTGTTACATAGATGAAAGGACACAGTGAATTGTCTTACTTGTGGCAGGGGCATGAGTCATTTATATACTTATAAAATAGATTTATTTCAGTTTTCATATTTTTAAAATTTTTTCAGGCAGTTACCAAGGAAAGATTTTCAGTAATTCTAAACATTTAAGTTTTTTTTATCAATTACTTTATTTTATTTTATTTAGTTATGTTTTTTTATTTGTTTGTTTTATTTACTTATGTTATATTATTTTAAACAACTTTTATTTACTTTAATTTTAATTAACAACGACAACACCGATACCTGCTAGTCAGATGTCAGTAGTGTTAGCAGGATTGTAGTGTTTGATTCAACCCAGGCTCATTGGGGATACGTACCCAGGTCTATATTTCTGGGCACAGCTAAAAAAGTACCTGGAGGTACATCTGCTAGCAGTTTTTGTTTTTCCAAATCCACCAGAGGCTGCTGTGTAGACTTTTTGATGATCTCAAATTTCTCTCGTGCATTCTCTTCTCGCATAAATCTAACAGAGGGCGCAATATACACTTCAGCCTGACTGACCGACTGATCCACCCACCTCCATCCCTAAACCCAACCGATAGTATTTTCAAAAGCAATCTAGAAAAAGAAAAGCAGCTGTGGTTGTGTGATTTCACCACATTTTCAGCCCGTTGTTTATTATTATTTGTTTTTGCTTTGTTTTATCTGGACTCGAACCCTGTCGTCACGGTCAACTCAACTCTGCATCCCAAGTCCATCTGCATATGTGGCGAGCTACCCTCTTTTTAAAGATGAAATGCAGCCATATGTACCTCTGGCTACATAATTCGCGCACTCCAGAAATGTACACGGGTACGTATCCACAATGAACCTGTGTTGGTTTGATTGGATGAACGTATGTGTAGTGCAGGATGAGACGTGAATACCCGTTCTTCGTTTTCCCAGAAGAGAAGTACTGTACAAATCTAACTATTTATTTTGTTATTATTATTATTTTTGTTATATACAATTTTAGATTTTTAGTTAAAACCTAAAATGCTTTGAAGAAATTAGTTGATTTTTTTCTTTTAAAATAAGTTTAAGTATTTAAATAAGTTCATTCATTCATTCATTCATTCATTCATTCATTCATTCATTCATTCATTCAT
>CAIGQW010054138.1:249013-264329 GCA_903798125.1 Danio choprae | reverse complement strand
TATATATATATATATATATATATATATATAATTTTAATACTCTGGGTTTAATAAAATAAAAATGTATTCTCATAGTAAAAATGAAAAAAAAAAAGGTTTTCTATTTGTATATACAAAGAAATAAAGAGTATTCTTTTAGTAAAAAATAATTTTCAATAATTCATTTTTAGGGCGACATGGTGGCTCAGTGGTTAGCACTGTCGCCTCACAGCTAGAGAGTCACTGGTTCGAGTTTGCATGTTCTCCCTGTGTTCGCATAGGTTTCCTCTGGGTGCTCCGGTTTCCCCCACAGTCCAAAGACATGCGCTATTGGTGAATTGAATAAGCTAAATTAGCCGTAGTGTATGTGTGTGAATGAGAGTGTATGAATGTTTCCCAGTACTGGGTTGCAGCTGGAAGAGCATCCGCTGCGTAAAATATATGCTAGATAAGTTGACGGTTCATTCCGCTGTGGCGACCCCTAATGAATAAAGGGACTAAGCTGAAGGAAAATGAATGAATGAATAATTTGTTTCTACTGACTGACTGAATGAACAGTTTATTCTTTTAGAGAAAAAAAAATAGGTTATTTGTTGTTTCAAAATGACTGAATAATAACAAATCAACTTTAATTTATTGATAGTTATTAAGGTAGTAGTTTAACAAGCAAACAAATGGTGTGTTATTTTAGTTAGAAATATTATTTATGTTTTGTTACTGACTAATAATATTTTTTAAATTTGCTTGTTTGTAGTTTCCCAGTGATGGGTTGCAGCTGGAAGGGCATCCACTGCATAAAACATATGCTGGATTAGTTGGCGGTTCATTCCGCTGTGCCGACCCCTGATTAATAAAGGAACTAAGCTGAAGGAAAACCTTTATGAAACTGACTGACAAAACATGAGCACAAGTGCATATGTTCAAACCTTCAACAGTCGTAAACATGTTGGCAAGCAGTGATGTTGTTCAAATGAAGCGCACTACTCTGGTCCTTTTGAAAGACTCCTTTGTGGCTCCTTCTACAACTTTTCAATGCAGGGGGTTTAGTCTGAACTGACATTCCAGACTTGCTTAATTAACCCTGGGTAGCGATAAAGCAGTCATGCTTTTCAAACCAAATCTCACTCCACCTTAATGACTTCCAGAGTCTCCCATACCATGAAGACCCCTGCAGGACCCCAATGGTCATCCACCCTCCCCTCGGCCTCCTTTAAAATCCTTCTCTTTACTCTTTTCAAGCATGCGGTCCTCTCCACTCCAAACAAATGTGGTTTTGGTCCATCTCACACACAGGCCACTTCAGAGTTCAGAGTAAAGAGTTTGAGGGTGCTGGGCATTCCTGAGGTTTCTCACCCCAATTCAAGAACCCAGCTGGCATAATGAATGTGTGGACACTGAAAAAACTTAGCAACTAACAAGAAAACAACCTAAAAAGGCTCTATAAGCATGTAATGCAAAGGATGGCTAACTCTGGTTCTGGACAGCCACAGTCTGGCAGAGTTTTGATCCAAAATTAACTTGTCTGTAGCTTTCTGATAAACATTAGACTTTTATTAGCTTGTTGAGGTTGTTTTGATTACGGTTGGAACGAGACTCTTTAGAACTGTGGCTCTTCAAAATTAGAGTTGGACACCCATAATGTTATGTTTTAGGTTAAATAAAGTCTTTGACACACCACATTGATTTGCCAAAGCATTTTGCAAAAATTTATGGCAAACACCTTCAAATTACCATTGTTCCACAGTGACTATGTAACATGTAAACTCTAAATTTTCTGAGTTGTGATAACCCAACATTAAGTCAAATATGTAGAAACCCAATGTAAGGTTAGTATTTTCAATTCAATTTCAATTTCACTTTTTTTTACCCAATGGTTCGGTTTATCCATATTTGACCCAATGCTAGTTTACAACCCCCTAGAATATTTTAGAGTGTAAATGTGAGACGAAATTTGCTGTAAGTTTACCAGAAACTTCATGAAAGCAAGCGAACAATGACTTCAAGAAGATGCAGACTGGAGGCTCTTCTTATTTCACTACAACTTTTTAATGTCTTTTCTGACATTCCAACCTTCCATCTTCATCTTACTTGAGCATTTGAATACATGGATTTTCATAACAATGATCATCTGGAATGAAGAAGGTGAAGATCAAGTGATTCACATGATTAATATGATTCAAGCGCCGCTTTGTTGAAGGTATTTATATATGCAGTCCTAGACTGTGTTCAATTCTGAAGTGCTCATCTTTATCCTTTAATCTTTGAGGGGTTTACAAGCATCCCAATGGAATGAAGGGTGGAGAGGACAAAATCTCTTCTTGTAATGAACTTCTGTGCTATCTGTGTCACAAATTAAACATGTGACCATCCCTTGTACCCTTTGAAATCCTTCACTCAGCATGGCCTCAGAAGTAGCCAAAGAATTTTGGTTTAATTTATCTATATATCAGCCATGATTGTTCCCATTCCGAAGTATTTCATCCCTTTTGGAATGCAGTGGGAATGAAGGATACAAAGTATTGCCTCTTGCTGTTTTAACCCCTACAGTTCTACTCAACTTGTTTAAAGCGGCATGTGAGGCAGGTGCATTAATAAGGATGCTAAAGTTCACCGCCTCCAGGAGTGAGGTTTACCAAAGACTATGATTAGACAAAGACAGTTCAGTCGCATTACTATGAATTGGGAAACTACAATGCTCAGTATGGCCACCACAGGGAAGAAAATCTCGCCTTTTGGTCAAAATAGCCAATCGTCAATTTTTATGGCTACGCTGTTCTTTGGAGAGGGTATGTGTAGATACAGCCTGTGTTGATTTTGATTGGAAAAAAAGACATCACAACATATCCACTCACATATCATGTCTTTTAACGTCATCCTCCAGTCTTTGCAGTAAGTTCTGTATCTGTTTTTCCAATGTTTGTAACCATATCCTATTGTTACCATCGAAACAGCCATAAAGCCAATATTTGTGCATGTGCAGTAGCTGGAGAAAATTGGAAACAACATTTAAAAAAAAAATCTGTTAGAGTTTAAGAAACAACAATAATGGGACAGGTCACTTCAGATTTTGTTTCTCATTTGAAATATGTAATTTAATTGTGAGTGCAGCAAGCAGATTGTGAGATCTTAGTATTCCCTTATTCATTTAGTTGGGACTCTGGTTCCAGCCTCACCCTCTAATGCTCACACAGATTGAGCCATGTCAAGAATCTCTCCAGTTCTATTTTGAGTGATTGGAACTGAAGTTTTTGACATGAGATGCAAGTGCACTGACAAGAACACCAAATACTGCAGCCTCTAGCACCAGTCACTTGTGTGGCTCTTGGAGTAAGGTTTACTGGCCAGCCTCTGTTACAATCACCACCTAAACCTCCAACCCAGGCTCATTCTGAAAATGTACTGCTATATATACATTTCTGGAGAGCACCAAATACATCCCAGGAGCTATGTTTTTTTTGTTTGTGCAAATCCACCAAAGGCCACTGTGTATGCTTTTTCAGATCTCAAATTTCTCTTGCGAGTGCCATTCGCTCCTGCTGTTATCGCGTAAATCCACCAGAGGCCGCTGTCAACTGACTAATTGACTTACTGAATGACTGACTGACTGACCGATCGACTGACCCACCCTCCTTCTTCCCTAAACCCAACCAGTAGTGTTTTTAAAAGCACCGATTGACCCGCCCACCTACTTCCCTAAACTCAACCGACTTGCTTTTTAAAAAGTAATCCAGAAAAAGAAAAGCCCTCGCCTGATCTTTTACCACATTTTCAGATTTTACCACATTCTCACGCTGTTATTTACTTGTTTATTTTATTTGTTGGCTTTTGTTTTTGTCTTACCTGCTTTCTGGAACCATTCTTCGCAAGACTCGAAACCGATTGTCACGGTCAACTCCTCTCTGCGTCTTAAGTCCGCCAATGTACATTGCGAGCTAACTGGACAAACTGGTAGCAGTGGGAAAGCTGTCCATACAGAGGTAAGCTGTCAACTGGTAAGCACGAAAAGGATAGACGTCATACCGCCCTGTAGCATTTGTTTTAAAACTGAAATGCAGCCATATGTACTTCTGGCTACATCATTTGCGATCTCCAAAAATGTATATAGCGCTACGTTTTTAGAATCAGCCAATGTTGCAAACCTCACACCCATCGTGGTCACGGCAACAATATAACCCCTCTGGTTCTACTTGCCCTGCTCAAAGTGAGATTCAATATTACATTTTGAGCAAAGGAGTGCACCAAAAGAATGTTATGTGTATTCAAATATCTACAACATAAATCAAAGGTGATTTATTTGAAAACACTGGTAAGATTTGATCTTTGACAAGGAATGCGCTCGTCTTTCTCCAGAACGGCAACCGGACAGAAAGAACTTGTTGCTTTGGCAAGGAGCGTGGTGGAAATTAAATATCATTTAAGATGTTCGCCAAGCACAATGCACAGTGACAGGTAACCAATCACAATACATTGAGTTTTTTGGAAGGTGGGCCTTCAACTTGCAACTTATCCAGCCTTTATTGACAGGCTTAAGAGAAATCTACTGTAGTAATTAATTATGTAAAAAAGTATGCATTCTACAAACCACCAAACATGAGAGCATGTTCTTGTACATTCCTAAACAAAATCAAGACTTTGTAAAAGAGCATAATAGGACCCCTTTGATTAATGTGCAAGCACAACTTTTTATTCTGGATGCACGCTTCATGAGGCAACAATACAGTCTGTATTCATCACCTTTCATTTCTTTGATGTCAGTTTGGTGTGTCAGCCTTTAGACATCTAGCTGTTGAGATTTATTTGGATGGTTTTCTCCATGTGACACCGAATGCACCTTTATCATGGTGCTGATAACATGATGGATTGCTAGACCCTCAGGACATCGAAGAACACAGTATTTAGGACAGCGGTATAATGTGAAACATTTCAGTGCCTTACAAACTACTTACAGTCTGTGACAAACATCTCTTGTTTTCTACTGACACACTGTTCTAGATTTTATTTATAACAACATACTTGGCCCAGGCGTGTTTTAATGAAGTCAGTTCATTCACTAAAATGACAACAAATACAAAAAAAAGGAAAACCAACAGAAAAACACATTTTGCAGACTGATTCCTTTGTCAGTTGTCAACTATTGCTGTTGTTTTACAGACAGATTAAAGCACCTTTGTGTTTGCAGCACATCTGATGATCACAGTAGGGTAGATTGCAAGTTTAGGAGTTGGAGAGCGTGTCTGACAGCACACTGGCCTTTTTTTCCCACTCGTTTGAAATACATTAAAGGAATAGGGGTTATATTGTTGAGGTAAACAAGAGAACAGTGGGACTTTTTTTTTTTTTTACTTCAATTAAGTATGAGACAGTTGTCACTTTCCCAATGGGTTCTTTAAGTCTTTTACAATTTGTGCAAAAACTGGTTCTGGCTACAGGGGGAAAAAAACAACATCTATTTCCAGCCTTGATTTAGAAATGCTGTAAGGCAGCTGTCACAATGGAAACCTGATGTTTATTGACAATGATTTGTGAAAAATACCCTTTTGATCATATTTTGTTAACTTGAATAAGACCCATATTGACAAGTAATGGCTTTTTAATGAAAATTTTAAGTATTAATAGACATTCTCAAACATTTTTGTGCCAGAATAAACTATAATACACCTTACACTGAAGTTAAAACTAATAATAAATAATAAAAATAAACAATTAAAGACAAATTAACTTCAAATTGAATTTTAGCAGATTTCTAGTTTTTAGCATGCTGTGCTTTAGATTTTATAAGGAAATTAAATGTTGAAAGGAAGTGGAGAGATGTTTGTGTTTCGTGTATTGTCATTTTGGGTTTTCAAAGGGTTTGTGTTGTGTCTAAGTTTATTTTTTACCATTGTACTGAAGAGTAAAGCCTGTGGTTAGGTTAAGAAAGGTCCAAAGAAAGCTGAGACTATTTATAATATATGTTGTTTTATTGTGAAAGGGAATAAGTGTGCACTTGTGGGTGCTATGGTCTTGCTAGCAGGTGATTTCAAGTGACTAAATTATATCCAAGTAGCAATGAAACATGTAGGAAGGGACTTGATTTTATCAGTGGGGGTTGAATTGTTAAATGGTTGTGGTTTGCTATTTGTGGCTCTTGTGTGAGTGACAAGTACTGCCCTCACACCAGTAAACACATTACCAGAAAAGATATATTGTTGTTAAGGGTAGGTAAACTTTCAACTTTGATTTCACGATGACTTTGAGGTAATCAAGTTAAATAGGTTATTGAGTTGAACAGATTATAACTGCAATAACTTTGATCGATTGTTTGTGTTACTGAAAGTGAATCTGATGGACGCTACATTTTTTCAGCACTTAGCACTGACTTTAAAATGCCTGCTCAGCGTCTCACTGGAAAAAAAATGCGGCGCTACCATTGACGACAACAGAAAACACATGCTCAGCTCAAGAAAAATACAAGAAAAAAAAATTTATTTTTACTTTCCAATTCTTAAATGTTTTTTAATTTAATTCAATTCAATTCAAGTTTATTTATATAGCGCTTTTTACAATGTAGATTGTGTCAAAGCAGCTTAACATGTTCTAGTAAAGTCCAGATTTCAGAGTTGAAGTTCAGTTTAGTCCAGCCAGTTTAAGTTTCACTGCTGAAAGTTCAAACACTGAAAAGCAAATCCACCGAAGCGCAGCTACACAAGTCCCGATTCGAGCAAGCCAGTGGCAACAGTGGCGAGGAAAAAAAAACTTCACCAATTGACAAAAAAAAATTCACAAAAAAAAACCTCGAGAGAAACCAGGCTCTGTTGGGCACGATAATTTTTCTTCTGGCCAAACTTCCTGTGTGGAGCTGCAGTCTAGGCGCCAGAGGCTGGAGAGGCTGGACGTCTATTGTAGAAAGCTGCAGGTGTGGTAGGGCACCAGCGGGAGGTCCAGCTGGCCCACAGGATCAAGCGTAGACTTGTTTGTCACAGTGGCCTTCCAGGAATCAGTCTCATGCACTCCATTCCTCCATGACCACCACAGCATCAGCTCGGGATACGGCCTGGTCCAGGATACCTTTGGATTATTTCTTTACAGGTCTAGGATCGCATCAATAGCGCTGCATAGTCTGTAGGGGCCTCGGGATGAGTATCCCCAGGTGGAAATAGAAAATAAAGAAAATATATTTAGCGTAGCTGCTGTTCTTAGTGTATTTAAACGAGATGCAAATAAATGGATTGTTATAGGTTAAAATAGCAGTTATATAAACAAACATGTAAAGCATATGAGAGTTTCTAACACAATGTCTGGTGCATTAAGACAGGAGAAGTGTGTTCTACAGGTGGTTGTCAAGCCAGCTCCCCTGTGTGGAGCACACTCATGCATCATACCATTATGCGATGCATTGAGAGTATGCTTTACTAAATAGATAGGTCTTTAATCTAGTTTTAAACTGATAGAGTGTGTCTGAGCCTCGGACATTATCAGGAAGGCTATTCCAGAGTTTAGGAGCCATAAACGAGAAGGCTCGACCTCCTTTACTCGACTTTGCTATTCTAGGTACTACCAGAAGCCCTGCGTTTTGAGATCTTAAAGAGTGGGTTGGATTGTAGCGAGACAGAAGGTTAGTTAGATAAACAGGAGCTAGATTATTTAAAGCTTTATAGGTAAGAAGCAATATTTTGTAATCAATACGGAACTTAACAGGCAGCCAGTGTAAGGAGGATAAAATTGGGGTGATTTGATCATATTTTTTAGACCTGGTAAGAACTCTGGCAGCTGCATTTTGTACTAGCTGAAGTTTATTAATAGAGGATGCTGGGCAACCAGCGAACAGAGCATTACAGTAATCCAGCCCAGAAGTCATAAAAGCAGGAACTAGCTTTTCTGCATCTGAGATGGATAGCAAATTTCGTAACTTAGCGATATTTCTCAGATGAAAGAAGGCGGTTTTTGTGACATGGGAGATATGATTTTCAAAAGTTAAATTGCTGTCTAATATAATGCCCAGCTCTTTTACAGTAGAGCTAATGGTAACTTTGTATCCCTCTTATTGCAGGTCAAGTTGTGAGATCTGCTGTGTACAGGATTTAGGCCCAATAAGTAATAATTCTGTTTTGTCTGAGTTTAAGAGAAGAAAATTGTTGGTCATCCAGTCTTTAACATTTTTATTACACTCAGTTAGCTTAGACAGTTCTGATGTCTCATCAGGTTTTGTTGAAATATATAATTGGGTATCATCTGCATAGCAGTGTAAGCTGATCCCGTGTCTTCTAATAATGTCTCCCAGGGGTAGCATGTATATCGTAAACAGCAAAGGGCCTAAAACTGATCCTTGAGGCACCCCATACTTTACTGGCCTGGTTTGTGAAGGCCGTCCATTTATATTGACAAACTGGTAACGGGTAACTGGTAATGTGGTAATGCTTGATATTGATTGGATGTGTGAGATTGTTACACTCATGTCTCGCATCTTTTGAAGTGTCGCACACTTGAGTGGCCCGCTTTTTATATGCCGTGTGAAATTAAAAGAACTTCATCTTTTGCATGCAGCGCTGCTCATCACTGTCAGTTCCAAAGCAGTAGACCAATCAGAGGAGTTTGGAGGCAGGGCAACTGTTGCAAGTTCATGTTTACAGGCGCTCAGTGGCTTATTCTGGATATTCTCTTGCTTTATGATTCATTTAAAAAAAAAAAAAAAAAGCGTTTTGAAGCATTGTGTCTTATGTTTCATTTAGTTCAGAAATTCAAAGGTATACTATGGGGAAATGCCATGCAACATTTTAAAACAAATCTTTAAAAACATGAACAGTACAGAGTTACCTTTGCAGACCTTATCTTTATTTTAAGTAGTCTGAAACAATGTATTGTATATATATATATATATATATCATTAAAAAGTTTTTAACACCAACATTTTTAAAACATTAATTACACGACCAACCCACACAATATATCATTTCAAACTACCAAAAGTGTCATAAAAGTCACTTTGTTAAACTTTTCAACATAAAAGCGCAGAGATCAAGAACTTGCAGTGAAGCATAGAGTAAATACACAGAAAACACTCATTAATCACAAAATCTGGGACACTGTCATTAGCATTTTTTTACAGTACATACAAACCCAATGCTGAAGAAAACACAGTCATGTAGTTGGACTTTTGACTCAAAATCTAACAGTTAGTGAGATGCGATACCCATGACAGCTTCTCCATGTGACAACTAACCCCAATCACCCCTAACACACACACATGCACACACAATATTCATCACAGCTCTGAAACCATGTAGAATGAGTGGCATCACTTCCCAAACATGACATCTCTGTAGAAATTTGACTGTTTTAAGGGCGGCAGTGTTTAGAGGAACGAGATGACAGCAAGTGACCCTCTCTGGCTCAATCTGGCGCAGTGATGTCAGGCCAAAAGAGACACTCAGACATGATGCACAAACCAAGCACAGGCGCGAGACGAGATCTGAAAAACACTCAACGGGCAGAACATCAAGAAACGACGACGTGCCTCAAGGAGTCATGCTGGAATTGGTGACAGATTTAACGCTTAGTAAAAAAAAACAACAGATAAAAAAACAACAACAGAGGAAAGGATGATAAATGAAACGTAACTACAAGCTTGTTTCAAACTGGGAGCTGTCAACGCAACGCCTCGCAATACTGCACCTCCATCTGAGCCTCTGCCAAGAGTTTGAACACAGTCAGCCAGAGTTTTCACAAGTCAGCGCTTATAAAAGCTAATATTGATTCCACTTCACAGTTATAAATTCCCATTCCATAAAGGTTTAGCGTTGACGGCATCACTTGTAGTTCATCACAGGGAGAAAGTAAACTTAATGATTTAATTTTGCCGCAGGGGGTTGAAAATACAGTGACTATAAAGAAATGATGACACTTTAATGAGCCACAAACCGAGGCTTTTACTGAATGCGAAATTATAGCGGCTAATCCAAAAAAAAAACACAGGGAATCGCTTGCAAAGGCGATTAAATATACTTTTACATTTTCATTTAACAGCGCTCTTATTGAAACAATTTAAGCGTTCATGTTATTTACAGCGGTAGTTAGTAAGAACGTGCAGCGTGACTTATGAGCACCAGGCAGATATTAGTCTTTTTCTGGGAGGCTATTAACATTGAGCGGTTCTGTTTGTCTTTGTGGCGAGTACAGTAGAGTTATTAATTGATCCGCAGCCATCTGTGCTCTGCCAGGTGTTTCTCCAGCTGCTGAGACTGATGGGAGGACATCGCATCACTTCCTGCGCGATCATCCTCACGTATTATTCACCGGGATCCACAGGTCAAGGATGGAAATGGGAAATCTAAGAATATTCGACAACTTTAAAGAGACAGTTTCCCTTCTGTCTTCTCTCATTCTTTTGTTTCCTTCCTTTACAGCCCTCGTTCACATCGAAGGACAGAAATGTACATGAAAGCACACTAATAAAGAAATGAATGCATGGCTACCACACTAAAAGAGCAAAATACAGCTATGGGGGAAAAAAATATGGAAGACCACTTGAAAATTCTTAGTTTCTATGGATTGCCTGTATTTATCTGATATTGGGTTGAGTAAAATGGTGATATTTGTTTTATTTTATAAAGGTCTGATAACATTTCTTCTAAAATTAAAATACAAATATTTAGTTCTTTTCAGAAAAAGACAGTCAGCAAGAATGACAAATGCATGCTTTGTGTTGGCTCGATTAACACGGGACCTACCAGAATCCTATTACTACTAGAATGGCCATAGCAGTCATTCTGACTGTACGGAACTGAGCTTTTGTCACATAATATTTAATTCAATTCAATTCAATTCAAGTTTATTTATATAGCGCTTTTTACAATGTAGATTGTGTCAAAGCAGCTTAACAAGTTCAATTAAAGTCCACATTTTTGAGTTTAGTTCAGTTCAGTTCAGTTTTAGTTCAGTTCAGTGTGGCTTAAGTTCCACTGGTGAAAGTTCAAACACTGAAGAGCAAATCCACCGAAGCGCAGCTCCACAAATCCAAGCAGGCCAGTGGCAACAGTGGAGGAAAAAAAACTTCACCAATTGACGAAGTGAAGGGAAAAAAAAAAAAAAACCTCGAGAGAAAGCAGGCTATGTTAGGCATGGTCATTTCCTCTGGCCAAACTTCCTATGTGGAGCTGCAGTCTAGTCGCCGGGCTGGAGAAGCTGACATCCATCGTGTAAGCTGCAGGTGTGGGTAGGGCACCAGCGGGGGGTAGGCTGGCCCACAGGATCAAACGTAGACTTGTTCATCACTGAAGCCTTTCAGGAATCAGTCTCATGCGCTCCATTCCTCCATGGCCACCACGGTATCAGCTCAGGATACGGCCTGGTCCAGGATACCTTCGGATCATCTCTTCAGAGGTCTAGGATCGCATCGATGGCGCTGCAAATCTGTAGGGACCTCGGGATGAGTATCCCCAGGTGGAAGTAGAAAATAAAGAAAATATTTAGCGTAGCTGCTGTTCATAGTGTATTTAAACCAGAAAGAAAAGGATTGTTATGGATGAAGATAGCAGTTATATAACAACAATGTAAAGCATATGAGAGTTTCTAACACAATGGCTGGTGTATTAAGACGGAAGGAGTACACTAATATACCATACCGTTATGCGATGCATTGAGTGTATGCTTTACTAAAAAGAAAAGTCTTTAATCTAGTTTTAAATTGAGAGAGTGTGTCTGAGCCTCGGACATTATCAGGAAGGCTATTCCAGAGTTTAGGAGCCATAAATGAGAAGGCTCGACCTCCTTTACTCGACTTTGCTATTCTAGGTACTACCAGGAGCCCTGCGTTTTGAGATCTTAAAGAGCGGGTTGGATTGTAACGAGACAGAAGGTTAGTTAGATAAACAGGAGCTAGATTATTTAAAGCTTTATAGGTAAGAAGCAATATTTTGTAATCAATACGGAACTTAACAGGCAGCCAGTGTAAGGAGGATAAAATTGGGGTGATATGATCATATTTTCTAGACCTGGTAAGAACTCTGGCAGCTGCATTTTGTACTAGCTGAAGTTTATTAATAGATGATGCTGGGCAACCAGCGAATAGAGCATTACAGTAATCCAGCCTAGAGGTCATAAAAGCGTGAACTAGCTTTTCTGCATCTGAGATGGATAGCATATTTCGTAACTTAGCGATATTTCTCAGATGAAAGAAGGCGGTTTTTGTGACATGGGAGATATGATTTTCAAAAGATAAATTGCTGTCTAATATAATGCCCAGATCTTTTACAGTAGAGCTAATGCTAACTTTGCATCCCTCTATTTGCAGGTCAAGTTGTGAGATCTGCTGTGTACAGGATTTAGGCCCAATAAGTAATAATTCTGTTTTGTCTGAGTTTAAGAGAAGAAAATTGTTGGTCATCCAGTCTTTAATATCTTTAATACATTGAGTTAGTTTAGACAGTTCAGATGTCTCATCAGGTTTTGTTGAAATATATAATTGGGTATCATCTGCATAGCAGTGGAAGCTGATCCCATGTCTTCTAATAATGTCTCCCAGGGGTAGCATGTATATTGTAAACAACAAAGGGCCTAGAACTGACCCTTGAGGCACCCCATACTTTACTGGCCTGGTTTGTGAAGGCTGTCCATTTATATTAACAAACTGGTAACGGTCAGTTAAGTATGACTTAAACCATTGTAGAGCCTTTACATTTGTATTTTCTATTGAGATTTTAGAATTAAGCTTTGAATGTCTGCCATTATCCTAAAAATACTATCTTTTTTGTAAAATAGCCTATAAATATGGAATAAATATTTCCACCCCAAGGAATCAGCAAAGCAGGTGAGCAAAGTATTTTCACAGGAATTTATTTTATTTTATTTTTTTAAGTATGAAGGATATGGGGCAGCACGGTGGCGCAGTGGGTAGCACAATCGCTTCACAGCAAGAAAGTTGCTGGTTTGAGCCCCAGCTGGGTCAGTTGATGTTTCTGTGTGTTCTCCCCGTGTTTGCGTGGGTTTCCTCCGGGTGCTCCGGTTTCCCCCATAAGTCCAAAGACATGCAGTATAGATGAATTGGGTAAGCTAAATTGTCCCTAGTGTATGAGTGTGAATGGATGTTTCCCAGTGATGGGTTGCAGCTGGAAGGGCATCCGCTGCATAAAACATATGCTGGATAAGTTGGCGGTTCATTCCGCTGTTGCGACCCCTGATTAATAAAGGGACTAAGCCGAAAAGAAAAGAAATGAATGAATGAATGAAGGATATGTCTGAAGTAAAGTTATGTTTTTGCTATCAGAAATTTGTTAGCAAAAAGTTGCTAGGCAACAGAGACATGCATTTTCAAAGGCGCTGCAAAATGTTGTGGATAATGAAATGCAGGCAGTCAATTTGACCATTATGGCCGAGGTAGAAATACTGTATTGTTTTGTAATTTTGATAAAATAACAATGTTAGTAGGGTATTATAATTGCAAAATGTTCGACAGTTCTAGTGTAAATAAACACAAATCCAGCCAATATTATCATATTTTGGATTCAATAAGTTGGAGTCAAGTTTGGGCCTAGTAAAAAGAACAAGTCATGTAATATGTTTTAAAGAGAGAAGCTAAGTAAATACAAAAACAACTAGTTACTAAAAGATTAATAGTTCATGCTGCTTGAAATGTTTATAGTGTAGGAAAATTACAATTTAAAACATCCTCTCCAACAATACACTGTATTCTTGGTTATACAATTTGCAAAGGAAATTATCCATCTGTCAGTGTTCGTCCGCGTCATTGTTTGTTGTTGTCACGTGCCTTATATATCTCCTTCTCCATCTCGTTCTGTCACCATCCGCCACCAATGGCGTTACATAATACCGGACCCAAAGTTAGCGGCGTGTTTTCCCCCGATTTTCTTTTTTTAGTCTCTTTGCCCCTCCGTGTTTTCCTGGTCCCCACCCACCCTCCCGTTCGTCATCACCGCCTGCTGGAGCAGGGGGAGAGCAGCCCTGAGGACCATATCCTAGCTACTGTGATCAGCTTTCCGGGCGACGTGCTCTGCACGCCCATCATCTTTAGCAGAGCACGATCGCCCGAAGATGGTCCTCGGGGCAACATCGCCACAAACATGGAGTGGACACTGGCGAGTAAAAGATCGCTATTCACCGCCTTCCTGGAGGAAAAACTCGTCAGTGCCACTCCAGACCCAGTGACCAGCCAACCAACACCACCCACCTGCAGGGAGCGCTTGCCAGAGCCCACCGCAGACGGAGAGCCACCCCCAGCCGATGAGCGGTCGCCCCCTAGAGCGACGGAGCGGAATCGCGCTGAGATGGAGGAGCTTTTAATCCCGTCTGACCAGGTGGACGAGCCGGCAACACCGCCAAGAGGGGGAATCCTGGCGGCTACCCGCGGAACCAGCGAGAGTCCCGCCCACCCCCCCTATGCAGATGGACAGCGGCTGGACACTGGGAGGCTACTCATTGGCTTCTGGAGCTTTAATTTTAATCTTCCGCTGCGTTTAGGCAGCAATATCCGTCCGCTGTATTTAGGCAGCAACCAACTGTTTCCGCACAGTTTTTTAATCTTCCTTCTCCGGAAAAGCCTCAGCTCCAGGGTCATGAGTAGCTTCCCACGGTCCCCTAGAACTGCAGCCAGTCATCCAGCTCCAGCACTGCTGCAGTCAGCCAGCCCCCCAGCTCTCGCTCCAGCTCCGGAAATGGAGCTCGCTTGTGGGCGCTGCTTGTCTGCGTCACCCTCTGGAGGGTGTCGCCCAGCGTCAGCTCCTACGGCCTTCGAGCTGCGGACTCCACCTCGGCCCTTCGACCCTAGAGCTCCGCGTTGGCTCACTCCTCACTCGTCTTCATCGTGGGCCGTCCGCCCACCAGCTCCGCCAGGCTCCCTCGTCCCTCCGGCTCCACCTTGGTCAGTCATCGCCCTTCCTTCGCCTCTGGACTCCACTCTTCCGGCTGCACCTCATCGCACCGTCCTACCGGCAGCGTTGAGCTCCTCCATCCCTCAAGCTACGCCTTGGTCCTCTGTCGCTCTGGCTACGCCGCGGGTTTCCGGAACCCCGCCGTCGCCTTGCTCGGGTGAGCCGCCTGCTTCGCCCGGCCCTCAGAAGCCTCGGTGTCACCTTCACCCTTCGGCTCTCCGTCACTTCCGTGGGCTCCACCGCCATCAGCGGCGTCTCCCTCGGTCGCCCCCTTGGAGTCAGCAGCCACTCCTCCTCCATGGATCCTCCCGTCCTCGACTCCACCCGGGGCCGTCCTTCTGGCTGTGTCCTGGGTCCTCCTGTTCCGGTTCCCTTCCTGTGTCTCCCTCAGACTCCTCCCTTGTATCCTCCCCTTCTACCCTCCTTCATTTTGTTGTTTCCCGAGGACGCGCCTTCAAAAAGGGGGGGGGGGGGGG
>CAIGQW010054138.1:237628-248913 GCA_903798125.1 Danio choprae | reverse complement strand
GGGGGGGGGGGGGGTACTGTCAGTCTTCCTCCCGCCACTGTCAATGTTAATATGTTCCACCTGTGTTCATCCCTTCTGTGTCATCAGTGTAATCAATCCGTCATCCATTTATACCCTTTCGTCTGTGTCCATTGTTGTCCGGTATTTTGGGTCGTCTGCTTCTGTTCCTGTGTCGTCCTGTCTCCCCGCATCCAGTATCTGTTCCCCGTAAGTGTTAAATAAACCCATTTTGTTATATATCTCCTTCTCCGTCTCGTTCTGTCACCATCCGCCACCAATGGCGTTACGCCATCTTAATCTGTGTCCCTTTATTCATGTCTTGACAGACACAATCTCTATACAAATGAGCCTAAAGCTCAGCATCTGTATGCGTGTCTTCCAGAAACAGCCTCCAGTCTGGCCTTTACTGCTGGAATAAGAGTATCAGGAGTTGTGTCCAAAAGAATGAAAGGAAGACATTTGAGGGCCTGTTGTTTGAAGCTCTTTTCCCTGTTCCTGTTCCCATCTCTGTCACTAATTAGCCAGAGCCAGCAGCTGGGAGCGATAGGAAATGGCACAAGCTGCAAATGACATGGATCAAGAACACGACGCCACATTCAAGCAGAACGCAAGAATAGAGTCATCCCGGCCAAAAACGAGAGATGCAGATTGGCATGCTGAGCCCATGATGAAGGAAGATACTTTCCCAAAGCCAAAACCTAGTGGCTTAATGCTGAGGAATGTCTTTTAATTAAAGATGAGGCGAGGAGTTATTAAATAATAGATTATTCCTAACTGAAAAGATGAAATTATGCTGTTCATTCTCTAAGTCAAATAACTGCCGTGCACCTCTCGTACTCATTAATCTCTTCATTTTATGGGTTTTGGGTGTGAAATACATTAATGGTTTCATTATAATCACGACCAAAACTGCTAAAAATGCTTTTTTTTTTAAGCCACAGGTTTGTTTTAGCATTTCAGAAGCATTACAACAGAAGTAATGGGAATTACTAGATGCTAATTGGATTTATCTTCCTTCAAGTGATGTGTTAAAAGCTGTCATTGGAGGTCAGTTGGGAATGCAGTAGGTACTAAATTCAGCTGTTAAGCTGTTTCCAACTATTTTGGTGATATATATATATATATATATAAGTTGACTGTAACAGCCTGAGCAAATGCCATCGCTAATTCAAAAACATCCTTTCTGAACAAGTATTTTATTTATTTTATTGCATCATGTAGAGTATTGTAATGTTTTACTGATGACATTTCACAGATCAAAAGTATAATGCAAAATCGCATGAAACAAAATCAATAAATCCACATGGATTTGTCTGTATTATTTGACTACTACATAAAGTAACATTAAACCCCATAAAAGCCAAAGCAAAGCAATTGCTAAACTTCAGTGTGTATCTACATACAGTACAATAAAGTGAGATCGACTTAGTGTGTGATTCATCTTAAGTTCTATATTAGTTTAGAAGTAGTTTGAAATGACTGCTGAGGATTGTGATGTCTCCCTTTTGGATATTCACACATTTGCTCAATACCTTGCGGACTGATTATTATATAGTCATATTTTACAATACAGTCTCATCTGATGGCAAAACAATGTAACGTGAACTGCCAAACATGCAGTTTTTTGCAAAGTACTTTTATTAAATACTACATCCTTATAAATGAAAAGCATATTTGAAATCTAAACAACCACATTATGTCACTTTAAAAATCTCAAAGATACATTATGTGGTACATCAGCGGCAGTATTATCAAACTATAGTGCAGTCCTCAGCTTGGCACTTGCTGCAGACAGAGTGATACACAGTGGTGAAGAAGCTAGAACTTGTGCAGAACTGTTGTGTTGTGTTGAATAGTTTGGTTTACGGCTCATAACACTTTACTAAAGATATATATTTTTATTCTTATGGTACAAAGAAACGGAGAAAAATACTTCAGTAAATTTCTAACAGCTAATCGCTCCACATCATACCTAACAACACCCATTTATCTGTAATAAATTTTCTGTAAAGCATGGCTTCTAAGGGCTTATAGATGGATTTTTGGGGGGATTTCCCAACATTCTATTAAAAGTATAGTAAATAATAGATTATAAAATGTATATTCGGGCGGCACGGTGGTGCAGTGGGTAGCACTGTCACCTCACAGCAAGAAGGTCGCTGGTTCGAGCCTTCCAGCTGGAAGAGCATCCGCTGGGTAAAACATATGCTGGATAAGTTGATGAATGAATGAATGAAAATATATTTACAGTCAAGCCCAAAATTATTCATACCCCTGGCCATTCATTCATTCATTCATTTTCTTTTCGGCTTAGTCCCTTTATTAATCTGGGGTCGCCACAGCGGAATGAACCGCCAACTTATCCAGCATATGTATTACGCAGCGGATGCCCTTCCAGCCGCAACCCATCTCTGGGAAACATCCATACACACTCACTCATTCACACACACACACACTCATACACAATTTAGCTTACCCAATTCACCTATACTGCATGTCTTTGGAATTATGGGGGAAACCGGAGCACCCGGAGGAAACCCACGCCAACACAGGGAGAACATGCAAACTCCACACAGAAACGCCAACTGACCCAGCCGGGCCTCGAACCAGCGACCTTCTTGCTGTGAGGCGAATGTGCTATCCACTCCGCCACCGTGCTGCCCTACCCCTGGCCAATTAAACTTAAAGTTACTTTTACTTAACCAGCCATTTTATTTTATTTTTTAACAGAAATGACAAAGGCTTCTCCCAAAAGATAATAAGATGATGTACAGGAGGCGTCATTGTGAGAAAAAAAAAGAATTCAGCTTTTATTTACATAAAACCTTTTTTGCCAGGAGTATGAATAATTTCATCCTTGACTGTACACTGTCTTTCCGTTGCTTAAAACAAGCATAAAATATCTGTCCACTAGTTATGTGGTAATGCCATAGGTGACCACTCATTCACCAACACCTAGAAATGGCCCTATATTCTTGTATCCTAAAACAAAAGAGAAGTTTAATGACAAACTGTCATCTTGACAGATACAGAGCTTGGCATCTCCTGAACAGTAATCCATCTGCAAACGTAAATTAAAAAGACATGTTCACTGTGATAATGAAGCCATCATATCCTGGAAAATGATATATGCTTTTTAAGATGTCTCATTCGTCAAGCCAACATCTTTACTGGAAAGCTGACAGAAATCCACATTAGACCAAGACAGAAATATGTAGCCAATAAACCTGCTGAATTATCTCAATTGACAGACATGTGATTTTTATTTATTTATTTATTTTTATGCAGACAAAATATGATTTGATGCTTTTCGAAACCCAAGGACCTCTTAAATGCGGCATTAGTCAACTTTACTGGTACTTTTTGGAAATTTGCAGAAATACGCATTCATATTGAGGATTCATTGGACCGTTAGCATTGATCATAAAGCTTGACCAGATTCTTGACCAGAAAATTTCCTGCTTTGTGTTTGCATGCTCTAGTACAGCTTCTTCTTCTTCTTCTTCTTCTTCTTCTTCTTCTTCTTCTTCTTCTTCTTCTTCTTCTTCTTCTTTTTTTAAATTGTCAAAATGAATTTTGCTTCAGATACAGTGAGATACTCTCTCTTTATGGCCTTGGAGGGATGTGCAGGAGAGAGCTTTGTTCAGCCTCACATCTGAGGCCTCTATGCAACCTCAGGGTCGTTCCATGTGCTTGAAGCTATCGGAGAACATAACACAGAAAAATACATTGACCTGCTGAGCATCAGGGAAGCGGGCTTGTACTAAGCTAAACTAATAAAGACCATAAAAAAGACAAAGAAAGAGTAAATTTAGTAGAAAAGACTGAAAGAAGACTCAATAGACAGAGAAAAACCAGTGTCAGAAAGAAATGCTAGAGAATGAAGGGGTCCCAGGGGTTGCAGAGGCAGAGACAGCCACGTTCAAGGCAATGTTCATAAACACGTCAGGGTCAGAGTTCTTCACATTTTACCAAACGAAAAAAGAACACTGTTTTAGGTAATGACAAGACTCTTTCTTGTGCTTAACTTTTGCAAAATATAAATGTCACAATACAAGAAATATTATTTGCCCTGAATATGAGCTAAATGAAATAATAACAACTGTCCAGAACTCTCTAGCAACTACACACAATCCAAACTCTAGGTGACCACATAGCAAACATCCCTGACCATCTAAAAACATCTAGACAAGCACCTACAATATTTCAGTAACCACCCAGAACACATAACAACCAAATAAGAACCACCTGTAATCCTTTAGCAACCACCTGACAACTAAGACCCTCTCTGAACATTTTAGTAATCACCCACAACACTCTAGTGATCACCATTAGTAAAAAACCTAGTAAGCAACACCCTAGTCAACCACATAACAACCACCCATAAAACACTGCAATTAAAATATACAGTACCAAACACCACATTAGGCAACCATATAGCAACCATCTAAAATCCACTAGCAACTTCCTTAAACACCCTAGCAACCTCTGACAAAATACCCCCCTCCTCTCTGAACACTGTAGCAACAACCTAACAAGCACATACAACACTCTGTAGGGACAATCCCAAACATATATAGTAACATTAACAATAAACATCCTAAATGACGACATAGCAACCTCCCCCAACAGCACTTTTTATAATACCTTAGCAACCAACAGTCCTGAAAAGTGACCATCCGAACAGTGACAATCCAGAACACTCTAGTAAAAATACACAAACCAACACCGTAGGCAATCAAACAGAAACCACCCTAAATACCCTAGCAACCACACTCCATCATTTTGCCATTGGATTTGCACCATTAACATTTTCCTGAGAAACTCTAAACATCTAGTTTGTTTCTCTCCAGCTCTCCATCCCTCCTCCCCTTCAGCTGCGCACTGGTCTTTAATGGTGCACAGATGGTGTTCAGACTATAAGCGGTACGAGGGGTCTGGAGGATCATGCTCTCTCATATGCAGAGAAGTGACCTGTAAATACCTGAACCCGCACACCCCCTCCTACAACTACGCCTCGAGTGTCGGTGTCTCTGCCCAGCCAGACCCTATTAAAATATACGAGGAGAGAGCCATCCGTCCTGGCCGAGCTTTAAAATACAAACATCCTGATAGCTTAATGGGCTAATTAACTTGGATTTCAGTTCCTCAACAGTAGGTCACAGTTGCAAGCACAAGGGTCGATAGCTTGTGCTGGCCGGTGGAACGAGAGGGTTTCGGTTTAGAATGATATATGCAACAGCCACACAACAATAAAATTGTAGTTCGATAGGTGGAATTAGGTGGTAATTAATTAACCATGCGTGGGAATTTAATAGTAAAAAGGGAGCTTGATTAATATGTGACCACAGACTAACGACTGATCCTTCTTAGAATGATGGGATGTGGCATTGCTAAAGAGCAGAGGGTCACTGGCCATGACATTTGACCCCTGGGCTTTAGCTTTAAAAACATTGCTAAACAATGTGCTTTGGTATAAAGCTTCACCGTTAGAATGCCTTGAATTAAACTTTCACTGGACTCATTCAGTCTATTTTTCATTAATAGGTCTGAGGTTTGAATGAATCGTTTTTTATTCAGTGCTCCTTTACATTTTTGCTGTTGAGTTTATAACCACAGAACATGTATACGGCTGTGCATTATGGTGGTGTAACCAAGGTTAAAGGATGTCTTTGGTTAATTCAATGCAGATTTACTATGTTGATCAGAAAAAAAGTATATAATGAAAAGCAAGCAGAAGAAATCTGTCTTATATTTTATCTTTCCCATGGGAAAATTGTATTTGTTTAGAGGTTGATCTATCTATCTACACATTTACAAATGATCTATCTGACATCTGATGATGTTACACCTATTTATAAGCTTTAATATGTTTTATTATGTGTAATTCTTAGCATTTGGGGTTTTTTTTTTGTTTGTTTTTATGGGAAAACTTCACAGATAGAATTCTCAAGGCTAGTATATTTGTTATATTTTTCTTTTCTCTTTTAACTGCCCTGTCAATTAATAATAATTTGTTATTATAGTTTGAGTCATATAATTTTGTTTGGATATCTAATTTCAAAGGGGACACCTTGATTGATTAAATGAACTCCAGTCGCACCTATATGTTGTTACCCTGATGAAGGCCAGGCATTATCAGACAGATAGACAGATCTGTCTGATAGTGCCTGCACCAGATCTGGCAGAGGATCGAGCCGGATCTTAGCCAGATCTGTCTGATAGTGCCTGCGCCAAACTTAGGCCACTTAAAACCATATGCTATTTCAACAAGGAGTGGGCCAGATCTGAACCGAATCTAAATGTATGTGTGGGTTTCCAGTGTGTGTGCCAGTTTAGGGCTGAGGACCTAGGCTTCTAGTGATCTAGAACATATGCCAGGTTATAGTTCAGTGGTGGGTCAGACAGATTTTGCTACCTGGGATGCTGAAACACTGCAGTACATCATCCTTCTACCACAGTACTTATTTGGTAAAAGAGAAACATTATCTAACTCCTGTTTCTGTTTTCAGACAGCACCATCTGACCTGCCTGCTTCAGCTTGTGTGTTAAACAGAAGAAATGGGTTACGTTTGGTTGTTCTACACGTAGAGAAGGCCAGTGCCATGGAGGGTACGCATGATTACTGATTTCCCCCAGAGAGAGCGGAGGCGCGGTGAGACTGCAGCAGTTTTGATTGTGGAGCAGGAGGGCTCTCACGGCGCTCCAGACGGACAGGCGGCGCATTGGGGGGCTGATTTACGTGGCTGTTGTTCTCCGGTGCTCTGTTCTAATCAGACCCGCTATCATTAAAACAACAGCACAGAGTCTACAACTGGAGTGGGAGCCACTCAAGATAAACGCTTAACCCTTCTTCTAGAGGCTGAAGAGGTTGAGTTTGATTTCCGCCAGATTTTTTTTGATACATTTTTATGAATCCTTCAGAAAATATGCGGGAAATCTCAGGACAATTTGTCAGCGATTGTGAAGTTTATATTGAAGTTTAAATATTGATGACAAAGCTTTGAATGCTGCATGGATGAACATTAAAATTCATGGTGGAAAGGTAAAGTCAATAAATCAACAGTCAAATGGGAGAAGAGGCTTTTGAGAGACGCGGTGGAACGTTTTTATACAGTTGAAGATGAGCAGTGTTTTGTTGGCAGTTAATGAGAATCATTCCTCACAGCTAACGGTGCAATAATAAATCTGTTCTGTGGAAACGCGTACATGACATTGTTTTTTGTGTCTTACACTGAGCGTTGCAGCCTTGACTAGAAGAGTCTTTACAGTGCAGAGATATAGTGAAGCAGCTCTTATAATGTCTACAGTAAATATTTCTGGCATGTTGCAATGCGGCAAACTTGGATATAGCCTACCTAGTTCAGTTAACAGACTTTGTATTTCTATTTTTAATGTCCTGCCGAGCTTCTACGGCCACTTCATTTTCACTAACTGGAAAATATTTCATGTAATATAATGATCTCTGTAATGTTTCTGGTGTCTGCTAGAGCTTTTCTTTTGAATGGTTATGGTCCTTTCAATCCATTAGTTTAAAAGTAGGACTTTAAATAGATTATGATTATGGACTATAGATTAGATTATGTTTTTTAATCATGATTAACTGCACATTCACTGTAATCATGTTTATCTTGGTTGCATTTCTCATCCATCAAAACTTTAGTTGCAAGATGCATTCATGGATGCCCTTGATGATAAAAATTGAGTCAAGATGACAATTGCGTTGGTGCGAAGTGAAAGAAACATGTCTACTCAGTGGTTTCTGCATATGTGATGGACTCCATCCATTCTCATAAACAATTGAGTACACTTTAGGCAAAGTATACTTATTTTTCTGATTTTTGCACACAGCTTTCATGGTATACCAAACCTGAGATGAGAATAGATGAGTTAGCACTGAATGGGCGAATGGATGGTTATTCCATCCTTGCTTACATTTGCACTATTGCATTTGTGCCTCCCACATGGGCAGAAATGCTGGACTGCACGAATGCATGTTGTTCACAGATATCCATGGACAATTGTCCGCTGCTGATGAAGAAAATACAGTGACATTCAAAAGACTTTGTGTCCAGATACTAGTAAGTTAATTTCTGATTTGAAGGGATAGTTCACCCAAAACTAAAATAAAATCTGTCATCATTTGCTCATTATTCGCTTGTCACAAACCAGAACAAAAAATATGGTGGAAACCAGTAACCATTAACTTTCATAGTATTTGTTTCCCTACTATGGAAGTCAATGTTTGCCAGGGGAAAATCTCTTGAAAACCAATTTAGGGTAAGTAGAATTTACATTTTTGGGTAAACCATATAAGCGTCTGTCACAGTGTAACATAAATATATATTTATTGAATTAAAAAATATTCAAGTGTAATATATACTGAGATGTACATGCATATAAATTTAGAATAATTACAAATCCATTTAAACTTGTGGTTCATTTTCCATCAGGACTTTATCTACCTTAGGCAAGTGCTTTTGAGCGGGTGGAAAGGCCCTTTGGGTGTGTGTGTGTGTATTGATGGGGCACTCTATGTGCTGGGAGAGACTTCGGACTTCTTTTGTTTCCTTTAGCCTCTCTTCTGATGTGTAGTCAGTACTTGAGGAGCATCCCTTTTCATCTGAAGCCTGCCAGCTGTGAGGGCGAGTCAATAAGCCAATACTACCCCATTACCCCCCCACCTCCCACCTCAGGCACACACATCCCCCAGCCCTCCACCTCCCTTTGTCTCTGCATTTGTGTCCTGACTCTAGGTAAAATTAGCACAGTGTAGAAACAAGTGCTAAAACCTAACTGCTCTACCCCTTACCCTGCCCCAGGTCTGGAGGTGATCTAGAGAGATGGGATGAGGAGAGAGAGAAAGAGAGATTCCCATTTTCCCTACCCCTGGACAAGAGAACTGCCTGTCTTGGAACATCCCAATCTCTAGCTCTCACTCTGAGCTCTCGCCCTCCTGGGGTGAAACACAATCGCCTCAGGGCTACAAGGTCTGTTCGACATTGAGATACGCTTAATCTCCTTTGGCTCAGCGTGTCCTGTCTCCATGATTGGGAGAATCTCGAACTACCTGAGAGCTTTGCTCCTGGATACAGAGTGAATCCTTCTCCATTGTTAAAGTGAACGAACCATCAGCCCTTAGCATTAAACTCAGTTTGTGCCACATAAATGATCAAATCACGTGGCTTGTGTAAAAGTGTGCTCTTACTTTTCTAAGTGATTGGACTTGTCTGGCAGACATGTAAAGGGGAAAAAAATCCTAGACCTACTCAAGCCTAATGACTGCAATATTATTAATATGAAGACTCTTTACAGTTGGTTCAGTAAAGGTTTGACCCACCAAGCAAAATGTTGGGCCATCAGTGGACATCGCTCTGCCTAATTGTTGCAGTGTGTCCTCACACTGGCATTAGTTAGATTCATGCCTCTGCAAACAAGTGCACAAGAAGATAAACAGAAAGACAAAGCAATCATTTTTATCAACAGTTCTATCTCTGGTTTCCCTTTCTGAAGGATAAACTGAATCTACCATCATTTGCCGCTTTGGAGGGTTATTAAATACAGGTTAGTTGACCATTCTCTGCAGGCTTTACAGAAAATTCATGAGCATCTTTTCTGGCTTCCAATCTATTTGAAGTCGATTTTTGGTATGTCATGGCCTAAAGGCCCTGGTATACAAAATACATTAGTATACAAGCAAAATATATGTAGTAGAAATCCGAGAAAAGGACTGTGTTGCAAATGTAAATAGAAATTGGAATGTAAACAGTTAACCAGTGATGTACGTAACGCAATTTGATTGTCTGTTAGATTTAGAACCCAAGGAATCAGTCATAAGCCACTGGACTTTTGAGCAACACAGTCTTTTGACCTACGCAAAACAGCAAAGTTAATTTGTAAGAAAAGTAAATATCCTAAGTTTTTTTTTATGCTTCAAGATTTACAATTAAACAGTCAAACGAAGAACTTTGGATTCAAGACTTTTATTCACTGACGCTTTTGTGTTGAGTACAAAAGAACTCTGAAGTCCTAAGCTAGTGAGTCGGCTGATTGCGCTCACAATATATATTTTTATTTCTTTCTTTGAGAGCAAAAATAATTTAGAAAAGGTTGAGTGACGGTATACATTTTTTCGAACACTCTAACCACATTTGATGAGGTTGTAAATGTCTCGCATGTACACCTAAATATATAAATAAACAGCCTTCCCTATGACCGCTTCTTTGTGTTCCTACTTGACTTGAATCATTTGCTAAGTTTGGTCATTTCAGTTTTAATTCTCGCACTTTGAGAGAGCCAATCAAAACATTTTGTTTCACAGATTGCCAACACTGATTCTACATGCTGAACTCCTTCTGATGCCCAACGGCGACTGTTAGCTTGGTGTGTCCTGACATTAAGTCAGCACTCAGGACAATCATCTAGCAATACAGTAAAATGGGTAAAACTTGGTGGCGTACTAACTTGGGAACATCTAGCAATTCTAGCAGAAAGTATAAAAATGTGTTTCTTATTTACGTAGTCTTTGCAAGATTTTATGATTGAAATAGAAGATAGAAAAAGACAAGGAGCAGAGCGGGGAGTAGGATGAAGGTTTGACATGAAGCCGAGTCAACCAGTGGGCAATTGTCAATGTCAAATACAAAAGTTAACCAACAGGCCATAGCTACAACTCGTCAACTTTCCAGTTGCTCTTGGGGCTCAGTCTGACAGCACTGAAGTGTTTAATCTGGTTTTGTTTCAGGGGATTTAAGAGCAGAATCTTGACTGACTGGGGGAAATTGTCAGTCTGAAAGCTGGAACTGTACAAAGAAAACAACAAAAAGATGATCAAAAAAGTCTGCTCTCTCTCCTTTCACACTTCTGTTCGTCTCTTGCTCCAGGATGTTTTTATTTGCTTTCCTCTCAGCTTGCTGTGATCAATAGGATGCACCTCAGTGCCCCTAGTTTGCTCTCACATGACCAGCCGGAGGAGAGAAAGTTTCCTGCTTAAAAAAAAACAAAACTACAAAGAGTCAGTGGAAGCAGACAGAGGAAATAAAGCAAGAGTTTGTCTGCCTCCTTATATTAGAGACCGTTTAAGCAAAATAAGACAGTAAAAATGCCACAGTTTTAATGGGCAGCTAAAGGATGTGTGGTCATAAAAGATACCCCCTTACCCCCAGCCTAAGTTCCCGTTCTCACTCCTTATTTTGCTCTCTATTATTACTTTCTTTCAGCAATGGATAAGTGATGAGGACAGTAAAATAGTGATAATGTGGATCAAATTAAGGGCAAAACCACAT
>CAIGQW010054138.1:216685-227628 GCA_903798125.1 Danio choprae | reverse complement strand
CGGCTTAGTCCCTTTATTAATCTGGGGTCACCACAGCGGAATGAACCGCCAACTTATCCAGCATATGTTTTACGCAGCGGATGCCCTTCCAGCTGCAACCCATCACTGGGGAACACCCAAACACACCTATTCACACTCATACACTACGGACAATTTTGCTTACCCAATTCATCTATACTGCATGTCTTTGGACTTGTGGGGGAAACCGGAGCACCCGGAGGAAACCCACGCAAACACGAGGAGAAAATGCAAACTCCACACAGAAATGCCAACTGACCCAGCCAAGGCTCAAACCAGCGACCTTCTTGCTGTGAGGTGAGAGCGCTATCCACTGCGCCACCGTGCTGCCCCTATATATATATATAGATGAACATTCACTTATAAAATACTGAATACAATTATGTTATTAAATGTTTTTTTTGTATAAAATATGCTACAAAACATCTTGACAATGTTTAATAGAATGGAATTAACCTTATATAATTTTTTTATTTCTTTTCCTACAAATAAATACCTTTTAAATTGGCTAAATATGCTTTTCCCCCATATACGTAGATATCAGATTTGGTAAAACCTTGTAATTTGTGTTTATTTGACTGTTTTCGTAAATAATCCATTTAAATTTCAGTGGAAACAATTTTTTTTTAAAATGGGTGGAAATGGATGGAAAGTGATGAATTACAACTATACTCGTGTCACTGTAATTGAGTAGTTTTTCCACTACCTTTTTGAGTAGGCTATGTTTTTAAATATACAATTACCAATTAAGGTAAGTATTTTACCCTGCTATTGTTAAATCATAGCTCATTACTGACGACAGCGACAATTTGTAAATTGATATTAAAATCTTTGATATTTTAAGTTATTTTAACCCTTTATTAGTTACTTTCTTCTGTTGAACAAAAAAATAAGATATTTTGAAAAAAGCTGAAAACCTTTTACCATTGACTTCTGTAGTAGGGAAAACAAATACTATGAAATTCATGGGTTACATGTTTCCAGCTTTTTTCAAAATATCTTATTTTGTGTTCAACAAAGGTTTGGAACAAGGAAAGGCTGAATAAATTATGACAAAATCTTAATTTGTGGATGAACTATCCTTTTAACTAACATGCTAACATTAACTATGTTTATATGTAATAACTTTAACTGTTGAAAGCTATTAGTAATTAGTTACTAGTTAATTAGTTAAAGTTGTTAGTAACTTATAAAGTTATGGTAACTAATAACCTTAACTTTTCTGATTTTAATTGTAATGCAATAATGTACACCTTCGAAACAAAATTTATTGTGAAAAGAGCTATACAAATAAACTTAAATTGAATACTAAGGTCATGCATTTCAAGAAGAAGAGCATATGCCTCCTCTATCAACAGTCCAGTTCCTCTCTCCAGCTTGCATGGGAAAACCTGTCATCTTGGAGCTGTCATTACATACACTTCAGGGGCCTGATGTATAAATAACCCCACCGCCCTCCATCCCTCCCAACACATTTTCTCATTCTCCCAGACTAATGCTCCTAACATGACCTAATCAAAATCAGTCAACATGATCAGACTCCCTTCCTCAGAGATACACCACCACACCTCCCTCCCCTCCCCCCCGCCCAATCCTCAAATAATGGCTGATAATGTGCAGTGGGGGGTCATGCACGATCTGACACATAAAAACACATAATGTGCATCTAGATGGGGCCGTCCGCTGGGGCTCTTCGCTAAGAAGATAACATTTCATAATGCTAGCTTAGTCTTAGTCACTTAACACACAGTTAAGTGTCTGAACGGCTTCCCAGTAAGTGTTTACAGTGTGGGAGCTGTGTTAGCATTTTAAAACGGACTGCACTTGCTCACAGTCCCTGGCAGTTTTTAAGAAATGTCTTACAAAACATGCCAAAATTATTGTCACCCATCATTAGTGATTTTTGTGGTGCCGCTGAATCATCAGTCTATTTGTGTGAGCTGTAGTTTCTGAACTATAGATTGATTTGTTGTGCAATTGAGTTAACATGTCAGACTAAAGAAAGTAGATGCCAAAATAAGTCTCATTGAATTGTAATTATGTTGATAATAATTGTTGAATTGGTTATGTTGTTTTTAAAAGATTGCTCCTATAAAAAAATTAAAAAGTAAATATACACTACAGCGTAGCCTGTTTAGTTTTGTTTTTAAGACCAGCAAAAACAATGACTACATTTCTTTACCATGATTTTCAGAAAACACCCACTAAAAGTGCCATTCAGTGCAACAAAATAACAACAAAAAAAGTCAGGTATATTAGAACAAGAATCATTAGATGACAAATGTGACCCTGGATCACAAAACATTGTCATATGTTTCATATGTGTATTTATTGCAATAGCCAAATTACCCACCAAAAAATTTAGTAAATGTCCTACTATAAATATATAAAAAAAAAATATTAATAATCTGCATTTTAAGCACAAATGGCACGGTGGCTCAGTGGTTAGCCTTTGTCGCCTTACAGCAAGAAGGTCGCTGGTTCGAGTCCCGGCTGGGCCAGTTGGCATTTCTGTGTGGAGTTTGCATGTTCTCCCCATATTCGTGTGGGTTTCCTGGAGGTGCTCCGGTTTCCCCCACAGTCCAAAGACATGCAGTATAAGTGAATTGAATAAACTAAATTGGCTATAGTGTATGAGTGTGTGTGAATGAGTAATGTGTGTATGGGTGTTTCCCAGTACTGGGAAAGTATGGAAAACGCAAATAAAAAAAGAAAGTAGTGATTTCTAAATTTACTTAGACTTGTATTTCATTGTAGACAATATTGTAGACAATTATTTAATGTGTTCCTCATGATTTTTATTTATTAATTTATTTTTCAAAATAAACGTATTCCAATTTTGGCTCTTGCAACACATATCAAAAAAAGTTGGAACAGTAAAGCTTTTACCACTTTTTAATGTTGCCATTTCTTTTCACAACGAGACATTTAGGGACTGAAGACACCAAGTGATGAAGTGTTTCAGGTGTAATTTTGTCCCATTCTTCCTGCAAACAAGTCTTAAGGTGGGCAACAGTACGAGGTCTTCGTTGTCGCATTTTGCACTTCAAAATGCACCACACATTCTCTATTGCAGACAGGCCAGTTAAGTACCTGTATCCTCTTCCTCCTCAACCAGGACTTTGTATTGTGTGCACAATGTGGTT
The DNA here is from genome assembly GCA_903798125.1 of Danio choprae. Lineage (NCBI taxonomy): Eukaryota > Metazoa > Chordata > Actinopteri > Cypriniformes > Danionidae > Danio > Danio choprae. The sequence goes on along the minus strand of CAIGQW010054138.1, from coordinate 224,464 downwards.
TCTTGTTGAAATATGCATGGGTGTCCCTGAAGAAGAAGGCAATAAATTGTGCTCCAAAATCTCTAGGTACTTGTACACGTTTCCACTGTGTGATGGTCCATCCCAGATGCCTCCAAACAGAGAAGTTGATGGTGCTGCTGGGCTCTGTTAAATAGGGCTTCTTTTTGGCACAGTACAGTTTTACTGGCATTTGTGGATGTAACTAAGTATTGTGGTACTTGACAAATATTTGCCAAAGTAGTCCTGAGCCTATGTGGTGATATTGCTTATAGATGAATGACGATTCTTGATGCAATGCCGCCTGAGGGATTGGAGATCACGGTTGTTCAGCTTAGGGTGTACTCACACTAACGAGAACGATTGTCCCCCCTCCCCCTCGGCCTGCACTCACACTGCAATTTTACCTTTCGAGCCCGAGCACGCTTACATCATCGATGATGCGTTTGTTTAGTTTTGAAGAGAAGCACTCTCGCTAGTAGAACGGAAATTATATGCTTTAGTTATATTGTAATGATATAAGTCGTTTGGGATGCGACAACACATAGTCAGATATTTTGCTGAACAGCTACACCACTTTTGACGCTCAAAAATTTTCATGAAATTCATCGTGCTGCACCTATTATGCTGTGTTTACACCAGACACGGAACGAGCGAATAAATCACGATATTTGTGCGTAAACAGACGCATGAACATTTTGAGTTTACTCGCTTCATTCGGACGTCAAATCTGCTTCATTCACGCGCTAAAATTCACTTCACAATAAACGCAAATTCGCGTCATGGGTGGGGCTTCTGTCTGCCCGGTGACTCTAGCTTCGATGTTAAATGACTAACATGGATTTTATTGAGATAGTAGCTGTGCTTTATGTCCAGTGTCGGCAAGAGGATTTTCCCTCGGGACACCAACAACAGGTGCTATGTCATAATCATGCCACTACAAGAGAAAGCTCCTGATTGATTAACGCTGTGTAAATGTCCGTTGAAGTTTTGATTTGTTCAACTTGAGCGATTCGCATGAAACACGCATTAAGCACGTCAAACGCGCAAAACTATCAACTCACGCTGCTTCATTCGCGCGAATCGCGATAATAAACATTTCAATAATTTTCTCACGTATTTGTTGACAAACTGCCAATCCTTAGCCCATTTTTGCTCCTAAAGGACTAGATCTTTTTTGGATGCTGCTTTTGTACCAAATCATAACAAATCATTACAATCACCTGTTGACATCACCTGTTTTAAATCACACCATTATTTAACCAATTTACCTGATTACTAGCCCTAAATTTTTCCTGTCACACTTTTATGTGCTGCAGGTCTGAATGACAGAAAGGATGTATATTTACAAATGAAATGAAGTTGACCAGACAAAACATGAAATATGAAATTGTCTGCAATAAAATACAAGTCAAAGTAAATTTGGAAATCACTTCTTTCCATAGATAATAGATCTTCTTTCCATAGATACTTCTTTCCATAGATACTTTCCATAAATCACTTGTGTTTTCCATACTGTCCCAACTTTTTCTGATTTGGGGTTGTAAATAAAATATCTGATTCGCTATTCATAAGTTCTGCATTGGTTATAATGATCAGCACTGAAAATATCTGCAAAGTGTCCATTACTAGACAAGTTTTGCAATGAAATGTATTATGCCATTGTTTGCTATAAATCCATAACCCTGAATAAAAGCAACAGCAATAGTGAAACGAGTTTTTTTTTTATTTACAGTAGTCGTAGATGATCTCAGCTGGCCACAATATGCATGTCTCTCTCTCTCTCTCTCTCTCTCTCTCTCTCTCTCTCTCTCTCTCTCTCTCTCTGTGTGTGTGTAAAAGTGAAATTACTGAACCTGTGCAGGGGTCTGAGAAAAAATGCTCCGTTTACAAAAACACATTTCAGATGGCACTTAGAGGTTTTTGCATCTGAACTTTATAAATATTTAAAACTGACCTTCTCATGTGGACTTAAACTAGATACTGATTCATGACCCATCTCTCCACAGTGGCACAATTCAGATATATCAGAATGTGGTGAAGCCTGTATCATAAATAGAGGAAGTTCAAACTATCAGACTTTCTCTCTCTCTCTCATGTCTTCTTCGATGTGTGGTCGTTATTTACATTTGTGTTGCGTTAATGCAGCTTGCTTGGTTTTCTCATTAAGGCCTGTGTGTTAAACAAAAGACTTAGCAGAGGGCACTTAGAAAAGCTTGTCCTGGAAGTTTGACACCATCAGACTTATGTAGAGGGGCCCCACTCTCCTCCGGCCCTGTTTGGGGTGCCTGTTTTATAAATGGAGCCACAGGGTGCTGATATTTTACAAGCTGCTTTGATAGAGGGCTGCATTGTCTGAAGTGGAGCAGGTGATTTGCATTTGAAACAGCTCTCACTCTTACCCACACACACACACACACACACACACACACACACACACACACACACACACACACACCTCTCTTACTGTGCATCCATGGCCTCGGGCTAATGTTTCCTTTCCGTGGAGACCAGAGCCTGTGCACCTGTAGATCTCACACACACACATACGCACACGCGCACAAGCACACACACACACACACACACACGCACGCACGCACGCACGCACGCACGCACGCACGCACGCACGCACACACACACACACACACACACACACACACACACACACACACACACACACACACACACACACACACACACACACACACTTATCCCACTCTTTTCCTACTTCCCATGATCCATTGCCTGAATTATGGGAGTAACTTTTATTAAACAATTAGTGATATAAAAGAAAACATGGGTACAGTTAGGTGGCATGATTCTCTTTACATTTTATCTATAGTATGTAACAAAAACTTAATTTATTTCAGCAGATCATGAATAACTCCAAAACACATGAAATGAGTCATTATTCAGCAATATTGCAGATGTATATTGTGCTAATAAGAAAACAAAGATAATATATATGTAGAAACATAATATAATTAAAGCGTTTTAGCCACAGATATACTTGTGATACTGTTATGTTAAGGCTCAATTTTATTTTCAATATAAAAATAAAGCACAAAGACAAACTTACTTGGAGTATTTGTAGCTCAGCCTTATCATCTGTTCCCCTTCATATGGGAACTCCAATGTGCGTCTGTAAACAGACTACGGGAGATCGCTAGACGACCAATCACTCTGAAGAGAAAGAAAAAGGGCCAATGAATGTCTAATGAGCGAAGACGCGACATCGGCGGTCGAACTGGGCTCCTTTTCTGTCCCCTGGGCATTTCATTGGTGTTAAATAAATAAGGCAGTTTTCTCTAAAAGAGCAGATCCTCTAGGAGAGCAACACGGCCGAGCAGCGTGTTTTTTTTTTATGTCGTTCCAGCCGTGCATTTCTGGATGCCGTGGTTTCCTAACCCCAGATGACAGGCACGAGTATTGCATCACATGTCTGGTGTGATTAGGGTGCGCCACCCCTGTTGCTCTTCGTCCCCCTGTTGCACCCCTGTTCCCCTGTTGATCTTCCTGTCTTCGCGGGTCACCTCGACCAGTTTTGGCTTCGGCTCAACCGAACCAATCTCGGAATGGAGCTGGAATCGGTCACTATGGTAGCGTGCCTCTTAGAGGAAAGCGCCAGGTTAGTGCTATCCTGTCTGAGGCTATTCGACAGGAAAACAGTGGGCACACTTGAAAACCTTTCAGAGGCTCCTGGGGCATATGGCATCTGCAGCCGCTGTCACGCCGATCGAATTGCTTCATATGAGACGACTTCAGCGCTGGCTTCACGATCGGGTCCCGAGTCAGGCATGGCGTGCGGGCACACACCGAGTGTACATCACTCCGCTGTGTCGCCGCACCTTCAGCCCTTGGATGGATCTTTCAACGTGGTTGAAATCGCTGTGTGCCATTCACATCCCGGGCGAGCTCAACCGTGCAGCCGATGTGCTCTCGCGGCAGCTAGCGTCCCAAGGGGAATAGAGTCTCCACCCCGGTTTGGTTCAGCTGATATGGGAGCGCTTCGGGGAAGCCCAGGTCAACCTGTTTGCTTCTCCCAAACTGCCCATTGCCAGATGTTTTACTCCCTGACCGAGGCCCCCCTCGGCATGGATGCGCTGGCCAACAGCTGGCCACCGTGTATGCACAAATATACGTTTCCCCCAGTGTTCCTAATTGCACAGACACTGTGCAAAGTCAGGGAGGACGAGGAGCAGATTTTGTTTGTTGCGCCTCTTTGGCCCAACCGGACCTGGGTTTCTGAACTCACATTCCTCGCGACGGCCCCTCCCTAGCGCATTCCACTGAGACAGGACCTCCTCTCTCAAGGACGGGGCACCCTCTGGCACCCGCGGCCAGATCTCTGGAACCTCCATGAGTGGTTCATAGAAGGAGCGCACCCTCTACACTAAAGGTTTATGTGGCTGCCATCTCCGCTTATCATGACGCGGTGGATGGCAACATGCTCGGGAAGCATAATCTAATCATCTGATTCCTCAGAGGCGCGTGGCGATTAAATCTATCCCGCCCCCCTCTCATGCCCTCTTGGGATCTTTTTGTAGTCCTGGTGGGTCTGCAGGGAGATCCATTTGAGCCACTCAACTCTGTATCCTTAAAAATTCTGTCCATGAAGACAGCTCTGCTGATCACGTTGGCATCATTCATGAGAGTCGGGATTTGGTGGCATTTTCGGTCAGCGAATCATGCCTGGAATACATCCAGGAATCGTGCTTACGTAACCCACGTTCCCCGAATAAGGAATGGAGACGTGCGTCTCCACTGCCACAGCAGCTGAATCTCCAGCCATTGGCTGAGTGTTCGATCTTTAGCTGGCAAAAATCTGAGGCTCTCTCCGCGGACGTCACTGATATACTCCACTAATGACTAATCAGTTGCACCTGCGGAGCTCTGCCAACTCATTTGACATTCATTGGCACTTTTTCTTTCTCTTCAGAGTAATTGGTCATCTAGCGATCTCCCTTAGTCTATTTACAGATGCACGTCTCCGTTCCCTATTCGGGGAACGTGAATTACGTACATAACCAGGACGTTTCAGTTCTTATGAACTGAAGTTCCCCAAACCATAATTTAAAATGCAGCAGTCACGTGTAAAAAGGTGGATGGGGAACATGAATGGAAAAAAAATGGACGCAAACATGAATATATAATGCAATATTCATTGCTTTTACACACCAAAGTATACAGTCGTGGCCAAAAGAATGACACAAATATTAGTTTTCACAAAGTTTGCTGCTAAACTGCTTTTAGATCTTTGTTTCAGTTGTTTCTGTGATGTACTGAAATATAATTAGAAGCACTTCATACATTTTAAAGGCTTTTATCTACAATTACATGATATTTATGCAAAGAGTCAGTATTTGCAGTGTTGGCCCTTCTTTTTCAGGACCTCTGCAATTCGACAGGGCATGCTCTCAATCAACTTCTGGGCCAAATCCTGACTGATAGCAACCCATACTTTCATAATCACTTCTTGGAGATTGTCAGAATTAGTGAGTTTTTGTTTGTCCACCTGACTCTTGAGGATTGACCACAAGTTCTCAATGGGATTAAGTTCTGGGGAGTTTCCAGGCCATGGACCCAAAATTTCAATGTTTTGGTCCCCGAGCCACTTAGATATCACTTTTGCCTTATGGCACGGAAAATTCATTGTTCTTCACCAAACTGTAGTTCGATTGATGAAAGAAGTTGCTGTTGGAGGGTGTTTTGGTACCATTCTTTATTTATGGCTGTGTTTTTGGGCAAAATTGTGAGTGAGCCCACTCCCTTGGATGAGAAGTAACCCCACACATGAACGGTCTGAGGATGCTTTACTGTTGGCATGACACAAGACTGATGGTAGCGCTCACCTTTTCTACTCCGGACAAGCCTTTTTCCAGATGCCCCAAACAATCGGAAAGGGAATGTCAGGGAATATGACTTTGCCCCAGTCCTCAGCAGTCCATTTGTCATACTTTTTGCAGAAGATCAATCTGTCCCTGATGTTTTTTTTTGGAGAGAAGTGGCTTCTTTGCTGCCCTTCTTGTCACCAGGCCATCTTCCAAAAGTCTTCGCCTCACTGTGTGTGCAGATGCGCTCACACCTGCCTGCTGCCATTCCTGAGCAAGCTCTGCACTGGTGGCACTCCGATCCCGCAGCTGAATCCTCTTTAGGAGATGATCCTGGCGCTTGTTGGACTTTCTTGGACGCCCTGAAGCCTTCTTAACAAGAATTATACCTCTTTCCTTGAAGTTCTTGATGATCCTATAAATTGTTGATTTAGGTGCAAGCTCGGTAGCCACAATATCCTTGCCTATGAAGTCATTTTTATGCAACGCAATGATGGCTGCACGTGTTTCTTTGCAGGTCACCATGGTTAACAATGAAAGAACAATGATCATAATGATCTCCAGCCTTGTGCTCATCAACATTCTCACCTGAGTTAACAAGACGATTACTGGAATGATCTCAGCAGGTCCATTAATGACAGGAATGAAATGCAGTGGAAAGTTTTTTTTCAGGATTAAGTTAATTTAAAGAAGGACTATGCAATTAATCTAATCCCTCTTCATAACATTCTGGAGTATATGCAAATTGATATTATAAAAACTTAAGCAGCAACTTTTCCAATTTCCAATATTTATGTAATTCTCAAAACTTTTGGCCACGACTGTATATATATGTGTTCTCTTTAAATGTGTAGACATACAGCTGCAGTTAAACATGACACTGTGGTCAGCTGCATGGCTCTATAGACTTAATGATCCACATCTAGACATCTGTGAGTGTGTGTGATGTGGAAGTAGTGGAAACCTTGTTCCAATTATTGCTGTCATGTGATAAAAAGCACAAAAAGGCCTCCAGCGTCAGGTTTTTCACGAGAAAAAAAGCAGACCAGCTGAACACTTACATGATCAATACAACAAGATAATAAGAATGTCATTAGCAAAAATGTGTCTGCTGATATTGAACAAGAGAGCCGGGATGAGAAATTGCATTATGCGTTTTTATTATATCTAATAAAGCATAATTTGCAATTCCTTTCTTCAACGCTTAATACAGTCAAACAAGTTCTTCACCCAATAATGGGAAAGATACTATTGAGATACAGTTGTACATTATTAAAACTGCAAAGATTAAAGGCCAAGCTTGGAGTATGAAGAGACCTCCCATAAAAAGAAGTTGCCAAATTACACCTTTTTATTGTGACATGGCTATGGCTTCACAATCCAACACAACATTATTTATTTTAGTTGGCAAATATGTCACCTGCTGCTTTTAATGCTTGGGCTCTTTAACTTTTGATGGATTCTGACTGGCTGTCTATGCTTTTCTTATTCAATTAAATTATTATTGTGAAATTGATTAATAATTATGGTTATTGCTACAGTTACAGTTATTTTATTTTATTGTGTGTGTGTGTGTGTGTGGGCCTCACGGTGGCGCAGTGGATAGCATGTTCGCCTCACAGCAAGAAGGTCGCTGGTTCGAGCCTCGGCTGGGTCAGTTGGCATTTCTGTGTGGAGTTTGCATGTTCTCCCCGTGTTGGCGTGGGTTTCCTCCGGGTGCTCCGGTTTCCCCCACAAGTCCAAAGACATACGGTATAGGTGAATTGGGTACGCTAAATTGTCCGTGGTGTATGAGTGTGAATGGGTGTGTATGGATGTTTCCCAGGGATGGGTTGGAGCTGGAAGGGCATCCGCTGCATAAAACATATGCTGGATAAGTTGGCGGTTCATCCCGCTATGGCGACCCCAGATTAATAAAGGGACTAAGCCGAAAAGAAAATTAATGAATGTG
>CAIGQW010054138.1:151295-187654 GCA_903798125.1 Danio choprae | reverse complement strand
AGTGAGTGAGTGAGTGAGTGAGTGAGTGAGTGAGTGAGTGAGTGAGTGAGTGAGTGAGTGAGTGAGGAAATTCATTCCTACAGGCACACTGTAAACTGGTTAGTTTTCCCATGCATTCCTCTAAGCCTTATTCAGAGACTCATTAAACCTTAAAAAATCCCATTGCACATGAAGCAAAGTTGGGGAGGTTGCATGAATAATAATTTCACTTCACCTCAGAGAATGAACTTTCGTTGACACACTGAGTAAATGCACCAATGTCTGGTTTCCTGTTCAAGCATACTATATTACTGAATTATTACAGCAAGCATCAGCAGAGAGATTTCTATGGCTCAGGTGTAACATGGGCAACAAAAACGTAGACCACTGGAGAACTGCTGTTATTCAGAGACAAACCGCTGAGTCAGCAGTGACACATCCCACTTTATTGTAAAGGATTTGGACTAAAAAGGTCTTGGAACATTGAGAAATGTTGATAGCATCATGATTCAGACCACTTGACGATTGTTAGTGCTTCAATCCAAGCCTCTCACAGACCGGTGACACTCTACCACTCAACGAACATCAGCAAATACTGCCAACTAACATTAGCCCCAAGAAGCAGATGGGCAATGATAGATATTCTGACTCATCCAGGATGCAAGAGTTTGGGAGTTCAGACTGAGAAACAAAATGTTACTAAAACATGCAAACCAATGAGGACACATATGCTCAAATAAGGGTGAGCGATATTTAAATTCATATCACAATATTTTAAAAATACATATAACAATATTTTCTATTGTCCAGACCATTCAGAAAAATGGAACCACAATTTAGTATGCCTAAAATAAAATTTCAGCCAAAATATTTATTTATTTTATTTTTATTGCAACATGAGGTAGGCCTGTTTTAAAGGTACACACACATTTTTTTGGCTCATTTAAAAATAGGCTCATTTCAAAAGTCACCTAGATTTAAACAGCTGATTTTTACCATTTTTGAATAAATTCTGCTTATCTTCGAGTCTGGTGGGAGGACTTTTAGCTTACCTTAGCATAAATCATTGAATCAGATTAGACCATTAGCATCTCGCTCAAAAATGTCAAAAGTGTTTTGATAAGTTTTTTGATAATCATGTACTAAGACTGACGGAAAATGAAAAGTGTTTATTTTCTAGGCTGATATTTCTAGGAACTATACTCTCTGGCGTAATAATCAAGGATATAATATTAAGCCAATGATATTATGCAGTGCTTGAAAAAAGTCCCGTGGGAGGTAACAGCTGCTAAAAGTCTAATCCGATTAAGACAAATCTATAGAGTTTTAGCGTCATTTAAGGTTTGTCGGTACCATGACAGTTGGGTTGATTTTTGTTAAAAGTTAGATCGAGTCTCGAAATTTGATGAAGGAGGCCACCTAATTCTATTTCAAAGGAAATCCTTCTTAGCAAATGGAAACTTCTTAAAGGTTATTCCGACCTCCTCTGCGTTGCATGCTTACCTAGTAGGCCCATCTCCATCTGTCTTTCTCAGATACTTTAAAATGTGTCCATACTGCCGGCATGTTTGCTGCATTTACAAAGTGCATGCACCTAAATCTTTGACTGCATCATTAAAAACGTTTTTGTTCAGTAAAATGTACTCTGTTTATTAATTTGTTCAGCCAGCTGAAAGTGATTTTCTTTTTATTTATTTGTTTATTTATGATGTTGTTTTTACCGTACATGCAGTGCATGCAATAATGGCTAATTATAATTTATGAATAATGATATCCACAGTATAACAAAACCCATATTGTGGCAAAACATAATACCAGTATTCATGCATATACTAGAATAGCGCGTACAAACAAATGTTTCAGCTTTCATTTTATATTACCCTCTACACAAACATTCTCTAGCTGACTGGCTTGAAAAGTAAAAGTGATGAATCCTCTTTGCTGGAAGATAAAAGGCAAATTTTAAAGGCAGAAAACTGTACACTCTGGGAAAGCCTTGGTATCTTGATATTTAGAAGAAGAAGCCATCTAAATGCATCTTCACAGCTATGCTAGTTTTAACCCTATTGATTGTTGATGTATCAACTAATGTACACTATACACTAAAATGGCAAGGACTGGGTAATCCACCTGGCTGGTTAATTAACGTTTTCTGGGAATCAAAGTATTCAGAATTTTATCAGTGCACCATGAAAAGAAAACATTGCTTGCTTTAAGTGAAAATGAAGGATTCTAGGAAAGGACCAGTTGCTATAATTGCTGGGAAAATGTCATTCAATGACACTGTGTTAACCTGAATTGAAGATGTGTTTTGAGTAAACATATATATATATATATATATATATATATATATATATATATATTAGCACATGGTTTTGATTTAATAGCAAATAGAAAAAAAGCATATTTCTCAAAACTCCAAAACTCCAAAACTTTTTTCTGAATTTATAGGTCACCTGTTTAAATAATATGTCTGTCTCCTTTGATTAAAAATAATAGCCAATGCAGTAGCTGTGATAAACCAAAATGTACCAACTTTCTTGTTGCACAACATTTGTTTATGGAAAGTCATTTAACAATATATTTTAGCAACATTTGTCAATTATTGCAAAAGATTTGTAAGGTATGTAAGCCAAATGGTAACAGCTTTTGAGCAAATGTAAAAGAAATCAAAAAGGTTAGAGGAGGGTAGCAGGGATTTCAACCATAAACACTGCAAAACATGCAAATAAGTTTGCTAATTCAGGGTTTGATAATGTACAATAGGAAATGTCAGTGTAAGATACCTAGCATTAAATCTTAACCCTGTTTGTTTGAAACAATTCTGTACTTTTAAGTCAAGAAGGGTCATGAATTAATGTTATGTGTGTCACTTTTGACTCATGTATTCAGGACCTGTCAGAGTCCTAAACTATTTAAACACTTTTTATAAAACTTGCTCTTTTACTGGTGTATCCCTTGTCTTTTGAGGTAATTGCTGAATAAATAATAATACTTTTAATTGCAGCCCTTTTGTATTTTGGCTTTGTTCAAAGTAAAGCATAATATCGGGACATCAATGATCTGAATCTAGATGATGAGCATGTGAATTTGTGAGTAAACGAATGAGTAAGCAACTGAATAAATGAGCGTGTGAAAGAAAGCACGCAAGCGAATGAGCTAGAATGATCAAGCAAGCGCACGCCTTGGTGAGTGTGTGTGTGACTGTGTGCGGAGCAGAATATTGATCAGATTGAGGAGGTGGAATCTTTGTCATGAACAAGTCATCCTGCGCACCACACACTGCAGTGGGAAGAACTCGACAGACCCCACTGAGGGCATGTGACTCAATCAGCCTGCACCAGCCCATTCTCACAAAACACATTCTGACATGAATCAACTCATGTTCAGTCACTGCCTTCCTCTCCCAGGCTGAAAAACCTCCATAGATCCGGCATACAAGATGAAACATCCGTCACGCACTCGCCAATTACATTCTCAAGTACTAGCAAGTTCTCAGTGGACACCTGCAGGGCCCATGCATAAAAACACAAACTCTGTGCTTCCACATTGGCTTCCACTCTCCAAAATGCTTGACTGTGTTGAAGGCAGTTTGGAGATTAGTGTTTCCTCTCACCTCCCTTTGTGTCAAGCCTAAGAGCAGCCTCTCCCTGCTGGAGAGCTCACCGCTGAACCCGCTGACACAAACCCCACCACAAGCCTGTAAACTATTCATGAGCACTCCATTTTTCATGGGCAGAGATGGATGTTTCATGTTGGACAGAACGGGAAGGAAGAGGAAGGAGAGAGAAAGATAGAAAGGAATAGCTGTGCAGGAGAATAGGAAGAAATTAGTTTTGAATATTCAAGAGGCGCTAATAAAGTTATGTCACAATGCGGATCGCGTTTGAGAGATGAATGTACATGATTGGCACTGCAATAATGAAAAGTTAAAGGATCATTGCTCAGTCTGCAATATAGAAAGAAAGCTTAGTAGTTCACTCGTTCTAAATGCGTATTGCTATTTTTCTCGGAACACTAAAGCAGAAATTCTAAAGAATCTTTACCATGTCTATTTATACTCACACCAATAGTTCTTAGTAGTTTCAAATGAAATGCATGTACTGTAATTACTGTACGTTTGAGTTGACAACACCTGAATGCCCCACTTTGAATATACTATCTTCTGATTCAATTCAATTCAATTCAAGTTTATTTATATAGCGCTTTTTACAATATAGATTGTGTCAAAGCAGCTTAACAAGTTCAAGTAAAGTCCAGGTTTTAGAGTTTAGTTCAGTTCAGTGTGGCTTAAGTTTCACTGCTGAAAGTTCAAACACTGAAGAGCAAATCCACCGAAGCGCAGCTCCACAAGTCCCGATCCGAGCAGGCCAGTGGCAACAGTGGCGAGGAAAAAACTTCACCAGTTGACGAAGTGAAGGAAAAAAAACCTCGAGGGAAACCAGGCTATGTTAGGCACGGTCATTTTCTTCTGGCCAAACTTCCTATGTGGAGCTGCAGTCTAGGCGCCGGCTGGAGAAGCTGGACATCCATCGTGTAAGCTGCAGGTGAGGGTAGGGCTCCAGCGGGAGGTAAGGCTGGCCCACAGGATCAAACGTAGACTCGTTCGTCACTGTAGCCTTCAGGAATCAGTCTCATGCACTCCATTACTCCATGGCCACCACGGTATAAGCTCGGGATACGGCCTGGTCCAGGGTACCTTCGGATAATCTCTTCACAGGTCTAGGATCGCATCGATGGCGCTGCAAATCTGTAGGGACCTCGGGATGAGTATCCCCAGGTGGAAATAGAAAATAAAGAAAATATTTAGCGTAGCTGCTGTTCATAGTGTATTTAAACCAGAAAGAAAAGTGATTGTTATAGATGAAAATAGCAGTTATATAACAAATATGTAAAGCATATGAGAGTTTCTAACACAATGGCTGGTGTATTAAGACAGTAGTACACTAATACACCATACCGTTATGCGACGCATTGAGTGTATGCTTTACTAAAAAGATAAGTCTTTAATCTAGTTTTAAATTGAGAGAGTGTGTCTGAGCCTCGGACATTATCAGGAAGGCTATTCCAGAGTTTAGGAGCCATAAATGAGAAGGCTCGGCCTCCTTTACTCGACTTTGCTATTCTAGGTATTACCAGAAGCCCTGCGTTTTGAGATCTTAAAGAGCGGGTTGGATTGTAGCGAGACAGAAGGTTAGTTAGATAAACAGGAGCTCCATTATTTAAAGCTTTATAGGTAAGAAGCAATATTTTGTAATCAATACGGAACTTAACAGGCAGCCAGTGTAAGGAGGATAAAATTGGGGTGATATGATCATATTTTCTAGACCTGGTAAGAACTCTGGCAGCTGCATTTTGTACTAGCTGGAGTTTATTAATAGAAGATGCTGGGCAACCAGCGAACAGAGCATTACAGTAATCCAGCCTAGAGGTCATAAAAGCGTGAACTAGCTTTTCTGCATCTGAGATGGATAGCATATTTCTTATCTGACTATGAACTAAGAGTTTCTTCGGTAGCATTATCAAACCTAAATATAAACCTAAATATAAGTCTAAATGTGGCAGTCAGGATAAGAGTTCTACAAGAATGTGACAGCTTTTTACAAATGTAAATCTTGTAATTATGGCATAGCAATATATCATGAACACACCTGGAGTCATTGATTGTTTGACCTTGCAAGTGAGGCCAATTGATCTCTTCTCCTTTCTTTGTAACCTTTTTTATTTTCTTCGTGGTCCAGCTCAGCACTTAGTTGTTGTTTTTTAAAATATGTCTCCCTCCGGGGTGGCGTGGTGGCGCATAGGGTAGCACTGTTGCCTCACAGCAAGTAGGTTGCTGGTTCGAGCCTCGGCTGGGTCCGTTGGCATTTCTGTGTGGAGTTTGCATGTTCTTCCTGTGGTGTATGTGTGTGAATGAGTATATGGGTGTTTCCCAGTGATGGGTTGTGGCTGGAAGGGCATCCGCTGCGTAAAACATATGCTAGATAAGTTGGCGGTTCATTCTGCCACCTGTCTAAATTTGCAATATTATTCTCCCTACTGTACCATCTGCATCTGCAATACCTGTAATTTCAGCTGTCTTTATTCATGCCAGCAGCAGCATAGCACATTTTGTGTTAAGGGCAATCATACATGCACTCCACTCTTATCATTCATTTTCTTTTCGGCTTAGTCCCTTTATGAATCAGGGGTCACCATAGTGGAATGAACTGCCAACTTATCCAGCATATGTTTTACGCAGCAGATGCCCTTCCAGCTGCAACCCATCACTGGGAAACACCCATACACTCTCATTCACACACATACACTAGGGACAATTTAGAACATGGGGAGAACATGCAAACTCCACACAGAAATGCCAACTGACCCAGCTGAGGCTCGAACCAGTGACCTTCTTGCTGTGAGGCGACATCGCTACCCACTGCGCCACCCTTCAGCCTGGTTGCTGGATACCCATTGTCCTGCAAAGTTAATTTCCAATCTGCTTCATCGCATCTGCCTGTGATTTTAAAGTGATCTTGAAGACCTTGATTACCTGGATCAGGTGCATTTGATTAGGGGGTCTCCATGGGTCTCTACAACTACTTACAGCAGCTGCATGTAAAGTGTTGCTATAATATATATTTGTGATGTTCAATTTCAAAGTTACAAATGTACAGACTACTAAATACTTTTGCATTGCATTATTAAACTTGAAATAATAAAACATGCCTTTTTAATTAAAGCAGGTATAATAAGTATTGAACATATTGAACGTCATGATTTTTGCTGATAAATATATTTCTAAAGGAGCTGTTGATTTGAAATTGACCCAGATTTGGGTAAAAACTCAAACAATTCAAACATGCAAATAAAAAAATATATAATAATAAACAAACAAAATAATCAGAAAAAATTTGTTATGTATAATAACAATGGAATGGCACGAGAGAGAGAGTACTGAACTATTGAAATGTGTTTAATACTTTGTAAAAAATATTTTTTTTGATGCTTTGTATGTAAAAACGGAGTTGTATGCATTGCTCAGGTGTGATTTCCCCACCCCCCCCAGAGACTTCAACAGAGTCTATGAACTCAGATCATTAGTTCTTATTTTCTATCAGATTTAAGTAATGTGATTGGCTGGGCCATTCTAGCAGCTTTATTTTATTTTCTGAAACTAATTAAGAGTTTCCTTAGTTGTGTTTAGGGTCATTGCTGAAATGGCCACCTTGGTTTCATCTTCACTATCCTGGTAATGTATGTGTTGTGACTGAAGCAGCTGATATTCATTTATACTGACGAGGGCAGGGTTCCTTTCCAACTACCGGGAGATTTCCGGTGCTGTCTGGGCTTCCCATGCCGTATTTACAGAATTCTCCTATTATGTATTACAGTTTTACTAAAAGAGCGAGATCATGTTTTACTTTAATAAATTTTTAATCAACAATAAATAACAACACGTAAATGAAAAAAACCCAAGAGTGAGTAAAGAATTATCATATTTTCTTCTCACCCTTTAATCACAGCAATTCCAGACCACCGCCCACACATTCTATACCCTCCTCGTGGAGCAGTGCTCTGCTAGACTCCTGAGTTTTTATTTAGTGTTGCTGGCAGTAATGGACTTGGGATGCTGATTAGTTGTAAATGGGCGTGAGGTGAGGTAGAGCGCCGTGCAATCACACCATGCCTAATGACGCTCCGCAGACCCCTTCTTCTCTGCAGGGAGCGCCGCCTCAAAACGAATGGGTCTGCTCGCCATGTTTCTAATTGAAAGTAATGATAATTAATATCATCATAATCACAGTTTGTCTTTGAGAATGTTTATGGGCTTTTGCGGCAGAAAAATGAGAAAGCACTTTATAAAATGGCTCTTGTTAACCTTTTAGCTTACTACAGTCTCATTTAGCATCTGGATCATCACTTGCATGCTGGCTGGGAGTAGAAAGAAAGATGGTAATTTGTATTCAGAGACAGCGTCTCTCTTTGGGATGGTGTGACGAAGATAAACCCTGATAAATGTAGGCTGATATCTGCTTTAATGAGCTTGAATTAGAATGCGTTCTGAAAACATGGAAATGCTTTGGAGCAAAGGACAAAGCGATATCTCTGAACATGCACTCATGAGCTCATGAGGATTGATGACATGTCAAAACTTCATTTGACAAGCAAATCACCCTCACGTTCCACTTGTAACTGATAGGAAGTGTTATAGAGAGACAGGACTTCAGAGGACTGTAATTGTGACCTGTGTTGAACTTACTGTGGACATTGCCATTTATGATGATTTATGAACAATCAGACTTGAAAATACTGAATGCAAATGTTATTATGTAATTACAGATGCTAATAAGATTATTTCCTAAAAAGGGTAAGCAATGTGACTGAGTGCTCCAAAACAAGCTGATTCAATCAGTGAGTTTTAAGAAACATAAAACACATTTTTGAAAAAATCAT
Source organism: Danio choprae (assembly GCA_903798125.1). Lineage (NCBI taxonomy): Eukaryota > Metazoa > Chordata > Actinopteri > Cypriniformes > Danionidae > Danio > Danio choprae. The sequence goes on along the minus strand of CAIGQW010054138.1, from coordinate 179,236 downwards.
TCCAGCTTAAAACGATACTTCTTATTTTAATCTTCAACATTTAAATCCATTCTGTAAAGCGTTGCAGACTCAGAGCCAGAGAGAGAGAGAGAGAGACAGAGAGAGAGAGAGAGAGAGAGAGAGAGAGAGAGAGAGAGAGAGAGAAAGGGAGAGAGAGAGAGTTGTAACAACTCCAACACTTCATTGACTCTACTTGCAGATGAGTTACAGCTGAAGATGGCTGGTTTTGCAAAGGTACAAAGTTTTTAAAAAGAAGTAAAATTGTGTATGTTTTAACGTTATCTAAGATTATTGAATTAATAGTGAAGCATTCCTGGAACTACTTGAGTCTACATGAATCATGTGACGATTGAACATTTTGGACTTCCGTTGTCGCAGCTCTCTCTCTCAATGGCTCTGTGCAGAATGACCCTGATAATTAACATAAAGTCCCACAGAAATCAGTTTGAAAGAAGAGAGCAGATCTAATTAACATTAATTATTTCAACGGCACCATCAAGAGTGGCCTTAGAAGAGTCCTAAAACAAATGAGCGTAAAAGTCAGACTCAAATGACTTTGGACAATGTGAAGTTCAAACGGAGGGGGCAAACACCACCAACACCTGAGGCCCAAATTGCACCATTTTGCTCTGTGAAAGCTTGTGACAGACACAATAAGATCTGAGATTCTCAAAATCCAATGGTACGGATAACTCTCAACACTGACAGTCTTCAGGCGGACATACAAAACCACCTTTCCACTCCACTGTCCTCTCTTCAAACCAACCCTGTGCTTATTCAGTTAGTTCAAGTACAATCAATCCCTTTCAATTGCAAATCAGGCTGGTACACAGACAAACGGGGCACGTACAAAAAAAGCAACCCTTACTGTAGTGAAAGACAAAGTAGGGAAAAAAACAGCTAATAAGAAAAAGGACATATGTAGCTAAATTACAAGGGCCCCAAGGATATGCAAATTGGAGGGACCTCCCACAAGAATTAGTTTTTTTCTTATGCAAACCATGTGGCTCAGATAAGCTCTGTGTAGAAGGAAACACGGGGAGGACTGGCTTGTGTGTCAATGCCCCTATTCTGCTGGAGGGTTATAAACTATTCTTCATTAAGAATACACTTGATTGACCCACCATTAATAATCCTGGAGGATTAATTAACATGACTGCTCTTGATGCTTTAAGACAACGTTTGAATTGAAACGTCCTTTTAAATGCCCTATATAAGCACATACTCGTCTTACCTCTCCGATCAAACCGGATTGTTCTTAAACAAATATAATACTATAATGCAAAAGCTGTGTTTTTGTGATACATCAGTTGTAAACAATTTGTATTATTATAAATAACTTATTTATATTTTAAATTCTGGCAACAATTCAACTAAATCAATTAGGGAAAAATATTTATTTACTTATTAATAATATTTGTTTATCTTCCAGACTGGTTAGGATATATTCATGTGGTTAGGACACAAAAAAAACATTTTATCACAGAATGGGGAATAAAAAACTTTAACTTAATTTGGTAAAAGAATGTTTTTTTATTTTATTTATGATTTAACAAAATAAAACTGCCAGCTGTGATTTTTTACTCTTAAAAATATGACAGAAACCATAAAAGTACCATATTTTACTACTTCATAGTGTCATACACCATTTTTTGATGTGCTAACATCTACACATTGTACCTTTGTTACACATCCATAAACATAAGCATGATGAGAAAGCCATACGATGAACCACAGATCATTACAAACAGCTTTTCCACAAGTAGAGAAACATACTCATATGCAGATGACCACCATCAAGGTAACACACATAAAATTAAAGTAATGTAACAAACATTATTTATTAAAATTAGATGTAACACACAACTCCAACGGATGATCACAGTTTACCGTGATTCAATGTATATATTCAGGAAACTGAAACTTTTTTTACCCTTGAAATCAAGCTTATTTTTCACAGTGTACATCTCAATACAAAAGACTAACCTACTAGCCTGTAACAGAATGCACAATAGAGAGCATGCTATATTAAACTAATCCACAATACCAAACTTAACACTAGTGACTTCTTAGCTGTGGCATGCATCATACTGCCTCACACCTAATCTTGACTTGAAGCCTTTAAAAGGTTTCATCAGGTACAGTACTTTAAAGGTTTTCCTTGGCTGTTCTAGTCATTAGTCATCTCTTTATCCCCCTTCTCTCTCAGACCACCCACACCGGTGTCCATCACTCTTCTCTCCAGCTGTGGCCTGCCTATGGCCCATTTGTGCTACTTTGTTTCTTTGTGGCTGAGGTCAGAAACACCCCAACCCCCTTCTTCTCTATCTTTTTCTCGTCTCTCTGTCTCACTCTTGCTCTCTCTTTCTCTCTCTCTCTCTCTCTCTCTCTCTCTCTCTCTCTCTCTCTCTCTCTCTCTCTCTCTCTCTCTCTCTCTCTCTCTCTCTCTCTCTCTCTCTCTCTCTCTCTCTCTCTCTCTCTCTCTCTCTCTCTCTCTCTCTAGGATCTCCAACAAAAGCTCAAGCTGGCCTTTGTGCCTGATGCAGGTGTCCAGGGCCATGAAAGGACCCAGGCTCAGATTGGGAGAGCTGAGGGGTCCATTCACCCAAACACCCACCTGTAGGACAATCTGACCCAGATGAGTCATTCTTACATACTCAAAACACTTTCTGACAGACAGTTGGTCCCATTACTTGCGTAGGTGGAATTCGTTCATTAATCTGGCAGAGATATTTTGGTGTGGCTTCTGTTTAGTTGAGAGGATAAAGTTGGAAGATCACAGATGGCACTGAGGAGTTAAAACTTCATCCTCGTTTTATTCCTTGAATGTCCTAATCAGAAATGATACATTAAAAATAAAATTCAATTCACACTTGTTATATATATATATATATATATATATATATATATATATATATATATATAGTTATATATATATGTGTGTGTGATAGTTATAACCACAATAGTAATTATTTATGACAGTTGTTTTAATAGTTAAAAAAGGGAGGCCTAAACCACAACCATAATTAATGCCACAATTTCAGATACTTTAATTCCAGGTGATGAAAGATACAAATCTTCACAGATAACTAAAATGCTTTCTACCTGCCTGAAATCATAAGCAGCAATTTTGTTCACAGAACTTAAAATAAGTACTTGCTTCCTGTTGATGAAAAAAATCAGAAAGTATTGTAGTAGGATAGTAAACCCATGTAATGTAGAAACAATGAATTAATCATTTTAAAGAATGAATCATTTCTCTAATCATTTTAAAGAATGAATGAACACAATACAATAGAAATGCTGGGTTCCACACAATTACTTCATGTTGTCCCTACACAAATTAATTAAGTTAGCTAAATTGTTTTTGCAAATTTAAATGGATTGAACATAAAACTATTAAGTTCACCCCCCCCCCAAAAAAAAACCTCAAGAATTGTGTTGATTCAGCTCATTTTAAATAAGTAGTTTGAACAAGCAGCAAACATATTTTTTGAGTGTCAATTCTGATGTCATAAGGATGAAATCTTTAAACAATTATGCAAAACATTACAAATATTTACTGTTTGCAGATGAGGTAAATCTGCATTTTCCTAACTTTTGTTGATAAAGCAATAAAAGCATCCTTCCATTGCTCTATGATAAAGTAGCAAAACAGACAGCAATCATTTTTCTACAATTAAGTCAACTGAGATAAATAATCAATTATAAAAAGTAAATGAATGAATGAATGAGTGAGGGAATGAATTTGAGATTTGTAATTTGATTGTGGAAGTTTGACATGCGACATGCGTTAAATAATCATTTTACAGGAAAACAGCGTTTTAACATGGAAGAACTTACCCTCAATAGCACTTACAAAATAGATTGGGTTAGGTGCAATTTCTGCTTTTAATCTGACTTTAATCTGAACTTTTCTCCTACCCATTAAAGGTTACTGCATCATATAGTGCTGGGCAGTCATTTCTCGGAGATCCATAGCATCAACTACGCTCTGATTAAACTGTAATTGCTGCATCATTTTAACATTCTGCATGTACAGATAATCCTTCTACCTGGTTCTGATTGTGTTGACGTCCAATGAATCCCTCTGTTATCTGACTACTTACGCAATTATTTAGGAAGTTTACAGAATATCAGCTGAGTCATAAGTGATTGTCTTCATAAACCTCCCGTTTCTAGGAGACTGCACTAGCAAGCTGTGTCTTCCTAGGGGAGTAAGCTCTGTATATGTGGCTGACACCCTCCTTCTTACTAAATCAGACTTACCCAAAATTTATAGGCTGGGTTTATGATTTGGTTCAAATAATTTTTTTAATTATGCTGGCTGAAAGATAAGTCCCTTCTTATCTCAATAACACTCATTACATTAAGTGGTCTAAATATTTATACAAATTTATATTACCTGTGGAAGGCATAAAATAAAATAAAAAAAAATTGTTCAACCTGCGTCCAAGATGTGGATTTGCATTCTGCTGCACACCCTGCATGAATGACAGGTCACATCATCATCATGTTCCCACTCTGAAGACTGGGCACATGTCCACCAAAGCAGCTGAAAATGCCTTCACTCTCTTCTGCAGTGCAAAGAGTTGAACATCCTCTGATAACCACGAATTTTTAAAAAAACCCAGAGCAAACAGCACCCTTATGTTACTGCAGTAATATTCTGCACTGTAAACTGTAAATTTCCTTGTGAATGAGATATGAGGTAATCTCCCTCACATTGTCACTCTCAGGTCTGCAACTAATCACTTCACTGCACATGCACAGGTACGTTTTTTGGAGGAGGGTTGGCTTTGGAGAGTGATTATGCAGGGTGGGCAGAATCTTTAGCTTGAGCCACTACTTGCCTCTCTGAAATCACTTATACTACCTTTAAGTTATAAATGGAGATATTAGTGATTTACGTTTCCAAAGTACCACCAATAAAATACCGAACAAATCAAGTGTTATAAAGTCAAGAAAACTGCATTCAATATTGTACATCAACTTGGACAACTCTTATGCACAACAGAGTCTGTTTTTTTTTTTTTTTGTTCTGCAGTGCAACCTTAGCACACAATTACAAATGTTTACATTGCATTTACCTGATGCAATTACCCAGGGTGAGTATATTTCCAGAGGGGATTTTCTTACTCAAGGTGTCCAATTATCATACGCCACGAACGGAGTCCCACATGGTGGGGGGCTGAGCTGTAAAAACTCAGCATGTTTGTGATCTTGACTAGTCTCTGTAGTGTGCAGGGGCCAAATAAAGGGGGGGAAGGGGTAAAGCCACTTTAATGAAAGGGCCGAGAGAGTTTAGTCTCTACCCTGCAATTCTGACCTTCTTACAAATGAGAGAAATTCCATGTTGTTTTTAACTTTCTGGGAGAAACAGCCTTTAAATATGAATAGACAGCAAATCCAAGGTTAGTTAATTGCAGTCTACAGAAATTAAGCATCATGACTCTTTAACATGAATGCTGACTGTTGCTTTCCCTCGCAATGTCTCTTTCCTTCTCAAAGTTTATTCCAGATTTAAATTTATTGTCTAATTACAGCACTATCACTGATGACATATTCCCAACGAAAAAGTTGTGCTTCAAGGAGAGTCTGATTTATACCGCAATTTATTTCAATTTAATCTTTTAACATGAATATAGATTTTATGCTTAGCTCATAAATCAATCTTGATTCAGTCACTATAATTCAACCCTGCTCCCGGTCAGCGCACATCAACCTGAATTAGCCAGTCTGCTCAGCCTCACCGCACAATTAGTTCTATCAAGAGTGAAAGCTTTAATCAATGGCTGGCTTGTCCTTCACTGAGCCCTGTGGCTACAGTCGCCGTGAACACACACAGGCAGTAACACCGCTCTTAAGCTTTGGATTACCAGGTCTGTGCAGTGTCATTGTGGCAACTTTTTGATAAGATGGAAAGACCAAAAGCAGTTAAGGTGCAATGTGCTGCAACTAGAATGCTGGTAGTAACTCCTCTGGGTTTAAGTATGTATGTGTGTGTCTGTGTGTGTGTGTGTGTGTGTGTGAGAGAGAGTGGCTGGCTCTGTTGCAGCGGTACCTGGGAGCCCCAAAGCAGTCTGTCTCATTGATTCAGATGGGTTTAAATGTCACTCACAACAGAGTCTGGGCAGCCCTAGAGACCACAGCAAACTACAAGCAACAAAAGCAAGAGAAAATGACATCGGTGTTCCTCGAAAACAAGCACTCTCTCTCTGCTGTGACCAAAGCTGTGAGCAGAAAACAAGAACATCATCTGGATTGCTGAAAATGATTTAATCTCATACATTTCTTTTTGAGATTTTCTGATTATATTTGATCTTCAAGTAATCTTTTCAGAAATAAGAATTATTCTGCATCTAACTGTTAACAAATGCCTGTAATGGTGAAGGGAGTCTAAAAAAGGAACCGCAATTCAGTTTTTGTGGTTTGCAATTCACAATTCAGCCATCCACAATCCTTCCACTTAAATACATTCCCATGAGAATAAAAATGAAGACATCACAATTGACTGGGCCAATAGTCAATTTAGCAGTCCTAATGTTATTATCATTCATGCCTTTTAATTAACTAACCGCTTTACCAGCTATAAAACCAGTGATTTTGGTGTACATTTTTTTTCATTGACAGTTACCTCAAGGGGAGCGACACGGTGGCTCAGTGGTTACCACTGTTGCCTCACAGCAAGAAGGTCACTGGTTCAAGACCCAGGTGTGTCAGTTGGCATTTCTGTGTGGAGTTTGCATGTTCTCCTCGTGTTGGCATGGGTTTCCTCTGGGTACTCCAGTTTCCCCCACAGTCCAAAGACATGCGGTACAGGTGAATTGAATAAACTAAACTGTATGAGTGTGTATGGATGTTTCCCAGTACTGAGTTGCAGCTGGAAGGGCATCTGCTGTGTAAAACATTTGCTGATAAGTTGGTGGTCTATTCCGCTGTGGTGACCCCTAATAAATGATTGGACTAAGCCAAAGGAAAATGAATGAATGGGTTACCTCAAGGGCATTCAAGATTCATCTTTTTCTCAGAGCCAAACAGATTCTACTCAACAATTGTCCTCATTGATGTTGTATTGGATATTTCTATGTTCTGTGCTTGCACTCTGATTTCAGTTTTTTAGTATGTTTTAGTATTTTACATAATTTTGAGATATTTTGTTTTTTGTAAGCTGTGGATGTGTGAAGCATAAATGTATTTCTGTGACACAGAAATGATAAATCAATCAATCAATCAATCAATCAGTTAATGGGAGGTTATTAATAAATCAATAAATATCTAATCACATTTGTAAAGAATGCTGCTGTAGCGCATCGGTATGTAAATGAAGAAATACCACAAAACAAAAGATTTAACATGAAGTAACTGCTGAATTCCTCAGATTGAAGTACAGCGGGCAGCAACTGTCAGCTCTCTCTCTCCCATGGTTCCTGTCAACTGATAATGGCCTATTGCAATAGCCAAAAATGCTCTAAATTAATAAATGAATAAATGATGGAAATAAGTTGCGTAGTTCAGGAGACTTTGATTTGATTGAGTTTTATGTAGCAGTAGTTATGTAGTACTCATGGGCCCGACTGATGGATGTATTTCCTTTGATGTGATATCATATACTAGATCTCTATGGTTTATAATCTCTGTTAACTGCTGGCATTCCATGTGAAGTCTACAAATGACCCTAGGTCTGATGGTTCTTTGAAGTGATGCTGTAAATATTTCAGTCAGGATAACACCACCTGCCAGTGTCCCCAGTATAAAATAAATATATAAATTGAGGACATCAAGTGTCCCATCACAGCCAAAATGATCATCACTTAACTTTTTGAGAGCTTCTGAAGTGTTGCCTGCAATTTGTCAGGCCATTTAATCAACTTGTTTTCATAAAATCCTGTGTATAAAATATAGTGTTTAAGACCTTGAATCAGATAATGTGCATTGGAAAAAGTGCAGCTGCTGCAAGCGCAGGAAGTGCATAAGATTCACCTTTCCTCTGTCTGTCTTCTCTCCCTGTATCTGGTGTCACTTCCGAATAAAAATTAACAGAACTACTCGTGTAATTATGTTCCCTCTACAATTTATTATCGATCAAACATGCCGGTGCGCTGCCAAAGCCATTAAATGTGCTCCATTTGAATTTGGGAGGCTAGACGATGCAATGCGATACATAATACCTGTAAAACACCGGGCTGAAATTAAATTATTCATCTTTTATGTATTGATCCAACATAATCCCTGTTCATGCCATTCATGGGCAAGTTGAGACTTTGATCATTTGGATTTGTACAATTCTACAGCATTTCTCATATTACTAGGGAGGATAAAGCTACAACAACATGCATACTTTCTACAGGGGGAGTCTAAAATCTCAGATGATCACTAAACTGTTCTGTTGCTACTAGTGGTTCAACATAAGCATTCAGGCCTGAAAGATCACAAACTGAACACTTTACAGTACTTTATAATTACACACGCCATAACCTGCATAATGGAATAAAAATATGTTGTATTGTTGTCATGTTTTTGTTCCCATGCAAGGGTTATTCCACAGTCACCCGTTATGACAAAAAACTTGAATATTCCGTTTGGTGACAAACTTGTTTTTTTGTGAATTACTTACGCAGTCCTTTCAGATTCCTGTCATTGTTTCAAGATCTGATTGTGACTCATTTCTGGAGATTCATTTCACTTTTGCCCAATTACCAGAAGTGTGTTCGTGTATACATCTATATAAGTCTATCATGTATAAGTCTAGTTAAAACAACAAAGCTTGTAGCCTTTGCAGTTTTTTTCAGAGCCTGAAAATCTGAACTTAAAATATGGTAAACAAAACACAATACAGTTATTTCCCCAGAGTAAATAACATTATGATTTTGTGAAAACAGTCATGCACAATATTTGTAAAATATCTTGGCATTTGTGAGTATGTGATAACCCGAAAAACATAATAAATGGTGGACTATGGCCTACTCCTTTAAAATGTACAAATCATGTCTACATGAAAACGCAAAGACATGCTTTGAAGAGCTGTCAAGAGCACAATGTGACTGCAAACATAAGAGAAGCTGATTTGACTTGTTCTGGTTTGAAATTGTTGTTTCAGTGACCTGCATTTGCTTGTGGACAAATGACAAAACACATAGAAAAAGCAGTCGTTTTTAAAATATACCCATGTTTGCTTGGACAGGGTCTACAGCATGTGGCAAAGTGTAGTAGCTTTGCATATTTTTATTTGTTTTAATTTATTAGGTTTTTTAAGTGCTTGGGAAGAAAGTTGAATGATACGGTTTTTAAAAAAGTGTTATCCTTTATTGACTTTACTTATTCCAAACCTTTCTTCTATTGAATGGAAAAGATATTTGAAACAAAGCTGGAATTCCGTAAACATTGATTTCCATTGTATTTGTTCCTGCTATGGAAGTCAATGGTTACAGGTTTTCAGTTTTCTTTAAATCTTTTTTTGTTTTGTTTTTGTTTAAGAGAATAATAATAAAAAAAATAACCAAAAAGGTTTCCAACCACTAGGGTGAGTAATTATTTTTTTGTGTGAACCATCCTTTTAACTAGTGGCTAAATATTAATCTCAAACATAAACTAAAATATGTTTTGTGGCTATTAAACAAACCCGTTTAAAAATAAAGTTATGCCTACATCTCGGGACAAAACTGACCTCGTGCACAAACATTTCAAGTGAGCGCTGTTTTTTAAAAGGGGGCGAGGTATAAATTTGTCACGCTTAAATCTGTACAAACAAAAAACGGCAAAAAACTGAATATTTTGAAGACGTAAAAAAGTCAACCTACATCCTCATTATAGTGAATCCTTGTTGGCTGAATCGCCCATTCATTTATTCGCTAACTTTGAAGTTGTGTTCGTTTCTGTGCTCGCGGTTATTTAGCGACGCTCCCCAAGCTCTTTAAAGTTACCGCTGAGCGTGCTGTCGGGTGTGATAGGCTGCTTAAAGAAAGAAGCGTCGCCTTGTGTTCACAAGAGCCCGTGTTGCTGCTGGAGTTCACTCACCGTCTGCTAGCTCCAGCCAAAACGAACCCTTTTCCTTTTTAAAAATTGTATTTATTTCATCCTAACCATTGGATATGTCTTTTAAAAACAAGATGTAACTCACCACCGAACATTTACATCATCACTTGAATGAACGTGCATGTTTTAAAGAGCCGGGATGAACATCACTGATGGAAGTTTATTGTGGCGAATGGTTTTAACTATGGTATGCCGATGTGATTGTTTATTTTGCCCTCTATCATTGGCGATGGGTCCCTGATTTTTGGGAATATTGGTAATTCCACGATTCTGCAAGGAATCCTCGGCGATCGAAGAGGAAATTCTGCACAGCCAGGCAAACTACAGGGGATTTAAATCGGAGAAGAGAAGAGAAGCAGGAAGAAAATTCATGTGGCGATTCTCTCCTTAACAATAAATCATTTTGGATCGCAGAATGAGCAAGGAAAGACCTAAGAGGAATATCATTCAGAAGAAATACGTAAGTGCTGATCGTTCGTATGCGGCTGATCTTAAGTTTGTTCAATGGTCTTTGTGTCGATGTGAAATGCGTAAACTTTGATCACGGATGGCTCTTGTTGTGCCTAGTCTGGCTTTGGAAACGGAGTAAATGCATCACACTATGTTCACACCACTTCAATTGATTTAAAGGGCTTTTTCTGAAGTTCCACGGACGTCGATTTCCTTTTGTATTTACCCTGTTATGCTCTTTGGCATTGATCGTTTTGCACGACAGATGTTAGCTTACAAAACTCGTTTGTAAACCTGGACGTGTTTTGTTTTGGGTTGTTGTTGGCAAACACTAGTGTCAAATTAACGTTGTTGTGATCAGAATGGCTTTGTTTGCTCTTCTATGCCTTCCGTCTCCAAGCCGCGAGGACAACCACATTGCCCTCTTTATTCTGGGATTTGTTTTCCCGAACAGGATTCTGCAAAAAACACAAGTCAAAAATGCAACTGTCCCAACTCCCCTGGCACATTCGATTTGTTTATCTCGGATGTAATTCGTGCTTCTTCCAAGTATAAGCAATGAACTCTTTATTGCTCTCAAAGTAACTGTGCAAGGAAAACATTTCCTTTGCCCTTGACGACAGAGGAGGCTTTAAATTGTTGGCAGATGTAAAGTTCATTTATTAAGATTCAGAAGAAGATTGTCCTCGTTATTTACGATATTAAAATAAAAACACGACCTCACAGCAGCTAGTTATGAAGAATTGCTGTCTCTTAAAGTCGTTTTTTTGGTCTCCTTTTACTCGAAGAGTCTCTGCACGTTTTTTGTGTTTAAGCAGATTAAACCCTTGAATGCTAACCGATCGTAGTATTACACAACAGATTATATTAAGCGCATGGAATGTAGTTTATAGAATATATCCAGTCGCATTGCAGAGGCTCGCGTGTAAAGCAAACGACCATTTTAACATCTCCACTACGATAGGTTAGTGAACCGGCGAACTTGTGGTAATGTTGGAGAACGGGGCACTACATAAGGCTTGAACTTTTCTGGCTGGTGATTTACTCTCCTCAGGAGCGGAATTAAGCAAGACTACCATAACAAAAGCCCGAGTCTCCTCAGAGACAGCCGACCAAACCTCTCTCTGTTAACCCTAAAAGAACTGACTCTTAACTCGAGTTTCCAGGCGCTTTACCTGTAACGTTAGTTGAGAGAGTTGTGTTTCGTAGTTTGCGAGACTGTTTGTTACATCTTCCAGTGTCCATATTATCAGCTTTTTCTTAAATCAAGCAAACATTTAAGAAATAATTTCCCCAGCGCGTGAAAGGGTTAGCTCGTGCAACCAATTTTTTTCTGCTGCGTGAAGGTTTGTCACGTGCCCTCGATCATTTGTAACTTTTCTCCCCCAAGAGCCACATTTTGAGCTTAATCTCTAAATATCGCTTTAAAATATGTTTTAGTGATTCATTAATGCTATTATTTTTTTCATCAGCAACAGGTTAGCATGAGTGAAACAAACATGGCAAAGGTTTAAGGTATGATGACTCAAAACCGGGGCAGTTAGCACTTTATCTATGATATTTTATCTATTTATGCAAAGGTTATGGAAATCGTTTTGCTTTTTGTTGTTGTTCAGTAGCTACTAGTGCAGCGTCTGGTTGTCACGTAGGCTTACAAAAAAGTGACGAAATTACAAATTTGTTGATTGACAAGGGAAATGAAAGTGATTACAAAAGAAGTCTCTTGGACCACGTGTTAACTTCTTGAGAAGGGTTCCGTTAAAACCACTGTACTGCTAAAAGTTTAAAAAGCCATCCTAAAATAACTTGACAATGTTGTCAGAAAGCAATCGAGTTATTGAAGTGTTGTTCTGTTCTGTTAAACTATGTTAGGTTAATTCACACACACTGCCTCTCGGATTTATGGAAAATATAATTTAAGTCACTGTATTTGTATTGAAAATCTTAAATGAAAAATTATTTGAGTAGAACGTATTATGAGATTTTAATTTCTTAGCATCGTTCTAATTATTTAGCTTGTTTGGATTTACCTGTTGGAATCTTCTGTTTGGATTTACTTCTTTGCTGCGTTATCAAGACTTACCAGAAACATTAAAGACATTAATTGGGAAAGATGTTTTTTTCCTTTTTTAAATGCTGTTGTTAAAGTCTGTGACTTTGGTTGCATCTCAGACTGGGATCTGCTCTATGTTGTATAAACCACACATCATGCATGGTTGGGGTCATATGTAGGGTGTGTAGAATGGACCTGAACCGTTTCGAACATGGCTGTTTGTGTCACATCTGTGCAGTGCAGACAGCTGTGCTAAAATCTGGTCAGGCAAACAACAAAAACAACCTGAAGGATCTGTCCCCTGGGCCTGCACAACTCTTGGCCCCTTGGATTCAGCCTCCCCTTAATTAGCGTAAGACAATTATACATGCTTGGCTTAACCATATCCCCTGGAACATGAGTCCAAGGGATTTCTCTCCCCCCCCCTCCATTTTTTTATTACCCCATTTTCCTTCACATGTGCTGTGAATATTATTAAAATTCATTTAGTGGAAAACGAGAGAAGGAGAAAAAAATATGATAATAGATGTTAATAAGAGCAAACAAGAAAATGCAATTAGACCGTCCCTGATTGATAGACGTGTGTGAACAGCAGAAGGGGGGCAAGTAGGCACTTCTGCTTTCAGACGAGCCCCTTTAATGGCTTCTCTCAACAAGGTTGTCTTGACACTCTCTGAAGCAACTTCTCTGTATAATTATTTTTTGAGGGTGGTTTTTAGAGCAAATAGTTATGCCGGTTTTGATTTTGGACTTTTGCTAATGAATGCAGCCGGAGCTTGCGTTTGTGTTCTTGTTTTGTTGAAGTGAACATGGCACATGGTGAAGGGGGAATGGGGGGTTACCCATGGCTATTCTTCCTCTCTCTCTCTCTCTCTCTCTCTCTCTCTCTCTCTCTCTCTCTCTCCAAGCCCAGCTGGGGTCGGACCCTGATTCATAGACGTGTGGTGAGATAGGCACAGCTGCTGTAGGGGCCTTTACAAATGTAAAGAAGCTGTCAGTGTTTGTTTCATCAGGCGTACAACTGATGAGGGCCAAGTTGAAAAATCCACAGCAGTGTGTGGCGCACAAAAAAGCTGGAAACAAAAATAGAGAGCAGGGCCAAGGCTCACGGAGCCCTCCCTCTGACCCCTTCCCCCGCTCAGAATCTTCCAGCTTTACAATGTAAATGCAGGCACCTCGTCCATTTGTGAGGAGAAAGCTGCGAGGCTCTGCTTGTGAGAGATTGTATGTTTGTGTTTCAGCGCCTGCCGCTAGCACCACTGTGCTTTATTTAACCCTGTGTTTTAATGCAAATGTTTTTTTCTCTCTCCTGAGTTTTCCAAGGATGTGACATAGCAAAATTCATGGATCATACATCAGGAGGCCAGCTGTTGTAAAAGGCCTGAGTTAATCTTGTGAGTTTGTTGGTAAACGGTGGTATTTGAGTAGAATAAATAATAATAAAAAACATTTGTTTGAACCTATGCAGTGTAAATGTTATGTCATTATAGAAACGTGGTAGATTATATAAATAGTGCTATGATAATGAAAATACTTCTAACAGAAATTGTAAGCACATTATTGAACCTGTTTTTTCAGGGGTATACTCTAATCAGAAATGTCAGAGGAAGGCAACTTATTTGACTGATACTAAGGGGAAAAAATAAACAAAGCTCTTGCCAATCTTTAATGTCAGCACAATTTATTCATTAGCTATACGATTTGGTTGATGGTTTGGATTAAAAAAAAAATCCAAATATAGTAATTGTACTACACATAAATGCACATCAATTTATTTAAATGTGTATGTGTCTTTTAGGGTTGCATTCATCCCCCCCAAATTTGTTAAATTGGTGGTTTACGACTATGTGGGATTTTCTTTATGTTGGATCTGTTAGGCAGATAGAAGCTGGCTTGAATGTCTGTTTATTATTTTTAATAGTTTTCCTTTTAATATTTTAATAAGGATTTTTTTTCTCAGAGCAGCCTGCTATAGTGCTCTGCCAAGAAATGATGCTTCACCTCACAATATCATTATGTGAATCTGGCTTAGTGCAGTTACAGATAAACGTTGCCGCTCTCTCTTTTTTTATGGCTGTTGCATCACCACTTGGTGCATTATGCAATGTGACCTTTCGCTTATCGACCTTTACAATCATATGTGATCCAACCTTCACAAGTGCCGAGCTCCTTGGTCAATGTGTGACTGCTTGCTTAGGGCTCACTCCCACATCAGCAAACATGCACAGGCAGTTACGTATGCGGATATGCCCATGTAATGCAAGGAATTTGCTCTGCTAACATAAAAACAGGTGCAGCAGAGCTTTGATAAATGCTACGGCTTACGTGTTGTTTACATGTTGAATTCTTCCCTTCCCTGCCTTTCATTCCTCTGCCCTGTACTTTGTATTATGATGAGATAAAAGGTTGTAATATCAGATGGAGTTATTCCCTTGCAGTGTGGTGGGTGAGCTGTGGTGAATGATGCAAATCAAGCTGTGGAGATGGCTTCGCATGTGATTGTATACTGCATCAGCAGAGCTCCAATGTCAAAATTTATTTGGTTTCCATATGTATTTTAAGTAAAAACATGGTGGGCTTTAGCCTGGGTCTTTTGGCATAGTTCATCCAAATAGGACAAATCTGCCATCATTTACACATCCTCCACTTGTTCCAAACCAGTTTGAGTTTATTTCTTTTTTTGAACATAAAGTAAGATATACTGAAGACTGTTGGGGAAAAACTGCCACTGATTCAGTATTTATTGTTCCTACTATGGATTTCATAGACTGCTTTTTTCTAACATTCTTCAGAATATCTAGAATATCACCATTGCCACACGTTCATGTGCACATGAGACAATCACAGTCATGGTAAAATCAAATGCTGAATCAAAACTTTTTAAAATCCTGTATCAATATTGGAGTTATTTGCATGCTGAAATACGCACGTATTTGTGATTTTAGGAGGCATGGCTTTGGACGGCAGGGGAGGGACTGTATTTCAAAGATATGAAAATGGTTAACAACCGGTTAGCATTTTGGCAGATCACCTGCTGCACCTTTAAATCCATTGTGAAGTCTTTGCCCTTCAAGCAGAACTTAGCAGAACATTACATTTATTATTTTTTATTATTAATTTTGCCTGTGAAAATTTGGTGGGAAAAATTGATGGCAGGTGATGATGAGTTCATCAGAAGTCCCTTTTAATTTATTTACTTCATTGTTGTTATTATTATTATTCACTTGACTATCTTGCAAGAATTGCAGCAATGATTCAGTACTAATGTAACATTGCCTTAAACCACTAAGATTGGTCCAGGACTAGATTTTAGGGTTTGGTCTTGGTCTATATCTGGACCTCAAGACAAATTGTAAAAGTCAACAGTTTTTTTTTTTTTTTTTGTTTTTTTACTTAACTAGTCACAGTAAGTCCCTAGATGAAATGTTATATAAACCCAATGCATTCTTACTGCAATTTGAATTTTTAATACCAAAGGTTAATCTCCATCTCTTGAACTTTCCAAGCTATAGAGGAAGTTATAATAAGGAGTTCTTCAGGTTCAATGGACCGATATTGGTCATGCCAGAATTGCTACATCAAGGACGGACAATGATTTGTTCCCCTTTTAAGTAGTATTTCCAGACATGCTTTCTCAGTTCCTTTGTGTTTTGTCTTGCTTGCACTTGGCTGAAGGCGGAGTAACCTCACTGATGTTGTCGTGAATGCTGACATGTGGCCAAGACGTGGCAGCAACAGGCAGAACTCTTGGCAGCGGTACTTCCCTTTCACAACTGTGTTCCCCTTCATGACGCTGACAGACTGTTCTGTGCTCTGGAGGTGTTTTTCGTCTTTTCCTCTGTCTGCTTTTGTGGATCACTGTACCATTAGTTTTCGGAATCGCAGTATATCATCCAATGCATTCCAAATGTGCTGATCAGGTGCCGACTGGAATTGACAGTCTGTTCTGAAAGCAGCCATATTGAAGACATTTACTGTAATGAGGAAGTGGCTTATACCGTAATCATTTCAAGCTTTTAAAAATCAGCCTCTGTGGTTTTTGTTATGTGTGTGTGCGCGCAAAGGCAAGTGAGTCTGAGCGCTTTAAATGGAAGACCTCCCCCCTTAGAGCGATGTAATGGAAGTGTCTTTGGGCACGCTAACCCTCCTGCCAGAACATTTGTAATTCAGTGCTGCATCTCTCATTAGCCGGCGAGATGCGTGCCACTGGGAGCCATGTGGCTGCTTTTATGCAAGTTCAGCTGCTTGAGGAGAGGCCAGTGGGGCCTCTCATAGCCCTGACACTGGGGTTAGTCATTTTGTTTAGTGTCGAGGGCCCTAGCAAGACATGCAGTCAGTGTTTGACTTGTCATGACAGTGTGGAGTGCTTCTATTTTATGCTGTTCTATTTTCTGAAGGTAGGTTAGATCTATAAATCGTAGATGTTGCTCTGCACAGAATCTTCTTGTATTGTTGTGAAGGCACCACAGTGGAAACCACTACTGAACTATTTACACTGTGTGTGTTTGGCTTTGTATACTGCATTAATCATTTGTTTTGTGGCTCATCTGGATTTCCAGACCTCTTGATGTTGTTTTCAGCATTGTTGTTGCCAGAGGGAACTTGTATGAATTCATCCTCTACATCAGCGTGGCTGAACTATATGTTGCTGGCTACTGCTACAGGAGTGATCACAGAAAATTCTAGAACATGGATTGCGATTGATGTTTGGATGACTTCTGTTTACAGGCACAGGTGCTTTGACTTTTATATTGAGCGGCAGTTATTTACACTAAGTGTAATAGAAGATAGATGCTATTTACACCGAGTAAATAGTGGTAGATAATGTTTGCACCCAAATGTAAATAGCAACAAATGGCATCTTGTTTACACTAAGTGCAAATTCTGATGGATGCTAGTCACACAAATGTTAAATAGAAGTGATCTACTTTTGCACCGAGTAAATTGAAAACCCTGAAAATGGCTTTGCTCTTTTTTTTAATTTAAGCAGCCATCTCATAATTGCAAACAAATTGCAATCAAATTATCTACTTTATTTCAGAGACACAAATCCAGAGTGTAATAAAGTCTAAATATGGTGGTTATTTTGACTGCTTTAGGATTTCAAAATGTTTAAATCTATACTCGTATAAGGGTTACAATTGCTTGTCACTAAAGAATGCCCTTGGACATTTTTGAAATCATATCTATTCATATCAGGTTCATATAGAACTACTTCATTTTGTATTTTTGAAAAAAGAAAATTGCTTGTAGATGACCACCAATGTCAGAGTGTTGTCCGTTTATTTTGTTATTCCGCTGCGTAGAACATATGCTGGATAAGTTGGTGGTTCATTCCACTGTGGCGACCCCAGATTAATAAAGGGACTAAGCCAAAAAGAAAATAAATGAATGAATAAATAAATTAATAAATTAGAACATTGTTTACTTGCCAACTTTGTAGTCACCAGTGTCACTCAATCTTGAGAAAAGCATCGTCCTGTAGTCCACAGTGGTCATATTTTGTTTATTTACAAATTCCTGTAGACTATAAATGTATTATGCATACATACACGATATTCAGGATTTCACACAGTCATGAACAGTAATGATTTCAAATACATGTACTTACAATCTGGCCTCCAAAACACCACCATGTATATAAATAGACAAAATAAATTTCAGTGCACTTTTTTTAAGGAAACACAATAGCCTTTCTTTATTTTCTTAAATGTATTTTACTGATGCATAAAATCCTGATTACAATCGCATGTTTTTTTTGAATGCAAAGAAAATTAGAATTTCAAAGAACCCAATAATTGTCATTGTCTGATTTGGCTTCTTCATGTGTCATAGTGCGTACATCTGTTTTTAAGCATAAGCTAACACTCAGTGTAAGGATCTCTGGTGTCTGTTTAACACCGTTTTAGGTGCTGAAAGGCAAACCTGTCCATGGATTAAATGACAGTCTCTTGTTTAACCCACAAAACCTTTTGACAGTCAAGGACAAATCTGACAGGATCCAGATAATATCATTAAATCCAGTTCCAGATAGAGTTTCATCCATGGCGACTAATGGTGCTGTTAGCTCTGGAAAGTGATCTGAATTTAAATCAAAACAATAAGCTCATCAAAGTCATCGGCTCCAGTCCTCTTGGCACACTGTCGTATACAGCATTCTAGCATTTACGAGCAACTTTCACAATTCTCATGTTTATTGTCTGGCTGGAAATTAGCTTTCCTAAATGAGCTGTTTACTGTTAATTCCAGACAGAAGTTTCTAATTAATTAACACCTAACAAACAATCACTTTAGAATTAAATAGAATCGAAAGTACAATTTAATGTTTCCATAGTGACTAAAAACAGTGTCTTGGGAAAAAAAAAAAAACATTGATCATGCACTATGCCATCCGAAGGGCCTAGCCACTATGTTTCCATAGTAACCACCCCGGTGCCAGAACACGGCGTCTCTCTCTTTTTTTTTTTTTTTTTTTTGAATCACCACTTGAGTGTCTGAAAATAGTGGTGCTCTGCGGACGCTGAGAGCTCATAATGAGCTCTGGCTGCTCCGGGGGAGACAGAACAAGCTTCTTAACTGCACACTCATGAATCAGATATTCTCAACAAATCCACAAGTGCTTTTTTTTTGCAACATGTGAACGAAGCAAAATGCTCATAGACAGTTGCTGCTCAACTGACCAGGCTGACTGAGGTTTGGTTTAATGGGGCCTATTCACACACAAATGCACGCATGCATATTGACACTAAATGCTAGTGTGCATAATGCTTTCTGGTTTTTATGCAGGTACTCAAAAGCAAGGCTGGGTCGGTATTGATTTTTGCTGCTGATAAGTGATGCTTTAGTCCAGTTACGTGGTTAATGGCAGCGTCTGCTAGCTGTTTGTCTGCCGACAGACGTAAGCTGCCTGGCTCTTCCTGTCTTCCAATTTTTACAGTCTCCCTGCTGCTCTATTTGCCTCTGAGAGCAGCTCTTGAATTAGTTGTTGTCTCCTTGGATTTGCAAGTACTTGTTGGTCTTTGCAACTTTGCAATTGAAGGCTATAACCTGTTGTATAGCTGCCTGATAATCCGGTTAGAGAAGTTGTAAGAGACTGTCATAGATAAAGAATAGATCACACTAAAATGAATTCCTATGTAGTTGCAATCCTGTCTTAAGTTCTTGTGGGTACACAATAGGGGATATTTTGACGTTTTTAAAGCGGTAAATTTGCATGACTACATTAAACTAAAGCATTTTAGCATGGTTTTAGCATTTTTAGCATAATTTAATTTAAGGCTGATTTACTTGTGCGTCAGGCGCACACATATGCTTCGGAGCAGCCTTCGCGCGGTCGCATAGCCCTCGCCGTGTCTGCCAATGACGCGCACCTCTCAAAAATGAAACTACATGGTGCGTAACGCCAGCTCTGTGATTGGTCGGTTTGGTAGTGCTGATGAGTGTGGGCAGGACCGAGAGCTGTGCGAACCCGTTGGAGTGAGTATTTACAAGTGTCGAGTCCCGTGAAGGTGGAAACTTTTGTTTTAGCTACTTGTACATTTAAAGGTAGCGTTCAGAAAAAACAAAGCACCAGTGAAGAAACTCGACACAGGAACACAAAAACCTCACTGCCAGCTAGCGTTTCAGAAGTGTTATTGCAGAGCAACACAAACAGGACGCAGAAGTGTAAATGTACAGCAACGTGCAAGACATGCGCCATGGGTCACGGCGATCACTCGATGCAGAAGTATAAACCAGCCTTGAGGCTTATATTCATTGTGACTTGAGGTACATTTGCATGACTATATAGAAATAAAACATTTTTAGCATGTTTTACTTGCTTACAACAGTTTTGTCAATTTCTCAGTCCATATAAATCTGTGGTAATGATAAAATATTGGATTATGCATGCTAGGCTAGTAGTTAGCTATACTACTACACATCTATGCATTCTACCATTTTTGTTTTAGTTGTGAAGTACTTGCAATTTGCTCATTGACTGAACATCCTATCGGTATCCTTTTCCAAAACTTGCACTTTGAAATCCAATTACCATTACCTGTGGGAAAGTTAACCCCATTAAAAATCATAATATAATTCAGACAGACTGGCAGGAGCCGAGGTGAATTTGGCTCTCATATGCACTGACAGATTTATGAGCAAACGTGTATTATAGAATGTCACTCTTGACATGGTGAACGCAGTAATATTGAGCGACAGCACCATGTTTCCAGTAATCTTGTTTTAATGTACACACGCGAGGCAGAATTTGCAGATTTAGTCAGCAGCTTATTTCAACTGCTGTAATTTAGCTGGAATGAGGGGTTTTACAATTTCTTGCGAATATTTTGCTGAAGCTTCAAATTAGTCATAGTCTCATATTTAGTGTTTGTGAAGGGCCAGAGATTCTCCGCAGGCTTCTTCCTGTGGAAAGTCTCTGTGACAGGCAAGGAGGAAAAACTTCTGTTTTTTGTGCCGCCTCATTCATGCACAGATGCGGGAAATCACCTCTTTTTGGCCTTGAAAATTTCAACTCGGCACTTTTTTGTGTGTTGTAATTGAAAATGAGGGATGTATTTCTTGCCTTTTGTAGTTTTGTTTTTGCATTTTGAGTGAAAAAGCAATAGTGCGAAATCTCCGCCTCTCCACCGTGAAACGTATTCATGCAACACAGAGAATTAGGGATTTATTTAATGCTTTCCCCCACCCACCCTTCAGTGATGTTCTTTTATTTTGCACATAATACTTTTTAACATACCTTAATTGCTCTGCTAGCCTACTTCCCTACTCACTTTTTTTTTTTTTTTTTTTAAAAATCTCTTTTTTTTTTCTTTTTTTTTTTCGTTTTCTTGTGTTAGCTGCCCTTTCCAGTGCTTCCCTGCTGACAGGCTGGAAAGCGAGTCGTCTGTGAGAAAGTAACAGCAATCTATGAGGTGAAAATCATTTCTTAATTGCTGCGATTTGGGCAGTGACCTGCTTGTGAGAATGAGTATAGTTTGATCTGTAAAACGCCCTGAGCAAGCTTGTAACACCTGGCTGCCTGTCTGAGGCCCACACTACCTAATCGGCCTCCAAAAAGCTAGTTTAGTATATGAAAAAAAAAACAGCAGATGCTTTGTGTGTCTGTGTGTGCGCAAAATGGGAGGCTTGCACATTATGATCTGTTTTCCTCTCAGACCAGTATGGATTTTTTTTTTTACTCTGCGTTGTAATAATTAATGGCTAATGTGCAGAATATAGTCTTGTGGTCTTCCATTAATTTAACTCACCGTAATGGCACGTACATGTGTTGAACAGGTTCAGATGCAGCTGTCATTTATATTTAAAATGATATTTCAGTGCACATATTGTGAATATTGTCATATTGTGACTTTTATTGTTGTGTGTTTTTCAAATGGCAATTGATTTCCCAATTTTAGCAGTTTGCTGTAATGCGACAACCTCTGTCTACAACTGCTTTATGGCACAGTTATCACACTCTATTTAATAAATTTACAGACTACCGTTCAAATGGTTGAGGGTGGTAAGATTTGCAAGATTTATTTTAGAATGATTTCTGTAGGATTATGCGACATCTAAGAGTAAAGCAATGCTTGCTGAAAATTCTGCTTTGCCATGAAAGGAATAATTTACATTTGAATGTTATAAGAGACTTTTTTTCAAAATGTTACAAAAAGGAACAACAACAAAAAAGCCTTAAGCTTTTTTTTCTAGACTTTTAAATGGTGGTGCATTATATTGTTATAATATTGTTATATAAATAATAAATTGCGAAACTTTGTCTAAGCCATGTATAAAAACATATAAATGCATGCATGAAAGGAGTTTTTTCTTTCTTTCTTTCTTTTTTTCTCTGTGTGGTACTATTTGAGTGTGGCAGAGAGACAGGAGGTCTTGCGTAGTGCCTGTCTGTGGTCACCCGGCCTCTGTGCTCTTGTCAACTGTCAGTTTCTGCTGTGGTTGCATCCTTCAGCACCGGAGTAACTGGTAATCTTATCTCACTGTCAGTTCGCCTTACTCTCTGCCTGCCTTCTGAGCCCACGTTAACCCCTCGAACCTCAAGCTGCCGCCAATCTGTCACCTCCCTGCCGTCTTGCAGAGAAAGATTGAGAAAGTGAACACATGCTGAACTCCCATATCTGACCTTATTATTCTTTGCCAGACTAGACTACAGATAAATCTAACTCTACCACACTGCCTCACAGTACTGGGGCTTATTAAACCAATTAAACATGGCTGTGTGGTGATTTTACTCCAATTAAAGAGATGCCAGGAATGCGGTACAACTATGGTAAAATCATCATAATAAATGGGCGTAGTGCTTTACTATAGAAATGGAAATGTATTTATCATTTCTGTGAATATATTTGAGGAAATTTTAAGCATAGGTTTGTTATTGTATAATAACTTTTAATGTACACAAATGATATTCAAGACACAGGCATCTATTGATTGTCTCACCTTCAGGATGTTTGTGTTTTTGTTATAAGAATGGTCTGGTTCAGTAAATAGTATTTAAAAACGCAAATAAGCTGCAAACCTCAAAAACAAGCAGGTCAGTATGCGTATACTTGTCTAACCCTCGTGTACAAGTATAAACTGAAGTATTGACCTTATTCTTCACGTATGAGCATATGGCAGAAGTTGGAATCTTTTTGGCTCGAGACTTCTGCTCTCATTCACTTCCATTGATATTTAGACGTTTAAAACTGCTCGTTGTGCTGCTTGATGTTGCAAACTGATATTTCCTTATTATATTATTCCACTTTTTACATATAGTCATGAACACATTTGATTGTAGAGCAAGTAGATTGATTGTTTTCCGCCATTTATTATTATTCCTGGCCATTTCTCCCATAGGCGACTGAATCGGAAGTTCTAAAACAATCGCAAAAAGAAGCGCAATTCTACTTTGTAGAATAAGGTCAATACATTTGGTTTGCACTGCATGTCACTAGAAATGTCTTTTAAATCACATAAACCAGTTAAGATCAGCAAATTAGAGAAGCTTATGTGTTAGTATATAATCTTAAATTTCTAAATAGAAGTTAATGTATGACACTAGCATAGCATTTTTTATGTATAAAAATGCAATGAAAACATCCCTCAGAAATATGCCTCAGTGTGTGTGTGTTTTTTATGGATGTTTTTTTACAAACCTTAAAATAAAGGTGGTCAACTAATAGCAGGCCAGCTAATCGCTAGTGGTTTGTCAGCCACAGACCAGTGTCGTTGGAATCCTGTAGAGAATCACTGCTTCTAAACCTAGGATCAGTTTTCATCTGAACTCTTTTTGGCTGTATATTATCCATCCAGATTGCCCTCTTCTTCCAGCTAATGCACTGTAATATGAAGTAACGTAATAATGTTGTCTCTGTCTGTAAGACCGGACAACTTTCTCTGCCTGTTTCCAGGGAATGGGTTCTCCTGTTGGCTCACATCTGCAGTGTCTGTTGTCACAAGCCGTCCCCTTGATGTTGTGTAACGTGTGCAGTGCGCAAAACGTCAGCCCCTCTCAGAGGAACAACGACCGTAAATCAACCAGGCACTGTGGTGACACAATGGTCACAATGGCTCGATCTTTCATGCTTGACAAAGTGCCTGAAAAGCGCAAATCGAATTTGTGCTGAGCGTTCACGTTATCACAGTTACTGGAAAAGCGGTGGGTTGGTGCCTTTGAACTAGTTGACCTTTTTGTGGGTGTTTACCATGCAGGAACAAAGCAGTTTAGATCTTTTATTTGCTCGCTTGGCTGGCCAGAATGCTGCATTCTGGGAAATGGAGGTAAAGACAAGACTGCGTGTAGAGGAGTAGGTGTTCTCCACACCCTTGTTAGTGTTTCCTGTAGTATTTTAGGTCTCTGTGTCTGTGTCACTGTGTTTATGGGAATAGCTTGTTCAAAAAAATGCTTTTGAAGATGCAATGGGATCAAAGCAAGTCTACAGACCACTGGATTATATTGTATGGAAAATGTATGGCAACATTCATCTTAGTAGAACAAGATTTTTTATATACTAGGGTTTACTTATGTTTAATGAATTGAATCCCCTCAAACGGAGCATATGAAAACATGATGATGAAGACTTTAATGAAGAAGTTTATTCAGCATAGCAGTCTCAAAGCATATGGCAGTACCTTGTGTTCAGTGAAGTCTGCATGAACTCCGAAAAACTTTGAAAAATCTGACATTGTAATATTTAGTTTTTCTGTGCAATATGAATAGAATTTCACCAGCTGGCTTGAATAGCTCTTTTTGGAAAGAATTCTTTAATTTAGATTGATTGGGCTAATTTTGTAGGAACGTAAATCATGCATAAAAAATTAAATGCAAGCATAGATAAATATAATAGAGCAGGGGTGCCCAAACTCTGCCCTGGAGGGCCGGAGTCCTGCAGAGTTTAACTCCAACTTGCTTCAATGCACACCTTCCAGGAAGTATCTAGTATACCTAGTAAGAGTTTGATTAGCTGGTTCAGGCGGGTGTTTAATTGGCGTTTGAGCCTAGATTGGAACTCTGAGTTTAAACCCATTTTGAAATGGTTACACAGTCACAGGCCTTAAAATGCATGCAGATGATAAACTTTTACTCTATTATTATTAAACTCTGCAATGACTCCACAAATCACATGTGTTCTGAACTGTGGCTCCTGAACAAATATATTTCATCTCAACATTGCATATCCTGCAATGTGACTATTGTGGTTGTGCACATTGTGATATCAATGCTGAAACATTTTATATTGTTTTATTTTACTACCCTTAATGTAAATGAAATTGCTCCTGCTATAACAGCTCTGCTCTGTATGCTAATGAGTTTCAGACACCCCTATCCCTTAGATGATTCTCGGTGTCCCTCACCCATTCCCATTCTATAACCAATCACCATTTGCTCAGCATGTGATCACCCCACATGGAGCATAGACAACAAAACCGTTGACTTTTAGCCATTTTGTGAAATGAGCATCAACAGATATTTATTGTGAAGCGGAATCTGGGTCGGGGCAGACTATAGTTTCTTACATAAGAAATAGACAGCCATAATAGTAATTTATGTATTATAAAGTATAACTGATGATAATTCTTTTAAACTTTTATATCGGTTATAAAATTTGACTGAGGCGAGTGGATTCAACCTCATGTACTGTGCTCATTTGCTGGCCTCTTGGCAGGAGGCTCCATCATTACAGTTGGGATGACACACGGACGGTATATTTTGAGGAAAAGTCGTAAAAGTCTTCCTTCAGTGTGTTTTTACTGATGGCTAAATTGAGGCCTACTGCAGAAAAAAATAGAGTGTGGAGGTTTTGAGGTTTTTTACTTGAAGAAATCTTCTGGGAGATGACTGGCACACTTTCAGGGCCTGCTTGTTTTGTCGTCTGTCAGGGAAAGATTGGACAGATTGCACTAATTCTTGGTGTTTTCCCATAACATCTCCAACAAAGGAAGTTGTAATGCTAAAATAAGAGGGAATGTGCACAAACAACTCCTGCTTTTCTTCACTGCTGTGAAGCAATCTGGGTCTAAGCGGTGGGATCTGCATTCGCAGGTGGGGCAGCTTAACAGTCAGGTCATCCGTGCATGACTGTGTAGAGACATCCTGTAATGTGAGAGCTTCAATCACGCTTCTGCTCTCTAACCGCTTACGTCCAGTTAGAATCGTCAAGCTAAACCTGTTATGATGGAAACCACCGTGGTTAACATCATGGACATTGAACACTACATTTTTAGGCATCATTGATAAAGGCAAGGAATCAATTTCTTGGGCAGATCATATTAATTGGATGGAAAGTACCAGGATTTTTAGTGAAAAAAATTGTTTAATCTGAAATGTACCTTTTTATTGTATTTTATCTGGTTATTGGAATTTTTTAGAAACTTTTTTTTTTTTCCAATTTGAGAGGAAATATAATTAGGAAATTCAAAATTACACTGCCTGTATAAACCCTTCATTGCTCCATATATTAGAGCACAGAGTTTAACCACTGTAAACGACACAAAATACAACAGTTTTTCTTTAATTCCCACTGAACAGGAAAACCAAATTGGTGTTCTTGGCTTGAGTGAGCGTGTGTTTACTCCTAAGGGGACTGTAAGGTTGTGATCTGAGAGTCCTATCCAAGGTCCCTCCGAAAAAATCAGAAGCACTGCTGCACAGCTGTGCCATAAACCATTTCCTGAGGAAAAAGAAAATGTGTGGGGAGACTCCGTATTACACACAGAAAAGAGGAAAGAAAAGTGTGTTGGTGTGAACTGAAGTACAAGGATCCACATGATAAAGGAATTAGGAATACAAATAGTTGCTGTCTGTGGTCAGCGCTGAGTTTAAGATGGCCTCTGAAAGCTCTCTTCCTGTCAGGCTGCTGTTAACACCTCTCCCCTGCTCATAGGGGGCGTGGGGGGCTTTCTTTGTTGCAGCTCACCAAGAGAAAGAGAAATAGAGGAAGGAGAATACAGAGCCTGAAGCGATAACAACCATGATGACAGGCCCATCACTCCACCCTAACCCACACTTCTGCAGAATGATACATTGGTCCATGTCCAATGCTGTGGAAGTAATTTTTTTTTTCCTTTTTTAGAACCGTGTGTGTATTTGCTAGGGATGTGCAAAATGACATTTTCAAATCTGACTAGTTGGTGGGCTGTCTAAATTACTATTTGACTTTAGCCTGTATAATTACGCAGGTTTTGGCTTCATTTGACCCTAATGGGCCATCTACATAAAAGTCGGTTTAAAAATGTTTAGACATGCAGCAGATGGGAAAATGATGCAGGGTTTTGGGGTATTTATTAATTTTTTTATGCCACTTTGCTAATGATATTAGAACTAACAAAACATTGAAGAAAAAAATAAAAAGGGAAACAAACTCTAACTTGACCTATGCTAGTATATTGTTGTGTGACCAGTCGTTCTGATATATAAAATTCAATGTCAATAATTTAATTAAATCTCCAAAAAGCTATTTTGTTATTTTTTTCACCTTCAGCCCATCCAAAAAAATTGGGCAGTGCTTAGGCTAAATACTGTTCACGTACTTCCAAAGACTGCTTGTTTAGTCCTTAAGTCTTCCATTTTGTTTTTTGACTGTATATGTTTGTATGACTCCTTATGTGCTGAAAGCCAATGGCCTGGATTTTCAGAGTCACAAAGGATTATGAATTCAGCTAAACTTTTTTTGGTGATCTACTGAAAAAAAGTTACCTACATCTTGCATGGCCTGAGATTGAGTAAATTAACTCTCCTTTTAACAATTTTTTTTTTTCATAATTTTTGCTTGTACAGTTGATAACTAAGAGAGAGAATATGTTTTATCTTCGTGCATAAGCTAGCCTGACCTCCTGCGGCTGCTGCCACATTAGCCAGACGGGCAGGAGGCTGTGTGGCTGTGTGTGTGTGTGTGTGTGTGTGTGTGTGTGTGTGTGTGTG
>CAIGQW010054138.1:135525-151195 GCA_903798125.1 Danio choprae | reverse complement strand
CTGGGAAAGAGTTAACTATTTGCACAGCAGTAAGGGAGTGTGTGAGTGAGCAAATGAATGGCTGTGAAAGCGAGCAGCATGCTGCTGTTGTTGGGGTGTGGGAGGAGGAGAGAGGTAGGTGGAGCTATGTAGATGCCTTGTTAAGTCTGTTGTCGCTTGCTGTTTCTCAATGGCCACTGATTGGTTGGCACTATGCTACAAGAACAAAGTACATTTGATGGGTATGATGCCCGTCCCTCTGTCTAATGGGGTTCGGGGGGTGGGGGGGGGGTCCTGCCTTTAGTTTGCCGCTAATATGCTGTGGAACTAACACACAAAGACACTCCTAGCATTGCTACCTTTTTTGTGTACCGCATCCATGTTCCACAAAATATGCAAATTTTCTAATATGTTTGCCTATGTGCCCTATGTAACCAGAGCACTCTGCCCAAAATACTATATCACATATTGCAAATGGGCTTTAAATTTCCAGTGAACCAGAAAACATGTCACTGGGATTTTCAAATTTTATATGCATTTTGCAAAATAAAGACATTTATTTTAGAGACGATAAATAGACCCCACTCAAAGTGTTAAACTTGAAACTGCATGAGTTCAGTTGACTACAGTGTTGATTATTTAATGATGTGCACTGTTAATACTGAAACCTTTTTTCTGGATATAGACCATTTCAATTTGGCCATGTCACTGGCCCATGAACATTTCCTGCCTGTTATTAAACTAAAAAATAAAACATTATTTCATAACTGTAACAATTCAATCATAACTTGGTGTTAAAACCGCTATAGGAAGCTATAGAAATTTAAAATGTTAAACATGAAATACATTGGGACCATTGTTTTTGTTTACATCCCTCAAACTGGTCTATACTGTGCAGTGTTATTTAATTTTGAAAAAAAAAAAAGATAAATGCACAGGAGCTCAATCTAAGAACACAGTGTTTTGGCCCATAGGCCTTAATAATCACAATTAAAACAAATCTCCCTCCCAGCATGTACTGTTCTTTATTTGACAAGTATTGAGGAATTGTTTGACGCTGTGCCATTTTCAGCATCTTATTTTCAGTTGCCGCAGCAAACTTTGAAATTCCTGCCAATTTTCATATTTGCAAAAAATGTCTGTTTGTTGGCCTCTCTTTCAGTGACTTACAAATCAATTTTGCATTCTTGCTTTGTCTTCTCTCGTTTTTGACACTCAACACTTTTGGCCTGTGCCAAACCATCTGCCATTGTTGAAAATTTCTTTAAACAGCCGTAAATATTGTTCATTCAGTTCATTTGACTCCAGTAAAAACACTTATCTTCACACTGGGGTGACTGAAGCTTTAAATGCTCCAAAATCAAAGGCTCTGTTTGTGCATGTGTAGAATGAGTGAGCGGGTGATGATTTTACATAAGCTGAAAGCTTTATGTGACAATTAGCTTTCATAAATAAATAACAGGAAGATTGTAGACATTCTTTACCTATTGACAAAGGATTTCAATCTTCATCTAGAGACTTGATGGCAAGGTCTTTGGACGTGATTTGAAGTAATCTCATTATAACACCCTAACAACAACTTGACAGCAGCATGCTAAAAAACAACCACATAACAACACCCCAGCTTTAAGATTGCAACTCGCAGAGGCAGGGACCCATCATGTTTTTAGTGAAAAATAGCAAAATCCAGTTTCGCCAGAGTCATTTCTCTGTAGCTGCCAGGTGATTTCATAACATCAAAAAATCTCATTCTGATTTTCTTCCCCCTTTTCTGTCTTTCATGACCCCTCGCTACTGTTAAAAGGTGAGAGCAGAGGCTGATCAATTCTGAGCATTGATGAACTGCGTTTTTCCCCTCAGGTTTTCAGATGTTCTATTACAGTCACTGTTTCCTGCCAGTGAAAGTGTCTGAGTCATTTGAATCTGAATGAAATCTGTGCTTTAACCTGGATATTTAAATTCAGTCTGACTTTATTTGTGGCCATTGCCTGTAATTTGGGAGAAATTTTGGATTTCCTGTAGAACCCTCCTCCTCCCATGTTGTATTGAAATGTTATTGTGCCTCAACACATTGCTGTCCCCGAAGCACACTGGGATCCTGAGCTAGTTTCAAATGTTAATCTTGTTACTGAAATGCATAGTAGCCTTTTTGCACCTCTTGTAGTCCTCTTGGAAGGGGGTAGGGGCTATTATAAGACAAAGTCGATCCCTGTTTTGTTGACATGGCTAGAATTAGTCTGGTTTTCTGTAAATTTGTACTGCATCACACTTTAGGTTGTGAGTGTAGAGTGAAGGGCACTCATGTTTAAGTTTAACATACTGTTAATGTTGCTAAGGAAATGGGGTTTCCCTCCGTGCTTCCCTGCCAATGACATTTACCAGGAAGTCAATGTTGTCTGTTTTGAGATCAGTTTCGTTTTGATTCGTTGAATTGTAAATGTATGAATGCCATTGTGAGGAAATCGGTTTTGTGTTGAGCACGCTAGAAACATTGCTCTTTTGTTTTTGATGGTTAAGGAAAAGATATTTACTTGTATACGTCAAGATTCAACTACATTAATTTCTGTGTATTTTTGGTGTAAGTTTAATTAATGTTCATGTCTGAAATTAAATTGCATAGTGAAAGTAACTGCATAAAACGTTTGCATGTAGGGCACCGTGCCAGCTGTAAGGATACAGTTTACTTGATTTAAAAAAACAATATTTTATTTCCTTTTTGACTACTATTACTGTTCATTATGGATGATTGTGAGGAGTTTGTAAAGCTCTCATTAAAACATTCATTGCCACTCTGTATTAGCTGATTAAAAAGTACAGTTACACGTGTTTAGGTGGAAGTGAGTAGGAGTAAACATGATGAAAGGCTCACGCACACCGCTGAATCGCGGAATCTAATCAGCACCGCTTCCTGGTGTTTCATTGATTTTCCTGGAGGCCCACGTTGGGGGAAATATCTAAATGGATCTCCATGTGCGTAATGCAGTTTCCAACCAATTGTTGGGTTAACTTTTGGGTTTCAAATGCTAAAGCTTTTTTTACACTTTTTGTATACACATCAGTAGCTTTCTGTTGCAACTATCCCACACTGGGTAGATCAGAAAAGATTCTATCATGCGCTGTTTAAATCCAGCTGCTGAGAAGGATGTTGGTTATTGTCCCCTTGTTGCCTTAAGCACCAGTCTCTTTTTCCCACAATCTCACTCGTACCTTGGCCAGATCCCTCCCACTCAGGGTTCAGAGGTTTATCCAGTGGTGACGCCGCATCTGTCTACCCCCCACATCCCCATCATTCTTTTCTTTCCACGTTCCTGCAAAATGGGAGCATTTGTGTCAAGTTTCTCCCTCAATCACGTGTGGGTGACTGGCCCTTACAATGGGAACACTGTAGACACGGTTCCCAGCAGAGAACTCAGTAGTTCCTCCCGCTGAAGGAGGGATAGATCTGGATGGGAAGGCTGGCTGATATGTGTGATTTGTTCCTCCCCCGTCTCAGCCTGCTGAATAGCACAGTGTCTTTGAGAAAGGCAAACGGTCTTGCCATTCCTGCCGTCTGACTTGCATTTTGGGGTATTACAAACCTGTTCTCCTTTTGTTTTAGTTTAAGATTTAAGATTTTCTTATACTTGAGCCCTGAAAATTGAGCTACAAATTGTAAGTTGCTAGATTATTATCTAAAGCTCAGTCTTATCCTGCTCTTCACAACAAACATTTGGTGTTTTTTTTTTTTTTTGTTTTTTTTTTAAAGAAAAATTCCTAGCACAAGTAATGTACCTAGACTAGCTCATAATGCTAGCTAGACTAACTCATAATGCTCATTGGTTTACGGAGAATCTGCACTTGTACCTGCTAAAAGGAGAATTACAACACAGGAAGAGCAATAATTAAACACACAGCTGAAACATGACACCATAATAATACAATATTGGTGCACAGCAATGAACCATTGCCAACCTGAGCATAAACAAAGCTTATAGTCAGCTTGTGACAAACAGACACGCATCAAGCAAGAATGGTATCTGCTGTATCTCTTCCATTGTTGTTTACAGCTTTGTTCTTTGTGTGAGAATTACGATGATCGCTACTTTCTAGTGTATGCCATGCCACGATGACTTTCTTGCCTATATGAGGCCTAACAAGTAAGGGTACTATTTCTAGTGGAAACACAAGCCTGATCAGGGTTACCCATACTGAATCATACTGTACTGTATTCTGCTGAACTGTACTGCTCAGTGGAAATGAGACATTAGGCATAGGCACATCAGGAGAACTACTATAAATACTTCCCCGAGAGCTGTGTGTGCAAGCAAACCATGTGACCAGCATATCTGGACATCTGAAATCCCAGGCTGTGTCCTCTGGCTCCTGTAAGACAGTGGCAGAGACCAGTGAATGCTCTCAAAACAACAGATGTTTGGGCCAGGACTCGCCATAGACTCAAACAGTCCATTATTCAATTTCAATGGGGAAATTGACCTTTGAAAGAAAAAACAAAAAAACAATGATTTAACCCTTTACAATGCTTCTTTGAAAGCCAATTGTGGTCAAATTAACAGCTTTATCTCATAAACATGCATGACAAGATTTTACAAACTTTCTAAATGTTTAAGGCAGATGTGAAACAATAGCTGAAACTTGAGCTAACTTGGTGACATGAACATTTGTTTCAGGTGATCAAGTAACTAGAATAAATCAAAATGCAGTAATAGTAAAAATGTGTACAGAAGTAAATCAGATCAGTTTTGACTTTGTGTTGACTTGGAGACCTGCAGAGCTGACACTCAGCCACAGTGCATGAAACACTGCTCCTATTGCTTTATTCAGCGTAATGGAGCTCTTATACTCAGTTTCAGTTTACTTCAACACAGAAGACCGTCTGGTACGGATGGTGTGAGAAGTGTTTTAATGTACATGTGCGGGGGAAGGAGAATGTGAGAGCAGAGCTTGTGAGAAAATAATCCAATTTGTCAAGGCACTACAGTGATGGTGTTATTTCCTTGACCGACTATTATCACACCTCCAGTGTCACTGTGTCAGTTTATACTGAGGACAATGAACTAGTTGCACGTTGTTCAGAATTCTTTTTCAACCGTATTTGACTCTAGTCAGCATTCAAAGACTACATCTCGCTTTAGGAATGTCTGGAATGAGAGTTTGGAGCATGTCAGCATAACCTCATAAATTCTTTGGGATGCTACCATGATCTCATGAAGGTTTAAAAATAGCTTCCTGGAACCCCCTTTTTGGCACATGGTATATTTTTAGCTTGGTAAGAAGTAAAATCCAAACCAGCCGAATTGACAGAAATGTGAAAATAAACATTTTAATGCTGTTAGCATTAAATGCTGAAGATTTAATGTATGGATTCTTAAATAGGTCTGAAACAAGTGTGTGTTCAAGACATGATCAAATGGTTTTTAATGTTTGTTTGTTTTTGTTTTTACTGAATTTGAAGGGTGGAAGAAGGATTTGTTTGATGGGCAAAGTAAGATCTCACCTTTCTGTAGCCACGAAATCTTTAAACCAAGAGGGATATAGCTTTGTAAACTGATCCTTAATCAGCATTCCTTGTTAACAGATTCCAATCAGCACCTTAACTACTGCTTTTATTGTTGCTTGGAGATAAGGCCAATGTTTGGAGTCTAGTTCCAACCTTAAACACCTGTGTGAATGTTTAACTTCTGGTTTTGCTAAGACCTGCTTGGTGACCAGTTGGGAGTTGAAAACAGAACAAGAAAACAAAACTTGAGCTGGTGAGGAAGGGGAGGGATGGATGTTGTTAAGATTAGACAATGTGTGATTTTAGGTGAAGTTAGAGTTGTTTAAGATGGTGTAAATGGGAGCCTATGATAAAGACTGTCCTAAAACTCCGATGTGTCCTCCTTAAGTGGAAATGGAGTGGTAGCACATGACATTTAGTGTAGTGGGCTTATCTAAAAATTGACTAACTCATTGAAATGTTCTCACTTTTTTTAAATTTTCTAACAGAACTTCACATGTACATTTGAATGGCATGTCAGGTAGTAGTGAGGTCCACATCCTCTTTCATTCTTTTGATCAGAGGTTTTTCACAGCTATGTAGTGACACTCGTGAGCACTCTTCTTAATCTGAAACATCAAAGAACTTTGATACAGTGTTTGAGATTTGTCAAATATTTCTTTATAATCAGGTTTTAATTTGCATGTGATATGATTTGATTATGACAATGTGTCATAGGTGTTTTGGTTATTTTCCTGGTTTTGCTTTAGTGAAATGTTCCAGCCCAGTCAATATTTTTTAACTCTAAAAGTAGGAAAATGTGTTTCTAAATGTTGAGCTATCATTTACTTTTCTATGACATAAGTGGAAGATGTTATTCTCTGCATTCAGACACACATTCTCACTACTGTGCTTTGACTCATCAAAAAATGTTTCTTTCATGTCCGCAGCAGTGAAATGACTCATTAGTAGCATAGAAATGATTTGTGTGATGTGGTTCTGAGTTTGAGGCTATGACTTCATTACTGTTAGTGTCCTTGCTTGTTTATAAGGGGAAGTCTGCATGAGGAAACTGGCTAGACCTCCCATACTTCATCCCTGGGTGGCTTGGTCACAGGTTGCGGCGGAGCTTGAGTAAGGGTGACTAGAAGAAAGACATCTGTGTGGGCAAAATTATAGAGTTGGTAAAAGGACTAAGGACGCCAGTTAGATGGTGGTACTAATTGAACAAACTCCTGGAAATTATTGAATGGCGAAATGTGTCACGCCAGTACCAGTACTAGTCATGTGCACCTTTAATGACTGAGTGAGCCGACAGTGAGCCGTGAATCTACCCATAGCCACCTGGAGACAGCATTCCACTTAATCACAGTCATTTATTTACCCGCCCGACAGGAAAAGCCCCCTGTGATGATTGAATGTATATTTAAACCCACACAGTTGCTTTCACCCTGCCAGCTCCACACAGTATTGGTGCAGTAAGGCAAAGCAGTAGGATAACCAGTGGGCTTGGGTTCAGTGAAGACTGAACAGAGGATGTTTGAGCTTAGATGTATTTTAGAAAGTGCATCCTATACATCCTCAGCCAATGTGAATGTGGACAGGAACTTTTCAAAGATACCTCCTCCACGAGGGAAATATCTTCAGATGTTTCTGGAAATGAGCAGGCTAGATATGTTTAGACTGGAACCTGATGATTGAGAGCAAGTATAAGTTTATTGATAAGCACTTCTTGGCATTCAACTTAATTCTCCATCATCCAACATTTACAGTATGTATTAATGCAAGTCACTTTGTATTGCATCAAAGGTCAAAGTATCAAGGTATCAAAGGTACAAATCATCTTTTTTTTCTACTAAAAAGAATTGATCCCATAACCTTGGCATTATCAGTAGCATGCTGTACTGTTCAAGCTAAAGGAACCTCTCTCATTCTTTCTCCACGAAACCCTGGGTTTCTGTATTTTCTATGATCACACTTTTTCCAGATTCTTCAATGTTCTTCTTCAGTCTATCATTCTCTTATCATACTCCTTCTTTCCATTCTATGTCCCCTTCTGTCAGAGCCAGTCAAAGACCACAAAGGGCTAGTTAACGTAAACGAGTGGTGAGAACTAAGATGTTTTAAAAGTTCTTCTCATTATTTCTGTGTGTGGTTAACCATACCCTCAAACCTCAGAACTTCTCCTTATTTAGATTGTCTGCAGATGAGGGAGATTTTGACAGAGGGCTCATTTGAGGTCTTATAGCTGTATAAAGAACAACTTGCACAGTCTTAAATGTTGTCCTGGACCCCTTTTTAAAATGGTTACACAAAATAACTCTTAGGTTCAATGGAAGAGCATCACAGAATAATTTCAGGCAACTGTGTGCATCTGAGAGAGAAAGTAGCCTCAACCTTCAGTGTAGTAATGTGTTCTGTGTCCCCTACATGTATGTCACTGCTAAGTGCACATTGTAAATATCTCACATCTCTACCACTCACTGAGCAGCAGACCACAATGCTGAACATGTAATCGCGTATTTGATGTTTGATACATTCAAGAAGAGCATTAAGGATTTGTTCTTATATCTGACTGCTTGTATTCAATGACGTAAAGTAAAATAGATAATTGAGGATGCAGGGCATCGTCAGTGCATCGTGATATTGAATTGAACAAATCGATGACATGATATTCGGAATGGAATTGAATCACACCCTTAGCCTTTACAAGGTCCAACTGATTGTGTATCGAGGGTGAGTGGATTTTATGCATTGGGCTAGTCCTCGCTTCTCTTCCTCCATTTGAGACTCCTAGAGTGTTAAGGAGCCAGACATTTTCTCTAAGGGCTAGTTTATAGTCAGTGGTTGAGATAAGGGCTCAGACTGGTCTGAGAACAGTGATGTCATATCTGTCACATATTCTGGAGATTTAATGTGAGTTTTTAGTCCAGCACACAGATTTACTATGCAACAGACAGGAAACTATTAATATTTTATGGTGTATTGGCAGATTTTGGAGTGGGGATTTTAATGGGTCCCTTCAGGTGTGAGTTTGTTTGTTGAAAGAGTGGAAGTGGTCCATGCTAGCTCCCATCATTTATGTCCCATAATTGTAGAACTATTGTTTGCTTTCATAACTCAGTGTTTCTGTTCTTCTGCTGTTGAAGCCTCATGTGGTCTGGCTGTGCATCAGTAACACTGTTGCCTGTATCGGCTTGTCTGTAAGGTTACACACTTTCATATGTGCATGTCTGAATGTACACATCCTGGCAGGGTTTAATGTGTTTGTGAATGTTTGTGTCAGCGCAG
The DNA here is from genome assembly GCA_903798125.1 of Danio choprae. Taxonomy (NCBI): domain Eukaryota; kingdom Metazoa; phylum Chordata; class Actinopteri; order Cypriniformes; family Danionidae; genus Danio; species Danio choprae. The sequence goes on along the minus strand of CAIGQW010054138.1, from coordinate 142,449 downwards.
ACACACCCTGCCCATTTCACTGTTATCAAAGCAGAGTTGCCAAACAGAAGCAGAGAACATAATTACATGCTTTCTTTCAACTTAATGGAAGTAAAGCTGTACCTATCGAACCGGTCACATTTCTGTAACAAGGAGATATGTATGATCCTGTTTGTGCTTTAAAGATGTCCACTGACGTAAAACGTGTGAAACACCAGTGACAAATTGACTGTCTCCCCCCCTCCCCCCCTCCCCCCTATTTCATTAATAATGCATTTTGTGTGTTGATACATTCATGAAATCAACACATTTTTGGTAGATTTCAGAAAAATGTCGAGAAAAACAAACCAAAGCTGTCTTTTGATAACTTTTTCACAGGTCTTGTTAGCATAAATCATATAAAACATGTTATTTTTATTAGCATTACCGCTAACAAACTTGTAAAAAGTTATTGGCATGGGCACACTCTTGCGATGCACCATCACCAAATAAGTACTTTACGACATATAGCAAACTAGAGTAAAGCCTCAAGGGAACCATTGTGTCACGTTAGCATTAGCAGACCATCTGATCATTTTGTACTGTGGTTCGTGTAATAGCACTTTCACTCTTGGTCTCATGTGCTTTATCACGATATTACATCTCAGGTAGAGGTCTGTGGGTGTCGGAAGCTTTTGTTGACTCAGGCTGTCCATGTATCGAGTTGCACGGAACTGGATGCGACATGTCCGTACACCTTAATCAGCTGACATTAGCACTACTGCAACCCTCCCAGAGCTCAGGAATGATCTAAAAAATGATCGATGGCAGATTATTTGCGGTGACCTTCTGTGCTTAAGGGAAAGACTTTGTGTATCAGTATCATTGATCAACTGTGCCCAGATAGAGTTTACTGTAGAGGTGTTAGTACTGTATGTGGCGCAGACCAGCTAGCATGCCAGAGAACTGTTTTTGTGAGAGAAAAGGTTGCAGAATAATAGTGCAGCTATTTTAAGAGGCTTTGATTAGGTCACGGCGGCTGTGTGTGCTGGAGAAGAGTCTGTTTGAGCCTGACATCCCTGTCCTTGTCCTTTTTTTAATATTTTTTCATTTATTGCTTTGTGTTGTCTCCACTCTAGCGCTTCAGCTTTTTTTTTGACTCATGGTTCTTCCTGATTTCTGAGCCTTTTTTTTCTCAGCTCAGCTTATATATTTATTAATCTTGTCTCATATTTTTCTCTCTAGAATTTCTGCATGCTCACCTAAATAAAGTATTGACTTTTTTCATAACCACGTCTCATGAGTACAAATATACAAATAAGACTAAATATATTGTTTGCAATTCATACTATTTTGTTACTAAATTCTCATTTTTTGAGTGAACTATCCCTTTCCTCCCTGTCCTTCAATAATAGGACTGGTATATCTGTATGTTGACCTGCAGTTGGTTCTCTCTCTCTCTCTCTCTCTCTCTCTCTCTCTCTCTCTCTCTCTCTCCCTCCCCACTGTCTTTCCTCTTTCAATTCTTGCAGACTGACGTGCTGTCATCCCTGGGCTAAATTAGGTGAGAGAGTGTTGTGTGTGTGTGTGCGTGCGTGCGCGCGCGCGCGCGCGTGTGTGTGTGTGTGAGGGGTTGGAAGGATGGCTAATAAAGCATTTCACTCTCTGTACCTGCTGTCTCTCTCACTATGTTAACTCTCCATTTCAAGCTCAGAGTCGTGTCTGTCATTATTTGACTCAAATCAGCAAGGGCTAGTTTTGGTTCAGACCAGGCAGGCAGTAGAAATTATGCTGGTCTATTGGCAAGATGAATTAATAATTGTGGTTACAGCTCAATAGTGTGAATAAGATTTTAAAAAATGCACACAAAGTCTGCACACTTCAGTCACTATTCTTCAGAATTCCTTCTAATATGCTGATGTGTTGCTCAAGAAATATTTCATATTTTATATCATACATCAGAAATTTCATTTTTAAGTGAACTGTCATTTTAATGACTGCAAACTTTTAAAAATATACCTTTTTTTTTTTTCCTCCAAAGCATTTATGCTCTGTCATATTCTGCTTCATTTGCATTCGTTTCTCACCAGTCACTTTTCAGGTCCAGCTTGATTTTATTTATTTATTTTTACATTGCCATAGTTCATTACTTTTCTCAGCATAAGCATTTTGAAGCCAAATAAAATGGGTCACACTTTACAATAAGGGTTCATTAGTTAAAATATTTACTAACACAAACTAATTATGAACAATTCTTAAAATTGATTAATCATAGTTCAACACTTACTAATGCATTATTAACATCCAAATTAATGCACCATGAGTTAACATGAACTAACAATGAACTGTATTTTCATTAACTAACAATAACTATTACAACCTTAATGTAAAATGTTACCATAAAATGTGTTTGTCTGTACATGATCCTCATTTGGAAGTGAAACGTAGACAACTCTGTAAATAAAATGGCACTGACTGACATGTATTAGAGCGGATGTGGCCTCAGTCTGAATTAAGCATCCTTTGGAATGGGAACACAAATAAACTGTTCCTCTTTTTTTTCCTGTCCATCTCTTTCAGTCTTAACATCATCTCAGCCATTTTTTAACATTTTAACTGAAATGTGCCAGGTCCGCTTTTCTTCATATAACACCCCGATCCTTCCATCCAATTGCTGCCCGCCTGTCTTTCTCTTCCTGTCCAAGGGAGATGTGTATGCTGAGTTATGTGTGTTTTCTCCTGGTCTCTGTAAACTCATTAGACCTTGTCTCCTGGCCGGACTGAATGGATGGCTGTTTTTCTAAAGCACCCTCCCCTCAGCCCAATGCACCATCAGCAGAACGGCAGTCTGTGAAAGACTGGCAGGACACAAGCAAGAGAGCTGGAGCGCCTACAGTCCTGGCAGGCGCCGGTCACATTATTGGCTTGTTTAATTGTGGACAGGAAATCTGGGAGTCGTGTATCCCATGTGACCCCCCACGGGATGATGTCTGGCTGGCACAGTGAGGCATTGTGGGAAGGGGAGGAGCTTGTACATGTACTAAACCATCACAGTAAATGGTGATTCTAGGCTTGTTAGTGCTGGTTTATGGTTATGTCATGGTTTAACCAGGTGTGTGATCTGGCCCCTTTAAAAACTAGTGGTGGTTTTGTTGTTTATTTGGAGTTATTTCACTGCTGTGTGGTGTTTAATATTTGCGTTTTAGTTTCACTTTATTGACCTCTCGCTAATAATGTTTGATTCATTTCTTCTATGCAACAGCCAGCATTCAGAGCTGTGGAAATAAAAAAACAAAATCCTTTCATTTTTCAATAGGTGGGTTGATTTTTAATGATGTTTTTAAAGGCAGACCAAAGTCTTTTGTTAAAGCCATCTGTTTGCATTATTTCAACATTAAAAAAAAGTTTAACAGCTGAATTAGTGGTGGTAAACTTAAATACAATTCTGAACAGAAAATTCCACCAATAAAATAATCTAAGAAGGTGAATTGTACAATTTTAATAAACTGAAATTTTTAAATATCAACTTAACTAGTTAAAATAACTAGTTTATTTCGTTCAATAGATATAAATGTTGTAGTTCCCAAGATTAGTTTGTACTTTTGTCGTTTAAAGCTGTTGAGTACATTAATAATAATAATAATAATAATAATAATAATAATAATAATAATAATAATAATAATGAATTTAAATTCATCTTAATGTATTTATTTACTTAATTGATTACTTTTTTTGTCCTTTTTTTACATAAGTTTGTATTGTTGTTTATTACCTTGTTGCAGGATTTGGTTCATGGCATATAAATCTTAAAAAATAATGAGTAAATGACTGCACCAAGATGTTTTATTTGTTCCTGTAAACTGTGAAAATAGCATCAGTGCTAACAGTTTGCTCATGTGTATCCTCCGTGAACAACGACTGTGGACGACAGCATGTACTGTTCAGCAGTAAACAGGGGCTCTTTTAGTAGTCGAGCGGTGGCACCAGCTGTCTTAACTGCTAATCTTTCTGAAATGGAAATTGACAAGTTACCAGGATGACACTTCTTTGCTGTCTAAAGAGCTATTGAATGGTTGTCATATTTCTGTCACACTTTTTTTTAGAACTGCATGCGCAAAGATGGGTTATGGATAGGCTGTTTTACAATTTTCCAACAAGACTTTTCTTCTCATATGCTGAATTAAAAATATGTGATTGTAACTACTAGGGGTGTCAAAAATAATTGTTTCCTCGGTGCACCGCGATGCAGACGCGGACAGTTCAGTATCGGTTCAGTAATAATCATAACCGGTAATTACGTACTGACGTCATTTATCTCGTATGCGCTATGTCGCGGTAGCTTACTATGGCGATTGAGGCGAGCGCGAGTAATTAAAACACTGCAACTACTTAAAAACACAGAACTCTGTCAGCGCGATAGCCCAGTGGTTAGTGCAATGACATATAGCGCAACAGCGCTCCGGGCGTCCCGAGTTCGAATCCCGGCTCGTGGACCTTTCCCGATCCTATCCCCCTCTCTCTCCCAATTCACTTCCTGTCATCCTACTGTCCTGTCAAATAAAGGCAAAATGCCAAAAATAAATCTTAAAAAAAAAACAAAAAAACACAGAACTCTGCACAATTCACTGTGTGAGTGTTTGCTGGATAGTCTGTTACTGACACTGAAGTTACAGCTGAAGCCCCTTTTTCACTGCGATTGAGAAAATGAAAGTAAACTCCATTTCTCTCTCTCTCACTGTGGCCCTTTGACCTGCTGGCGTGACGTTTCCTCTCCTCTCGGCTGTTATAGAGATACTTGTGGATCTAGACATGAACGCGTGTCTGCAAAACGAGTTTCTCCACCGCGTCTATCATGGATCAGCTGTCGTTTTCAATGTCATTCATCGGTGAACATCGCCAGAGCATTAGAGCCAATCATAGCCCTTTCTGTTGAGCACGTGACCAATCATAGGGTTGTAACTAATGGCTCGACAGGGATCATAAAGCGAGCAGGATATTTACATTTGTTTATTTGCTCTAAGTGCTCATGTTGTTCTGTCCATGTACTTGAGTTTTTAAAGGTACAGTTCTTACTGTTTGTATTAAAGAACAAAATTGTATTACAAATAATATATAAATATTCATTCATTCATTTTCATTTCGGCTTAGTCCCTTTATTAATCTGGGTTCGTCACAGCGGAATGTACCGCCAACTTATCCAGCATATGTTTTACGCAGCGGATGTCCTTCCAGCTGCAACCCATCTCTGGGAAACATCCATACACACCCATTCACATTCATACACTATGGACAATTTAGTCTACCCAATTCACCTATACCGCATGTCTTTGGACTTATGGGGGAAACCGGAGCACCCGGAGGAAACCCACGCCAACACAGGGAGAACATGCGAACTCCACACAGAAATGCCAACTGACCCAGCTGAGGCTCGAACCAGCGACCTTCTTGCTGTGAGGCGAACGTGCTACCCACTGCGCCACTGTGAGGCATATATAAATATAAATATATTTAAACATTTTTCTCGTGCTATGAAGTAAAATATAAAATTGTGTATGGAAAGCATCGTCAATGCACCGTGATGCACCAAGATATCGAATTGAACCGAATTGATGGCATGATAATCGTAACCGCACTGAGCAGTGAGACCAGTGTAGGTTCACCTTTTGCTTTACCTTTTGTTAAAGTAGAAATACTTTCCAATCCATCTTAAAATGCTTAAATGGAAAGCGCTTGTAGAGCGGTTTGCCTAAATATGAATAATGGTGTAGTCCCCACCATCACACACAAACTCAACCTAAATTCACCTCATCTGTTTGTTTCAGACCAACGTTGCTGGTCTGTTTATTTCTAAAGTTAGCTTAGTTCCGTGACTTGAGAGAGAAGCAGCGTGTACCCAACACACAGGATGATTTCAGCTAACAGGTGCTGGCCTTATCCACAACGTTTGGCTTCCAACACGCTCATGAATCAGCATGTCATGCCAAGGCGTTCCAGCGGCTAACGTGTGAATTTAACGGGAATGGCATGTGCTTCACCCACATGCTACAGTTGGTTCACAGTTCAGAATGACGCACAGACCTGTAGTGATGAGGAGCAGTTTCGCTACATTAGTCGTACACTCTACTGGTTTGACGAGTTGTACAGTTGCATAACTCTGTGTTTATAAATGTTTGGGAGGGGTTGGGGTGTTGTTTTTTTTAATTGTTATTTTTTTTGAGGTGCCAAAAAATAGACTCTGGTGTGGCTCGAGGAAACAGATTTGAGATTAATGTTGTTTTAAAGTAAATTCCTTGTGGATGTGACAAGACACTTTGCATAGATGTTTAAAACCATCCTTTGTTTCCTTGACATTGAGATTGTGTCTGGACGGGTTTGGCAGGTTAGATGTCTGTGTGTGTGTGTCTGTGTGTGTGTGTGTGTGTGTGTGTGTGTCTGTGTGTGTGTGTCTGTGTGTGTCTGTGTGTGTGTGTGTGGAGTTTTCATACTGTACTGCCATATTATCAGAAGGTCTCTTATCACAATATCAAGTGTACTTACTCAAACCTACAAAAACTTCTAAGGATGATTAGCTTTCTTAAAGGAACATTTGGTGGAAGTTTTAAGAATAAATAAGGTGGCCCCTGTCAGGACAACATAGTTTAATAATATACAGTTATTTAAGGGTATATTCACATCTGTCTTGTTTTGTTTGAATAAAGTTCAATTTTTTTTTCTTGTTTAGTGCAGTTCTTTTGGGCATCAATACAGCAATCACACTCTGTCCACTTCCAAACAAAGTCTTTGCTCATACAGTTTGTTAAAGGTGTGAATATGATCTGATCTGACCTCTTTCTGAAACATTTGCACCTTTTGAATTATTAAGGGACCTCACAGTGGCGCAGTGGGTAGCACGTTCGCCTCACAGCAAGAAGGTCGCTGAAAAACATATGCTGGATAAGTTGGCGGTTCATTCCGCTGTGGCGACCC
>CAIGQW010054138.1:114478-131318 GCA_903798125.1 Danio choprae | reverse complement strand
ATATATATATATATATATATATATATATATATATATATATATAAAACAGCAGAACATGGCGAGAAACCTAAAATAGAAATTATAAGCCATTACACATCTAAGAACTATCGACCTGTAAATACACTAGCTGTAGATGTTTTCGTCCACCAATTTTTATGGGCATTTTAGAATATCGCATAATAAAAATGCTTAATGGAAACAGCAAAATGAGCATAAATTTAAAAAATGCATGTATTGGATGGAAACTCATTGGTGCTTTTGTTTCGATTTTTTTTTTTTTTTTGGAGTGATATTCCAGTTTTGCCACATAGGTTTAATTCACATTTTTGAAAAGAAAAATAGTGACTGAGTAAATGGCTTTACATGAGAAGCAAGCAAAGTGAAGTGCAAGATGATCGGTGGTGCATTTCCCCAAGTAAGTCATTATAGTAGAAAATGTTGTAACTGTGTCTAAAAAGAGTGTTACTACAGGTAGGTTGTATTACCCACTCACCTGTGCGTATTGCACTTTGTTGTTAAATATTGTTTAGACGAAACTAGATTTAAAATAGCATTTATTACTGTTAAAGACTAGCAGGTCAAATGTATCTGAATAATGCCTTTATTTTTGCTCTGTCAGTTTTGTGCCACTTATATCTTAGCATTTTATGTTGATAAGCCACTGTTTTTCCCTCTGAGGCTGCAGTAATCAGTTTTAGTCACAATGGACAAAAGAAGGTGATTTTCATCAATCAGATCACAGGTTGACAACTCTAAATAGAGGTGTTAATTAAGTATGAAGTAGCCATTGTATCGAGTAGCCTATTCACAAATCCTGTTTAATTCATCTGGTAATTTTACTATTTTGATTTATTTATTTTTGTACAGTATGAAATTGGCTTTAGTTTTTTCACTAGCTTTAGCAGATTGAACAATTAGAGAAAGCCAATAGAGACACTCCATCATCAGAGAAGTGGTTAAAAGTGTGTCCAAAGTGGACAAAAGAGACACATTTAAATGCCAGATAAAGTGTCTCCTTTGGCCACTTGGGATTGGATCAATGAAAACGCATCTCAATACCAGGTGTGAACAGGGCTATAGATGCCAAACAGGTATTGGAGGCACTAAATGCTATGAGTGACAGTGGGGAGATATCATGTGGTTTTAGTTGGTTTAAAATCCTACACGAGGACTAAAAATAATCATTTCAGACATTTCTAGACATTTCTGACAAAACAGCAGTCATGGACTTACATTTAACATTGGCCATGGGCTCAGGTTCTTGTCTTAAATAATTAGTTAATATTTCAAATGTAATGGAGAGATAGTTATATAATTTATCATCCCGTGGTCATTCAAAATATTCATTTTTTTTTTTTTCTTCAGGTGAAATGAAAGTTATGAAGTAAAAAACAAAATGTCCTGGTTATTTTTATTTTTTTGTATCACTTTGTATCTGCAGTTTCTATTCAAATTTGATTCAAAACAATGTCATTTTCTTCAAAACAATTATATATAATCTCCTAATATATATATCAAAGAAAAAAAATCTAAGAAAAATATTTTTTTTTGACTGAAGAAACAGACATATACATCTTGTATGAAAAGGGGACAAATAAATTATCATGATTTTTTTTTTATTCTAAAAATAATTAACTAATCTAATTAATCCTTTAAGGAAGGAAAAAGAATATCGAGCTTCAGTCTAAACGCCGAGGATTAATGGAGGCAAAACATAGTTCTTTCTCGGTTTGTTTGTAAGATAACTTTTGTTTAAAATGTTGTTTCCAATCGTGTCCCTGAAGCGTAAGTTATGACTTGAGATATGCCCGCTGGCACGCTGTGACCTATGGAGGCTGATGTCAGCAGCAGCACTGAAAAGGAAATTGCTTTGCTTGAGTTTTGTTGTGTTTGCAGTCTAAATAAAGTGTGATGAGATGAAAGCTATAAATGAAAACATGCTCGCATCAGTCTAATGAATTTCTTATTGATGTCAGAGCGGATATTGAATTTAAGTCATTCGCTAACTAGATGTTTATATGGAAACATGCACACATTTACACAAGGGCTTTCTTTAGATAAATAGGACTGACAAGTGTTTATAAGTGAGTCCCTGTGCATCTTTGATTTTTTTTAATTTTTTTTTTTATTTCACTAAGAGGTGGAAAGTAGCTCACATTTGACATTGACAGGCTGCACTGTTATTATAGTGATGTTTATTGTAATGAATACTGCTATAAAGGCACCGTTGTCTGTCAAATGTGATTTCCAAAACTTAAGATTTCTTTCCTATATGCGCGTATATATGGATCAGAAAAAATAATTTGGCGACATACTAAAAATAACTGTGCAGGACCCATTAAATACTCATTAATTGTCACTACTTCTTAATAAGTTTACTTTGCCATATAATTAAGTTGTCAGCAAGACATTTTAAATACTTAAAAATGCATGATGCATGATCTTCTTGTACACGTTTCAAGATTTCAATAAGTAGGTCAGAAGTATGTTATTTCATATTTACATTAATATTTTCATTCATTCATTCATTCAGCACAAATAAGCACAATAGAATTTGAGCACTGTGCTTTAAAGAGTATACAAAACTAAGATACAAAATAAAGAAATAAAGTAAACATAATAAAAATAAAACAAATGAAGTTAAGAATAACAATAATAGAACATTATTTAACATATATTTGGACATTTTTATTTAATGAAAGTTTTTTTTTAAACATCAGACACTGTATTTGCATTAAATGTGTTTTCTGTGAGTATAAAATCACAAGTTATTTTGATACAGACACCAAAGTAGGATGTCTCAACATTTGACCTATTGACCCAGTTTGGCTTAAATTTTAATTAGAAAAAAAAAATAATAATAAAAAACAAAACTATTTTAGCCAAAATATCATCTGAAGTAAAATTTGGACTTCAGCTTTAGTTACAGCTAGACATCTTTTGAATGCCATTAGTTCACTTTTTGATGCTGTTTGACCACAAAAAAAAAGAAAAAAAGAAAACAACTTTTTGAATTGTCTTTCAAGTCTAAATGCGAATACCCCTTATGAATTTTTATGAATACCCCTAATACCCTCAAACCTTATGAGTTTGAGCATATTTCATACATTTTATGACATTTTATGTTGTATGGGCCCAGCTCTTCTGTTAGTACTCTGTAAATGGAATTGAGATGTTTTAGCAACAGAAACCTGCTTTACTGTCACCTCACGTCCTCTCTCTTTCTCTCTCACTCACTCACATACACTCACACACACACACACACACACACACACACACACACACACACACACACTGCTCCTGGTGCTGCTCCAGTTGGCAGGAGCTGGTACTGAGGTAACAAACTAACTTTGGTCAATTATAACAGTGTCACAAAGAGCAAATGGGGGACTGATGGAGGTACTGAGAGGAGGAGAGGTCAGGGTCATGTTAGACATGTTGTAGAAAGCAGGTCACTGGATTCCTGAGGGGGAAAAGGTACAAAAAAAGTGTGAAATTAATGCACAATTTGTACTGAGAGTTATAATTGTATTGTACTTTAAAAAAAAAAATTTAATCATTGAATAAAAATGCGTTTAGCAGTATTTTCCTTTTCTTCTGGGAAAGAAATCAATAATTTCCAGATGATTATTACTGTATAAAAAGTAATATGTTAAATCAACAAAGCAAGAAAACGACACTTGCTCTAAAAAACATTTTCAGTTGTGATTTGAAACCAAGTTATTTCTTAACTCTTTTAAAGTTTAAAAATTGGTATTGTGTTGTCCAAAACATTCTACAAGCATGTCATCATTTGTCTTATTTTTACCAGTTGTCGATTTATTCTTTTAATGATAACATTTTTATTTTAAATTTAAAAGCAAAAAATATGTTTTACGCAAACACATAAATTGTACAAACTATGTACAAACTATAAATTGTAAATCCAGAGAAACTGGAAATAAGGGGTCTATCTCTTCATCTCCAATTTAACAGAAAATCCACGTGTGCCATTTTAATGGCTGTGTTTAGTCTGACATACACCAGCTAGCATAAATGTATTGATTTAAACATGATATGGATTGTTTTTTGTTCGGGTGACAGAATTAACACTTGTACGATAAGTTATCATCGTTTCTACAGCTTTTGAATCTGGAGAATTCTTCAGAAAGGCCGTGTTCTCAGGAACAATATATGCCCGATTAGCATAGCTAAGAAAAATAGCTTTGTTGTTTTGTTAGATTATTATTTTCAGAAAGAAATAGAGAAAAGAATCAACACTGTAAGTGAAGGAGTGTTTTAACAGCTGACTTTTGCTAACAGTAATGAGTGTGCTGTGTTTACTTGTTCTGAGTTCTTCTCTGTAGTTACCCTCGTGTTAGCAAAACCATGTGTTTCCTTGCACCGATTCCCAAAGCCAGCTTAAACTATTACATATGACTCTGAGAAACTCATGTTTGTCTGCGTGTGTGTGCTTGAGCATTAAGAGCTTCCGCTAGCTCTACATGTGATCTTTAGAGGCTCAAACTGAGCAAGACATGCTAAGATACATGAAGGGAGATTATATTTGACAGCTATGGAAGATGAGATGTTGAGAGAGAAAAGCTGATTTTTTTAAAATCTTTTGTCATCCGAGGTGATGTAGCAGTTTTAACCAGCTTGAGCCAGATGGTATATAACAGGTCGAAACCAGATCTGCCTGGCTGGTAGTCAATATCACTTTAGACCAGCTAATGAACATAAATGACCTAGATTATTGGCCCAGCCAGAAAACTGCAGCCACCTTACATTAGCTTCAGCTTGGGTTGAGCTATTGGGGTTTAAGATCTGGTCTTAGAAAACATTTGTCGATTTCTTCCTTTTTTTTGTTTTATTTTGTCAGTTATGCTTTACAATAAGGTTGTAGTTAATGTTAATGTATACTAACATGAAGAAACAGTCAACAATACATTTATTAAAGTAGTTATTCGTATTTTATTATCACTATTTTAACACTAACTAATGTAAACCAGCAAGAATTTGGATTTTAATAATGCATTAGTTTATGTTGAACTATGATTATTAAATGCTTTATACGTACTGTTTATTATTAGTTCATGTTGGTAAATACATTAATGAAACCTTATTGTAAATTGTGACCATTTTATCTTGAGGATATTTTCTTTATTTCCTTTCTTTTTTATTTCCTTTTCTTTACTTTTGCTTTTGTAAATATATTTTAGGAGTGTTTTATATATTTACGTGACAAATTTATTGAAGTTTCTTTGAGAAACAAATGTTTTTGGTTAATCTATATTTTGCTTGGCTCTTTTTTTTTTTCTCATTTTTGTCTTATTATTTTTTAGGGGTATTTTTTACAATCTTTTAGCAGATTATGTCATTTTTCCATATTGCTTATCTTCTTAATAGTTTTCTATTTTGCTGTTTTGTTTTACTTTGCTTTACAGTTGATGTTTGTTTTGCCTGTTTCTAATTTTCCAAAGTCTTTCAGCAAATCGTTTTGTGAAGTCGCCCTTTCAGTTTGAATGGACATATTGCTTTTGTCAATCATCTAAGCCCCGCCTTCAGCACAAACCAGTTCACACACTTGAAGATCTGTTTTCCTTCCATCTGTGTGTGTGTGTTTGTGTTAGGGTGGGTGGCATGGCTGTTGTGGGTTTGTATACATCTTCCTGTGCCACCCAGGAGAAACAAGAGTTGCATTTCCTCTTAAATCCCTCCATGCTGATTACACTCTTTGATTTCAGCTTTGTTCCTCTCCAACATGCTGCTGCAGTGGAGAAGTCTCTGCGTTTATTTATTAAAGGCTCGCGCAGGCTGTGGGGCGACCTGTCAGATCCATTAGACCATCTCTCATCAAAAGAAAGAAAGGGAGAATGTGAAGGAGAGGTTTTGTAAATTGTGGAGGGAAATAAAAAGGGTGTTAGAAAAAAGGGATGGAGAGGTGGGGGTTTTGGAGTGTTTGGTTGCGGTGCGGTGCTTTTAAACGTGTTCGCAGAGGCACATTAAGACTTCACACAGCGCAGGCAGGAATTCTCCAGTTTCATAAGGCTGATCTCTGCAGCAGCTCCACGGGGCGTTTTCTCCACAAATGTCATCTCACTCGCACAGACTCAGACTTTCACTCCCTCCGGTGACCACATGAGGACACAACTGTGTGTTTGTTTTTCTTCACCTTGCTTTGGAAATTAACCCTTTGTTAAGCTCCACAAAAACATTACTGGCTAAAACTTTGTACATTTGCTCCAAGGTATTTAAGTCACTGCAATCCCATTTATGCGTTTATTGAATGAATGAATGGATTTCATATTGTTTACCAGCTGAAACAAACCTTTTTGTTTCGAACACTTAAAACAAATACCAAACAAACTTGTTCGAAATTAAGTCACACCAGTTTGATTTCGCTGAAAATATATCAATGCCTTTATAAAAGGGTAAATCTGATTTTAAAATAAAACTGTTTGTTTGGAATCTCTTAAAATAAGTTCTCAAAGATGTCGAAATGTTAAAGTAAATGTTAAAAGGATTGTTCACCCAAAAATTTAAATTGCTTCATGATGTATTGTCCCGCATAAACCTTTATGAGTTTTCTACTTCTGTTGAACATAAAAGAAAATATTTTGAAGAGTTTTGGTTTTTGGCATCCAGTGTCTTCCATAGTAGGAAAAATACTAAGTCAATGGGTGCCAGCTACAAGCATTTTTCAAAATATCTTCTTTTGTGTTCAACAGAAGAAAGAAGCTCAAATAGGTTTTGAACAAGCGAAGGGTGAGTAAATAATGACACAATTTCATGACAATTAATTTTTGGATAAACCATCACTTTAAATCTATAGGTAGATTCAGCGTTTTGTAGTTTTGGTATACGTATAATTATGTGAATTGTTTTGTTATAGGATTGACCTATGTGTTTGCCAGTGAAAGCTACATTATAATCTGCTCTCATTCTGCTGGTGTTGAGTGTATTGATCCAGCAAGACTTTGAGCTCCGAGATCGCTCATGCTTCACCCATCTAATGTGTGAGGTTTCCTCCCAGTCACACTCCACTGACTCTGTCCAGAGCGCTCTGTGTGTGCTATTCTGTACACTTTAGGTGCACATTATTAGCCCTTTGACACTCTGTGTGGTTACTAAGTATATGACTTGACACTGAATCTACACCCACAGGACTACAGAAAGTGTTGTATGCCTTCCCAACACAAATTGTGTGCTTAATGCATGCTTTTACATTGCCTACATTTACATCTCCCAAAATCTACAGAAAATGTGAGAAAAGTCAACAGGTCCTGTTTGCACTGCAGAAAAATGTCTTTCTTATTTAGATTTTTTGTTTTGTTTTTAGTCCAGATAGTAAACAATTCCTAAATCAAAAAGTGTTTTCTAGACCAGTAAAGAATATTGTTTTGTTTTCAGAAATAAGTCAAAAATATGTTTTTCTGCAAACCAAAGTTATATGCCAATAGAGTAAATCTGACTAAAAACAAGATTATTTTACTTACTCCATAGGCAGATTATTTAGCTTTTTTAGAAAAAAAAACATTTAATTTTGACATAATTTCTGAGAAACGAAACACTTTTTTTTTGCTTATCTAGAAATTTCTGCTTCATTTAAGAATTTTGGGATATTTGTACTGGAAATGAGACAAAAGCTCTAAGAAAAGCAGTATGGGATATCATATTGGTCACACAAATGTGACTCTCATTTGCGTTGTGGTGAATTTGAGCAAGCAAATCTTGCTCTAAATTTTGTTGGCAAAACTTAAGAAGATAAAATTGAGCTTTTTTTAAAGATTAGATTAACCTGATTTGGTTCTTTACTGCTTTTACGAAACCTTGAAGCTTCTTGTACATGCCTGTATGAAAAAACTTGTCCATCTTTTTGAGTATTGCTGGCTTCCATTCTGTATGTGTATAGAACAGAATTCCAACATCACATCAGAGAAACTTGGTCACAAGGCCACTGTGTCAAGTTCAACATTACCTCCCTTATTTGCACAGACACACACACACACACACACACACACACACACACACACACACACACACAAAAATCCATGTCCAGGTCAAGAGCTCACAGAACTGTTTGATTTGAGGGAGTTCAGAAGGACCACATGCTCTTCTAGCTAACTCTGAGCTCTTCTTCCTGTCTTTTTAATTTTGGTTCGTCCTAATTGCTCACGACTTTGTGCCGTTTTCCCTTTAAATACATGATCATGTGTTTAAAGAGCAGCTTGAGGCTTCTTTAGGTGTGTGTGGTCTCCTGCAGGCTGTGACAGATATCAGGCCTGCTCAGACTCACACTGAAGGAGAGCGTTTGGTCAGATTTAACATGCAATAATACACTAAATTCAGCCTATCCTCTGCACTTAAGACATTTTATCAACCACATCAGAGAGTTAGATCTATCCAACCCGCTTTATTTCTTTCAGGTGTTTAGGTGAGCTTTTAAAGGTTGTTATTTATAATTTAGTTCACTCTGAAATAAACCTTCAGTCATTATTTACTCACCTTAATGTCATTACAGACTTGCATTCATGGACCACAAAAGGAAAAAAAAGAAAAAATATAAAGACTTTCGTTCCCCATACAAGTAGAGAGGTTTGCTGCAAAAATGTAATATCTTTGAATATTGAATTTAAATGATAACAGAACTAGTGTCCAGCTCTGCTTCTATAGGGCCAATGTCCTATAAAGTTTACCTTTTCGAATAAAGCCTGCGGGTGATCTTGATTTTTATTTATTTTTTTAAGTCTAAGCACACATTGTTATTCTTTGAGTGAACAAATAATCTGTGCAAGTTACTCCATTGTAAAAAAAAAAAAAGAAAAAAAAAAAGGTTTGCTTTGGTAATCTTCAATCACAGTCTGACCATGTGCTTCCATTTTTGAAATGGTGGTTCTTCTCCGTTGATGCCAGTGTGACAGCTTCAGCCACAAAATTCTTAACCACGCCCCTCTTACCCTTAATTTGCTATGAGGGAAGGATATGCAAAAAGTAAGTCCCACCCCCTACTCAATATTCCATTTCAGTTAGAAGTACATCAACGCTGAAATAAGTCTCAGCAACATCTGGTTCACACTGACTTTAATTTAATTAGTTTTGGAATTAAACTCTGCAGAAAGGTGGCCCTCCAGGAGCAAGATTTAAGACCTCTGCCCTATATGATCAGCCACATGACTAATCTGCATCTTAAGCACTGCTCACTAGATGCATCTGTATCTAAATCATTTTCCCTCCCCCTTATATTTTACCTTTTCTTGAAATGCCTTTTCAGAAGCTGCTGCGGTACTGATCTGTTTTTTAGTTATTTGCCAGCATTAGCCTGGTCAGCTTCTATCTTTTGGTAGCTAGCAGACGTAACCGTGGGGCCCAGGTCTGGGGCTATTGTGTATAGGGGTTTTGTTGATAAAGCCTCTTTTTATTGGACCAGCTGTAGCTCTGACGGTGGCCAGCTCTCCTCTTCTATAACCTGTAATTCAGTCTGGCATTTATTTATTTCTGTAAAATGGAAACGCAAAGCTCTCTTATAAATCTATTACATTTTGGCTGTTATTTTCCTCTTGACGTTGCTGACTAGCGATGGCAATTTGTCACTCAGGCATGTTAAACTCCGTTGTGCTGTCCATCTGTGGGCTGCCTGTGGCACAGTGCCAGTGTTGAGCTGATCAGTGGAGCGGAAAGGAAATGATAACTGAGTCTCGGCACACACGCTTGCTTTTGCCACCCTGCGCTGTCGCTGCAAGCAAACCCAGAGGACGGAAAGTGTCAGGAGTTCCAATCTTTAAATCTGTTCATTCACATTTCCACCTAACTGCCCACCAGTATCTTTTCAAGCATTTTTCCTAATCTGGACTAACTTAATGTAAAATTTTTGCAGGCCTTGTATTTTTTAAAAGCAGTGTTCCCTATTGGTGACCTTTTAAAAGGATCTGTATATTCTGATAAAAATGTGAATGTTGAACCATGAGTAAGGATGCCAAATTTCTTAGGACAGACTCTTTCTTTGGACACTTGGCTCTGCAGTGATGCATGCTGCGCACACAACAAACCATTAACAAAGCAGTGTTTACCATTTTCACAGTGCTTCTCACTCACCACAGATGGATTTGCTCATGTAAACATATCTGATAATCAGATAATTTGCGAATATTTAAGAAATGTGACTTGCGTCGTTTGCTTGGTTTCCTCACTCCAGATTTTATCCTCATTCTCTGATTCATAGCTGAACAGCCAATCAGAACGCTCTCTTTAACTGATGGCTGAAGCTGATTCTACATGCTGAATCAGGCAAACTGCCTCCAACATGAGCCCAATTAGAGGCAATTTGTGGAACACACCACACAAAATAGCCTGACAGACACTCACCGATGACCTGATGCTGCCCATTGCCTGTCCGTCAGCTTGTTGTGTGCTGGCCTTTACATATTTCTTAGGGAAAGATTGTGTTAAGAGTTTTATTGCTAAAACTGTTTTCATTTGTTGCTAAAACGAAGTCCGTCATTTAAATATTTGAGGAAAGAATGGTATTTTTACAGTAATTACTGCAATCTTACAACAGTGGATTGTTACAGAAGCTTTATGTTTGTGGTTGTAACACATTCAAAGAACTTTAGTATGCTTGGCAGATTGTTGCCATCCCACATACTCACTGACAAGCTGCATATTTTAAATTACATTTAAAAGAACCGATGTTGAAATACTGAAACAAGTAGTTATACATAAACAAATCTTTATGTACATTGTCATGCATGCACATGCTGCAAGATTCAGATGCCTCATGCAGCCAAATGCTGCTGGGAAAACTGTCTGCAGGGGATGTTTCTCAAACGACTGCAAAAAAAAAAAATAAATCTCAGGTATTACAGGAAATGCGTAGTTACTGAAAAGATGGTCTGTGTACATTTTAGCCTCTGTTTGCTCTCTAAACATTTAAAAAAGAAACTTCATTTACCTAGAGCAAATGATGTCATGTTTCTTGTATCTCATTGGCTGGTGGGGATCTTGCATCCTCATTGCATATAACCACATTGGAATTCTGCGAGTATGCCAGGAGCCCCAAGTCCGCTCGGGCCATCTTTGTGATGGGTGTGTGTATGCATGAGTGTGTGTGAATGAGAGACATTTCTCCTCGCTCTGTCACACACCCATGTGCTCCTAGTGTTCATTAACGAGGCTCCGAGCTCCTTCGGGATGGAGCAAAGGGGTTTTGGAGGCAGGGCGAGTGTTCGTATGTGTGCCATGGGTAAGTGGCATCTCTTAGCCTTTGCCAGCTCTCAGTGTCTCGTCACATCTGAGTACCGGTGCTGCCAGCCAGCTCTGCCAGTCTATAAATGAGCCTAGCATTGTCACAGTAACTGCCAGGGGAAGCTTTCTGATGCTTGTGTTTGTGACCAATTTTGTTGGACAGAAATGAGTGTGTGTGTGTGTGTGTGTGTGTGTGTGTGTGTGTGTGTGTGTGTGTGTGTGTGTGTGTGTGCGCGCGCATTGTGAACAGATTTGCTTTCCGTAATTATGATTCTTCAGGTTTGAAAGGGTTGAACATAAAAAAAGCATATTCTTTAGACTTTTTAAAAGATTAGTTCAAAACAAAAACTTCCTGATAATTTTTTCACCCCTTTGTTATTGAAAATGTTGATTTCTTTCTTTCTTTAGATGTAAAGAAATAGTTTTTTGAGAAAAAAACATTCTAGGAGTTTTGTCAATAATAGTGGGCATCCGTGGTACCTGCAGTTTTGAACTTTCAAAATGCAGTTTATATGTAGCTTCAAAAAGTTTCTTACAAAGCAAAACAATTGACCATTTTCTTAAACTTCACTATTTACAGAAGTTTTCTGAAATGCTTTCCTCATGAACAATAATTAATAACGAAGAAAGAACAAAATTATCATCTTAGATGACAAGGGTGTGAGTAAATTGTTTTTTTGTTCTAGAAGCAAACTACTAATTCCTTTATTTAACATAGTGAATTCTTGTCACTGTGTAACCTTCAAATCCTTTTGAATGCGTTGCTCAGTTAGCTAGCTATGAAAATGTTGACAGTTTAATTAAACTTTGTATTTCTTGCTCACCAAAATCTTCAAACTGTTGCTTTGTCAAGATAGTAGACATTTTTGGACACATTTTATGTGAATTCCCTCCCCTGTTTTTTTTTTTTTTTTTCATAAACATGACCTCATGTACATATATAATTAAACTACACAGATGTTATTCTTACTATATACAACATGTGTTTGTTTAAATGCTAAACTGTCCATTTTAGAAGTGAACTGTAAAATTACCACTGTAGTTAGCTATAATGTAATGCTCCCAAAAAAAAAAAAGTGAATTGGCAGTTTTCCAGATGTTCAGCTGTGCAACTGTTCAGAAATGCGCAGTTAGCTGCTGCCTGGCTCTTGGAAGCCTTGTGTTAGTTTACACATCAATGGATGCAACAGAATGCACCCTAAAGCAGAATATCTAAATATCTGCACAGTCTCGTTTACTTAGTGTTTTTTTTTATGGGGGGCCGAAATATTCTTCTGATCGTTGTTTTCATTGCAGACTAGTAATCCGTACTGTTCTTCTACAGTTCTGTTTAACACCAGTATCCAGCTCAGCATTTTTTTTTTTCAGAGCAGGAATGCTATATGTAGTGCAAGAAGGAAATAACTGTGGCAGCTTGCCAAGCTTTGAGGGAATGCGGGGACAGAGGGGAGGGTGGAAAGGAGAAAAGAAAACAAACTTTAAGGCAAAGCGTTCGCCATCGGCTCCCAGAGTTGAGTGAGGAGTTTTTCAGACGCAAGAGGTGTGTGTGTGTGTGTGTGTGTGTGCGCACTGAGCAGTAATAGTCTATTCAGAGAGCAGCGCTGGCTCTGCGCCAGACCGCGAGGTGATAGCGAGCATGGGGTAATTGCTGCCTACCCAGCAGCCTGCTGGATTGTGCTCATGGGATCCAGTGACAGCATCACGCCTCTGAGTGCTTCAGCCCACCTTGCCCGTCTGTGCACACTCGCACGCTGATATTATTGCCGTCTCTTGGCATTAGACCCTGCTGCCATGCATTAGGGCCGTAATGTGTAGATAATTCTCAAAACTGACACTTTGTATCGTTTACTAATTCTGTTGTCTGTGAGAACAGCACTGTGGTTGCTCTGCGGCTTTGCACGCAAGCTATTTTGAGCCACGCTCTATCTGTGTGTGTGCACGTCTGCAGGTGTGTGTGTGTGTGTCTCTAACGAGGTGCTCTGGTGGTTTCACACACCACACGCCCAATCAGATGCTGTCAGGCTTCTGCAGCGCATCAGTGCGTAAAGCAGTCTCGAGGTGTGTGTGTTTGTTGACATGTCTGCTGGGAGATCTGATGTTCAACTGTCAGTGTCAGCCCCCGCACAGGAACCCGTGCGCACACACACACACACACACACACACACACACACACACGAAAACATGCCTTTTGTTTCCCTAAGCTCCACCTTCTTCTTAACCCCACAGGACACAGTGCCACCGTGCAAACCTTACACTTTCTGGGCCTTTCCCCCAGATTTGTACAGATTATTGTCTTGAAGTCATTAAACTCACAGAAATCTTGTTTAGCACAGTAACTTTTGGTTAGGATAAAGTCCCCCAAGTACTTACAGCAGGTCTTCATCACAATGTAGCGCTGTCTCTACTTTAACAGTTTATTCACTTGCAGAAGGCTTCAGCATTTAAAAGGGTTTTTGCAATGTTGTGGCTGTCTAACTGATGCACTCATCCATCAGTACAGTAACTGTGAGTAACAACACTCCCCCATCTCCACGGCACAGGAATGTTTGTAGTTCCCTTCTCGTGATGTTGTCATCTGAGATGGAGGAAACAGTTATTGACTGTGGGAAATAACTTTTTAACTGGCTTGCTGAAAGCTACCACTAGTACTTTTTAACTGGCTTGCTGAATGCTACCACTAGTATCCTTCACCTCATCTCTGATAAACTCTGTTAAAAATGCTCAATACTGTGTTTTATTAAAAAATCATTACAGAAAAGAATTTCCACAAGAATTAATAATTTAAGTTCACTTTTTCCTGTGGCAAATTTGAATTCCTGTGCAGGTTTCCTAGAACTAGTGTACAGTTGCTGCAAAGATCTAAATATTTAATTTATTAATGATATTATAATTTTAGATCTTACGTCATTTAGACATAAAACTGAAAATATAGTGTCACAGCAATACATCTCAGTTCCTCTTTTCTGGTGGCTAAGCCATCGCGATACACATTTCTGTCAGTAAACCGTATCAAAAGTGCACATATGCTGTAGTGTACATATTCACCCTAACCTATAGGTTAATGATAGTATTGACACTTAAATGGGAGAGTGCACAGCAGTGGATATATTAAATAGTACTACAATTTAGTGAGAATCTACAGTATAAAGAAAAAAAAAGGTCTATAGCAAAGTTTTGCTATTCATAGCCTACACGTGAGAACCTGACCTGTGTGAGTCATGTGGAAAATAATTCTACATTTAGAATTGTTATCAAGGATTGTTGTCTGGAAAGGAAATTGTATTTTTTGTAGGTTTTTTTTTTTTTTCCAAAGGAAGTCCTTGTCTTTGTTCCATTCTTAAAACCTCTCTAAAATTGATGCACGGTTTGAAATGGTCCAAGATCAAACAAATCATTGATGCTAAACTCGAAAATGTGAAAACACCACAATAGCACCACTTGATGTTTTGCTGAGAAGTGTTTTTTCCCCCTTTTTTGCACATTTAGGTGTGATTTGTGCCAGCAAAGTGCTGTAGATTGATTTCATTTGTTTACTCAAGCAGCTGCATTGATGTTTGTCATTGTCTCGAGTGCTGATTAGGTATCTTCTGTAGTGCTGATCTTTTTCTCTCTTTTACAGGATGATAATGATGGGATGCCCTGGTCAGAGGAGCGAGTGGTGCGGAAGGTGCTTTATCTCTCGCTGAAGGAGTTTAAGAGCGCACAGAAGCGCCAGCTCTGTGACGGCATCGATGATGAACGAAAAGGCCCCAATGGTAAAAAAAAGTCTTTAATCTTTAGTCTTTAATCAGTATCTGAATTAACGGCAGTGTTATATAAAAGCTAGGGTCCATCTGATCCAATGAGGCATAAATAATAATAAAACATTTAAAGAACAAATAATACAGTCATGGGGAATGAGCACTTCTCTTCGACATCCTTGTTTCTATTTAATGGTGAGCTCTCAGTCTGAGCAGTCAGTACAATTCAAGCTTGAATCCTGATTGATACTAATCACCCCTACCCATTATACCCACTCACCATACCTGAGATCTAGTTTCTATTGGTTAAGAAAATCCTGACATTTTCAAATGTCATTAAAAACATTGTCATGTCTGGGTTATCTCTAGACCTGTGTGTTGTGTTGTGTTATGTTGTTTTGGGCTGTGTTGTGTTGTGTTGTGTTGTTTAGTTTGGGCTTGTGTGAATCCAATTTAAATACATTAAAAACATATTTTTTTCTCATATTGTGAGCACAGTATTATGATATTGAATGGTTACACTAGTGTGTAGTTACACCACTCATATATATTGGGTTGATTTGAAGGAGGTGTTCATAAGACACCTTTATAATTATAATTTTATTTGTGCCTCTTACTACTGTCATTTAAGTGTCATTCGCTCAGTTATGTGTATTGAAACATCTGTTTATATTTTCCCAAACAACTAACCACAGTGTTATGGGATCAGCAAAATATCAATCTGTAAACATTTTTAATATTTTAAATGAGGAAAATAAACGTGCGTTATGGATGTGACCAAAAAGGTCTGCAGGTTTACAGTATACAACATACTTTGTTTCTTTTGGGTTGTGCAGTTTAAGTCACAGAATTTCTACAATGTTACTCAAAAGGATAAGAGTTGGCTTTCTATAAAACAAAAATTATTGGTTTTATTTTATTTCAAATTTTTTTGCATTTTATGAGGAAAAAGCTTCGTTATGGATGTGACACCTCTCCGTTATGGATGTGACGGATGTGAAATTGCCACTTGTGTGACTTTGGTAAATCAAATATAACTGTTGGAAAACATTGACTGAGACATTTTTGAGTATTTTTACAGTACTGTAAAATACAAGCCTACATAAAAAATTTAGAAAGGGTTTTGCTATTTTGGTAAATATTTATTATTTTTTTCAAGGCAAGCTCGACATTTGCATAGAACTGCTCTTTTATCCTTTTAAAGAAAGTACATACTTTCTCAGCTATTAACGTGTCGTCCATCATATTTTCTTGGAGTACAGTGCGTAGATAATTTGGTTTGATTTGATCTGCTTTTATCTGGTCAAAGGAATTTCCTAAGGAGTTTTCCATTGTGTATATGTGCAAAAGTGGCGTATGATCCAGGTTATTTCAGAGCTTTGGAAGTCATCTGATAGCTGTGTGTCTGACGCTGCAGCTCGGCACTCTGGGACTTCACTTCACACGGGCCTCAGAAAGCCAGAGCTTTCACTAAAAAGAGCTCTGAGACTCTACAGGGAACAAAGAACAGGCCTTATACGTGTGAGTCTGCACAGCCAGACAGGGAGACAAGGGGAAAATCCTTCTCTTGATGTGGGCTAATGCTTTTTTATCACTCAATTGGGAATGAGAATGAAAAATAAAAGAAATACAATAAATGTTAGATTTTATTCTCTTTCAGTAGCTGATTGCTGCTGTCAGGGGTGAGAGGTCGCTTCTCAAAAACTTGAAAACAGCATTTTTAAAATGATATGAATGATACAATACTGTGAGAAATATTTTTTAGCCCTCTTAGTGTCAAAATGTGTTAATTTTGAGTATTGTTTCACAAATGTGAGGTCACCAGGGTGTCCGCGGAGTCTTACATTTAAAAAAAAAAAAAAAAAAAAAAAAAAAAA
>CAIGQW010054138.1:93274-110666 GCA_903798125.1 Danio choprae | reverse complement strand
TCTTTCTTTCTTTCTTTCTTTCTTTCTTTCTTTCTTTCTTTCTTTCTCTCTTTCTCTCTTTCTCTCTTTCTTTCTCTCTCTCTTTCTCTCTTTCTTTCTCTCTCTCTTTCTCTCTCTCTTTCTCTCTCTCTTTCTTTCTTTCTCTCTCTCTTTCTTTCTTTCTCTCTTTCTTTCTTTCTTTCTCTCTTTCTTTCTTTCTCTCTTTCTTTCTTTCTTTCTCTCTTTCTTTCTTTCTTTCTCTCTTTCTTTCTTTCTTTCTTTCTTTCTTTCTTTCTCTCTTTCTTTCTTTCTTTCTCTCTTTCTTTCTTTCTTTCTTTCTTTCTCTCTCTTTCTTTCTTTCTCTCTCTTTCTTTCTTTCTTTCTTTCTTTCTTTCTTTCTTTCTTTCTTTCTTTCTTTCAATGTTTCAGGGTATTCACTTAACGAATGTTACTAAACACTGAAATTAAGTCATCTGAGGCGTGTAAATAGAGATTTAACTCTATAATCCTGGATGCTGTAGTGTCAATGAGTGCTGTGGATGTTGTAGTGCAGGTTTTCCCATGGTAAATGCTGACAATACTCCTGAATATATATATATATATATGTATATATAACTCTTATCTTTTTAAAAGATTGTTGTATTTTCAGACCAACAGTAATAATTGATGGAAAAGGAGGACCTATTTTTATAAATGATGCTTAATGAAAGAAATGTAATACATTGCGTCATTTGAAAAGATAACTTATTGATAGTGTAATAATTTTACATGGTAACATTCTGCTCTAATGAGAAAATATTTTGAATACACAACAGTCTTTTATTCCAAGCTTTCTTAATCGGAAATATTCTATTCAGCTGTTTTCATCATTAATAATAATAAACAGTTTTTTGAGTAGCAAATTTGTATATTTGAAAGATTTCTAAAGAATCATGCAACAGGAGTAACAATGCTTAAATTTAGCTTTGAAACCACAGTAATAAATTAAATGTTAAAATGTAGTTTTGTTATTTCATCTATTTAAATAATTAAACCATTTCTAAATTGCATTGTTTAGGCTGTACTTTGCATGAAACAAATGCAGACTTCTTAAAAAAAAAAAAAAAGAAAAGAAAAAAGAAAGAAATCTTACTGTTCTTAAACTTTGACCAGTAGTGCAAGTTAGTGCTTTTGCTGCAACTATGTCAAATACCTCAGCTGTAGTCCATAACTTTTCTTCCTACAGTATATTTAATATAAAATCCAAAAGAGTGGTGATTAATATTTAACTTTGATTTAGAATACACGACGCTCCATATGGAGGTTGCTCTCTCATCATTTCTTTTTTCTGTTTTTCTATACAGCTTCCTTGTCAAACGGGCAGTTGAACGGGTCTAAGGGAGGACATAAAGAGGACGGATCTCGCTCTCAGAGGAAAGATGGAGGTAGCGAGTACACTGTGGACGGTCCCGCCAAAAAAAGGTGAGTGACACGCTCTCGTTTGCTCCGAGGTCAGTGTTAAAGAGTTGTTTGGTTCCCTGGTGGGAAACTTGAGCTGATGCGCCACTTTTTGAGACAGTCCATTTGAAGAGTGGAGTAGGAAAAGATTTTATTTGAAGCAGTATTTTGCTGAAGATGTCACACATTGTTATTTTTTTCTTCTTCATTTGTTTCTATTTTTACCCATGTTTAGCAGAAAATGACAGTCAGAAACAGCTTCATTAAAAGGAGTCGAAGGACCTTATAACAAGTGATAATTCTTTGAAATGAATTGCTGTCATGGTAGTTTTTAATTAGTCACTTTAAGACATGCTTAAACATTTTTAATTATGAATTAAAAAGCTGTAGAGTTAAAATGTCCAAGTACAGTCAGTAATTAACTATTCAGCGTGTAATTTCTCAGTATGTTGTAATCTGTGATTTGGTAAACCTCTAGAGAGAGAGAGAGAGGATGCAAGCAGCTTGGAGGGAAAAAAATAATAGACAAGCTTTTTTTTAAAACTGTGCTTTTGAGGTTGATGATGCCTGGAAAATAGTGAGAAAAACAAGTGACGGGTCTTTTTCAATAGAACAATCATAAGCTGCTAATTTTTTCGGACATGCTGAGCTTATAATTCACTTTCAGCACTCTCTGTAAATTCATATTTTTTTCATTAAGTGACCTGGTTGGGTTTGGATTCCAGCAAAGCAGCTTGTTTTGTCATTTGGGCGATATTTATTGGAAGTCGAGGACTCAAAGGAAAAGGGCAAAATGAAATTTCTGTCATTTATTTCATCATCATTTCAAATCGGATGACTTTATTGGAACATAAAATGAGAAACTGATGTACTGGTTATTCTTTTCACTGTATTTTCAATGAATCAGGATGAAAGCTTTGACATAAAAGTAGACCATATAATTTCTAATAATTTATATGGCAAAACTAAAATTATCAGGCATATTTAGAGCAAGATTTATTTGATGACACAATAATAATTTTTAATGATGATTTAAGGATCACATTGTGGTCCCAACATTCTATTTAACTGATATTTTAAGTCTTTGCCAATAGTCTTCAAAGCACATATTTTTTTATGAAAATGTCAATAAAAAGTTTAACATTTTTGAAAATATAACACATCTTAGTATGATAACTATTCAAACTTTTATTTTGCAATTATATAAACCATATGTTTAATTGTTATATGGTTATTACACTAAATGACAAACATTTTCATTTACACTTTGACATTTGATTTCTAAAAAAGTTATTTAAAACTTTAGACACTTGCATTGCAGCCAGTATACTTTCCTTTAATATAAATATAATATAATGTATTGGTGTGAAGTTAAAAAAAAAAAAAAAAAAAAAATCCCTTTTACATTGCAACCAGCTGTCTAATTGTTTACCTCGTTCTAATTCCCGTCTTTTATTTTCTCCGTGGCATTATAACTCTTAGCCGTGTTACTCATTTTTAAGTCGGCCATGTCCTTTCAAACAGGATTTGACTTTGATCTGAGTGTATGACCACATTCAATCCTCCGTCGCACATTCGCGTAGATGGGTGGCATTAGCATTATGGAAGACCTATTCATCAAGCCCACTGTTTAATGGCACAACTTTCATGGCGTGCCATAAACCCCCTAACAAACAGTTGCGTAGGCCCACTGAAGAGGCTTTTCTTCCTCTGGAGAGTCTGAATTAATCCCACCACCGGCTTCGAGGGAACAAAACCGTTCTAAGTGCAGACGCCGCTTCAAAGACGACACTACCCAGCGCCCACCGAATGCCACACAACACAGTATTTCCACACCGCAACGGCCAAACACCAGCAGATGTCCATTTCAGCCCATTTCGGGAAAAAAAAGAAAATCTCACAGAGACCTTCTGTCTATCAAACCGCAAGCACCTAAGAGAGAGAGAGAGAGAGAGAGAGAGAGAGAGAGAGAGAGAGAGAGAGAGAGAGAGAGAGAGAGAAAGAGTGTGCAACACCTGCCACTGGTTTACCTGTCACTTAATACCCTGTTATAAGCATTAATCAGAGTGCTGTCCTGTAGACATCGTCATTAAATCAGCTTTAAGTGGAGGGGTGGAGAGAATGGGTGGTGGGGAAAAAAAAAAGCCAGGAGATTTTGGTAAACACACCAGATGTAGTGTAAATGGTTAAAGCATCGTCGGCAGAGTCTTAAAGTGATAGTTCATTCAAACATAAAGTGTATGTTATTTATACATTTTGGTGTAATTCCTAACATTAATTTGTTTTTCTTTAAAAGTATATTAGGGGAATATGTTATGGATCTTGCATCTACAGTAGTGAACATACAGGTGTAATAGATGTATTGTTTCATTAATGGACTTTTTTTTAAGTCTTCTGAAGCGATGACAGACTTATTTGAGGAGCAGACTGAAGTGCACGTAATATTTATTTGAGTTATAAGTTAGAGTTAGTGAGATCCATATCCATCATTCTTTGGCTCAAAAGAATGAGGATGGTTCACAAATAGGAAGTCACTACTGTCACCATGTGCTCTCATGAAGATACATGAATAGCTTCTATAGTTTTATGGAATTTCCTGTCATCAATCATCCATCTGTACTTGCTTGTTTTCCTACTGGCTTTCTTTAATTCCTTGCTTTCCTCTTTAATTACTTGCCAACTTCCTTATTTCGTACAAGCCACCATTGATGCTTTCTTATTTGATTCCCTACTTCCTTTCGTCCCTGCTTGCTTGGTTTCTACTTTTGCTTCTTGGGTTGATGTATCACTTGCTTTCGTTCTTATTTGCTTCCCAGCTTTCTTGTTTCTGACCCACAGTTTTTCTAACTTGCCTACTTGCTATCTTGCGTGTTTGCTTTCTCACATTTTTTTTTATTTGCATCCCTACTTGCTTGCTTCCTTGCTACTTTTTTCTTCCCTGCTTGTTTGCTTGCTTCATTCCTTCCCTACTTAGTGGTTGCTTTGTTGTTTGATTCTTTACTTGTGTACCCTTTTTCCTCTTCTCTTGATTCCTTCCTTCTTTCCTTCCTTCCATGCTTGCTTCTTAATTGATTCCTCACTTTGTTCCCTACATTCCTACAAAGTACTTGCTTGCCTTCTTTCCTCTCTTAATTCAGTCTTTCCTTCCTTCCTTCCTTCCTTCCTTCCTATTCTTTAGTCCATTCCCTTTCATTCCTTCCTTCCTTCCTTCCTTACTTCCTTCCTTCTTTACTTACTTACTTAACTTCATTCCATTTCCTTCCTTCCTTCTTTCCTTCCTTCCTTCCTTCATTCAATTTCCTTCCTTACTTCATTCCATTTCCTTCCTTTATTCCTTTCCTTCCTTCATTCCTTTCCCTCCGACTATTCTTTGGTCAACATTGATTTCTATTAATTTTACCTGCAAAAAGACCAAACTGCACAAAAGTCTGTTTTTTCCCCCCCACAAAACAAAATTCCAATTCTAGCAAACAGGTTTTAGACACCAAGAAAGTGAGTAAATGATCATTTTTGGTGAGTGTTTCCTTTAACGAGTCACTCCTATGCATTCAGTGCTCTACTGGAGTTTTTCATGAGTTGTTAGTTTGTGTAGTGTCTGTCTGTGTGTGTGTCTGTAGACATGCTGGTCAACTTATTAGGCATCTGCTGCCTACATATGATGACAACAAGGAGTCCGATTGAGGCAGTGCCAATGTCTCTCACACCTGACCAAAAAAAAAAAAAAAAAAGTGAGAGAGTGAGCACGAGGGAGGAGAGAGACACAGACAGAGGCACAGGTGCAGGGGCTGGCCAGGTTGCAGTAGGAGCCGTTTGGGAGATGACTGCTGTTTGCATTCCCAGGATAGGGAAATAGAGAGGCCTCTGCCAAGTTTCAAAGCGGCAATTTCCCATCGCTCGTTTAAAAATCACAGTCTCCTAGATGCACTGAATAGACACAAAACCCCAGTTAGAGGAGACAAGGGGGCACCAAATGTGGCAGGCGCTGAAGAGGCCTGTCTTTTTGTGTGTATTTGTGTTTACTTGTTTGAGAACCCTTCTTAAAGAGAGGATCATTACAATTGTTTTTCTAGTGGCTGAGCAGTTGCTGCCAAATTACTCTTTTGTGTTGGGCCAGTGCTGCCTTTACACCATTTCTTTACACTGGGGCGTGTTGAGAATAACATACTAGTGTCTTCCTGGCGGCCCTTTTGCACTATTCGTGTCAATGTTCACTGGTTCAACTCTATAGACATTAAATTACAGGCAGCTTGTGGCGACCCTGTTCAAGTGTTAAAATAGTTCAAAAACGTTTTGAAAAGTTTATTAGCAAAATAAAAACAACCAAAAAACACACACACTTTGTGCTTTGCCACTGACTAAGTACAAGTCAGAATAAGTATTTGATTTTGTGCATAAATATATCCATTACACTGTATATGAATTATACAGTAGGTTGTTTCACCTATATTAGATTTCTCAAAAGTTATTTGTGACATTGTCATTGACATTTGACTTGCAATTTACTTATGTTTATAAATTAAATTTCAATATAAGTCAGACACATGTCAGACAAAATGGGATGTCTTTAATACATTGACAGTTTTTTTTAAGAAAATTATGAATCACAATAACGAACATGCATTCACTTGATTAAAAAAAAAAGACATTTGTAAGGTTTCTAAAGAGTTCTACTTGAGATAAAATTGATTTAATGAATTTATATTCATTTAGCAATTATGAACAGCAATTATGTTAAAATGATCTCTGTAGTATCCTGAGACACTGAAACTGGATTTGAAAATGTAGCTTTGCCATCACAGAAAATAGAAAATGTATACATGTATTAAAGTAGAAAGTAACTACTTATTTTAAACTGTAATGATATATCCAATTATGAGTGTATATTTTAGAAAATAATTGCTACCTTGGTAAAAAGGGACTTTTTATAGACCGTAAAATTATATATGTAATAAATTCAATATAAACTTGCATTATGAATAAACTTTTTAACTTTCAACAGAAGTGCATGTCAAGTTTAATCATATTCATTTATTTTCTTTTCGGCTTAGTCCCTTTATTAATCTGGGGTTGCCACAGTGGAATTAACCGCCAACTTATCCAGCATATGTTTTACGCAGCGGATGCCCTTCCAGCTGCAACCCATCACTGGGAAACATCCATACACACCCATTCACACACATACACTACGGACAATTTAGCTTGCCCAATTCACCTATAGCGCATGTCTTTGGACTTGTGGGGGAAACCGGAGCACCCGGAGGAAACCCACACAAACACAAGGAGAACATGCAAACTCCACACAGAAATGCCAACTGACTCAGCCGAGGCTCAAACCAGCGACCTTCTTGCTGTGAGGCGATTGTGCTACCCACTATGCCACCGCGTCGCCCAAGTTTAATAATATAAAATTTTAATTAAGCAATGCATTAAGAGCTGAAATTTTTGGGGGGTTTTAAATAAATACTTTGCGCAGTATACACATTTAAGCTTACTTTATATGTCTCTTCTTTCTCATCCACTTTAAAATGCACCCATTCATGCAAATGTTGGCCGATCATGCCTTCTGTACATATGGCTCAATAATAGCCATATTGATTTTCCTCTAAATCCATTGGTCGCGCTTCTTACTACACAACCCAGTCCAATGGCACTGCAGATCAATGTCTGCGATGAGCGGGCCGATTAAACATGATTGGAGCATGACTCATGTTTTCAGAGCGATGAATTGAGAGGTATAGCGTGAGAAGATGACTCTCAGGTAGGCAGTTTGGCTCCAAACTCAGCTGATTCACAGGGCAGGAATGTCCTGTGTTTGAGGACTCGGGCAGAAGTATTTGCACAGCACACAATCAGGGCTGCCGATTGGCTGGTGCTGGATAAGTGGGAGCAGTGGGCCATAATCTCAACTGCTGTGCCCAAGTTTGTTAGGGCATGTCAATGTAATGTTACTTATAATGCTCAATGGTTTAAGTGAGATGAGTTCGCTTTGGCATGCATGCTTTTCGGTGTATGCTTTTGTGCGCTGATTCTTGTTGAGAGCAGTGTTGAATGGAAGCCATGCTCCATTAGCTGGGTTTTGAGTTTGTTTTGGCAATAGCTTTGAGTTTTAAATGTGGCTCTTAAAGGGATAGTTCATACAAAAATGAAATTAACAACAACAAAAAAACTTTTTTTTTTTTTGCCATTTTCCACATACTGTTAAATGAATATAAACTAATATTTTTGCTTGTTACAAAGACATATTGTCTTCAAACATTTATGAATTTTTAAATCATATACTGACAAAGGGAGCTAGATCTTTCTCAGTCTATATGCTCCAAAACTCAACAGATTTTTTTGGATTGATCTTTTCAAATATTTCTAGAATTTTAACATATTGGATAAAATACTGTTCTTTTCCTAATTATTTGTGTGTTTGAGCTGTCTGTGAAGCACTTTGGTCAAAATTCATGTTGATTTAATGTAATAAAAAATAAAGTTTGACTTGACTTAATGTCTAGTCAACATTCTAAATGGTCAATGTCGAATGAACTAATTAAAAACAAATCCAGTCATTATTATATATTTAAAGTTAAACACTGTTGGCCATTTATTTGCAAGTATGTACTTCCAATGTACTGTAAGTATGAATTACATGTCACAAAAAAAATAATGACAGTTTAAGTCATTTGTAAGAAAGAAATTGACTAAATGTTACAAAAAACTGAGACTAATAAATATTAATTACTTTAAGCTAAAGCAAACTTTGGGATTAATTAATTAAATTTATTCAGTGATAAATCATTTTTAAAAATCAGTTTTGCGTAAGAATGCGTATCCTCTTTATTTCATAGAAAAATAAGTGATACACCAGGATAATCCTGAATGTCGAAAAATCCACACAGTGGTCTAGCAACATATCACAGATCACAAGCTCAGTTTTCATTGAGCATATGATGCATAAATGACAACAAAGGATGTTTTTGAAACTGATTTTTTTTTTTTTCGGTCTGACTGGTTTTATCCAGTTTCCATGATTCACGTTGAGCAGGTTTTCTCAGTTCACCGTTATTTTTCATAAGGCGCCAGGCTGTTACGATGAACCTAGAAGGACTAGTTTGCCTAGTTTAAGTAAGACATGATATTATTGTGCTTGTAAAAAGATAAAAGCTTTGTTTTAGAAACTCAAAAGCATGAACGGGATATCCGTTTGCTTTGTCCATGGAATAAGGAACATTGACTTTGCACATTTTTCACAAATGTTCTTGTGATATTGCATGTAGCTAGGAATAGTTTTATTTGTGTGTGTGAAATTTATTTAGTTTGAATTAGCTGCCAAAATAAAAAGATTGCGTGTGTGAAATTTTATTTTGTTTGTTTTACTTCTCATCAGACCAATTTTGGGTCATTTATGTTTAAGGATGTTGCTGTAAGTCATAAATGACAAAAAAAAACAGTCATGCATCAAATGTGGGACATTTTGGAGCTGCTAGTTTGAGGAAAGTTCACCTTTTATTCTTGTCAACAAGAGAAAAAAACAGCACTTCAGGGACCAACTTTTGTGTACAGTAAAGTTTCCAGTCACTTGTTAGACCTTGAGGAAATCATGCATTCCATTAAACATAGTAACAGATGATTGATCAGGAATAGTTTCTTTTCCATCACAAAAAAATAAATGATCAAAAATGTATAATCCGGCGCAATGTCATTGTACAAGACAAAAATATCAGGTCTTTTGAACCTGGCTGAAAGTGACACTTCAGAGATTGTATTATTATACTGATTCTCGTTACAGATACTCATTTTTATAATGCATTTATTCATTCTTTTTTTTTTTTAGCTTTAAGTTTTACATCTAGGCTAAACTGTCTCTCCTACAAGAAATTCTGCTTTTCTGTGTGATCATGTAGACCAGCTAAATATATCAGTGGTATTTTAGGACAAAAGTAAAAGATAAATGTAAAAAAAAAAAACAGTTGAAAGTGATGCAGAAACCCACATTTAGTATTAATATCATTTTAATCACAGTGTTTCAGAATATATCATTACCAAACTATACATTGTTACCAGAGTATCAGTCTTCCCATTCCCACAACACCTACATTAGACTTTACCCAGTATTCAAAACATCAGAGGTGAAATCTGTCCATCTCGTTTTATGCTTGAAAATCTCCTAATGTCCTTATACTATCAGTCTTTGCGTGTTTTATGTTCTGTGGCTGAAGATGCCCAGCGTCAGTGAGCATCAGTGTGACATCACACATGAGCGGCAGACGGATGTGTTAAAACTGAGGGAGGGTGGCGTGGGCCCTCAGCGTCTGGCTCTGTGCCAGTCTAGACCACCTGTCTGAGCGCAGCACGTCTGCTCTATTGTTAAAACCACACTGGCTGGGTTAAGTTGCAGCCTTGTATAAAGAGTGACAGACATCTTAAGTGGGGACTCAGGATTTAGACAGGGATTTTATAGGAGTACTGGTATCTCTGTCTGCTCTTTTTTTTTTTTTCTCTATCTCTCTCTTTAAAGACTCAGCAGCTCACATTTTCCAAGCTTTCACTTGGAAGAAATCACTTTCATCATCATTTCAGCTTTTCATAAGTGTTTTTCTTTTCACTCTAATGTAAATAAAATTATACTTATAAGTGTTTCTTTTGTCACATTTTAGCAATTTGTGCCTGTAGATTTCCGTTGCAATACATATTTCTAAAGGCCATTTTCTCGAAAATAGCTTCTTCTTTTTTTCACTGAGTCATCAATCTTCACTTCAGCAGCACTTGCAAAAACAGAAAATTCTGCCATTATTTACTCATCCTTCACTTTTTAAAATGTCTTTCTTCTGTTGAACACAAAAGAAGGTAGTTTGAAGAAAGCTTAAAACCGGTAACCATTTACTTCCATGTGTTTTTCCTACTATGGAAGTCAATGGTTATAGGTTTTCAGCTTTCTTCAAAATATTATTTTGTGTTCAACAGAAAAAAAAGAATCTCAAAGATTTGAAATCACATGAGGGTGGATAAATAAATAGTGAGTAAATTAAAATGTTTGTACTACCCTTTAAATATGAATTGTTGGAATTTTACCATAGGAAAAAAGACAGTTAATATCTTAAGCCAGTCATGATATAAAATAATTTATTTATTTGCTTGTGACCTGTGTAAGAATGTTTATGTGAAGTTAGCAAAGCTTTCAGCTGCTTTAAGTTGTTTTCTGTTAGCCTGGTGTGCTTCGATCGAGGATAATGTAAAATGATTGTGGTGCTAAGAGAAAAGCTGATATCAGGCTTTTAGTGGTTTGATGCTTAGCGGTGATGCAGTGCACTTAAGCAAAAACATGATGGCTTAAACATATCTACCTTAATAATTGAATCTCTCATGTGTTTAGCTGCTAAGGGCTTTGTGTTGCAAAAAAGAAGAAGAATAGAAATCTATACTTTTTTCTTTTAAAGTGCATGCTAATTCCATAGCTGTATTTCATGTGATGAACGTTGACATTTGAGGGGTCAGATTTGTGTGTTTTTCTTCGTGACCTCTGTGACCTTATGTTTTTGGACTCACCTGAATAATGAGCTGATATATGGAGGCAGAGAAGCAGGGTTCAACATTAAAGGTCAATCCAATACCAAACCATCTTTCAGCCTTCTGACCAGAGAACTTGACTCAGGTAGGCAGGAAAGCAATATAGGAAATTAGTTAGAGTGTATTTGCAGGTCCAAATGTCATGTTCAGGGAGAAACATCAGAATCAATTCCATTTATTGTCCAGATCAGGATCAGAGAGAATGTTT
The DNA here is from genome assembly GCA_903798125.1 of Danio choprae. Taxonomy (NCBI): domain Eukaryota; kingdom Metazoa; phylum Chordata; class Actinopteri; order Cypriniformes; family Danionidae; genus Danio; species Danio choprae. Next base: position 99,490 of record CAIGQW010054138.1, on the reverse strand, counting down.
CTGCTGTCTTTTTACTAATGCAGGCTGTGTCAGCTTTCTGTCTTGTGTCATAGAAAGAACAGAAGTAATATTTGAGATTTAATTTATATTTACACTGTAGTTTGAGGTCCTTTATTTTCTAAAGATTTTTTTTTTCTGTAAGGATACGTTAAATTAATAAAAATGATAGTAAAAGCATTTATAATAAAGACATTTAAAATGATTTCATATAAATTTTGATCTTTTTATTCGACAAAGGTGTTTTTTTATTGTTCTTTTAAATTGCAAGTAGGACAGCTGTTTTAAAATTTAATATGAAATAATATTTTATTATAAAACCTGTTTATTGAGCAGCAGTTGTGATGCATTTAATGTTTGTAGGCGTCACAAGAACAAATTGGTCAATGTTTGTTGATTTTTGTGAATCAATTCGCAAACAGGTTAAACATTATTCATATGAATATATTTGAATATTTCATATATAATATTAAAAGTATATGTCAGCGCATTTTCGTTTAATCAATTACAAATGTTCTTAAACATTACATGCTGAGTGTCCGTGTGCTTAATGTTTTGTGTCTCATCATTACTCATACACATTTTTATCTAATCAAATAAACAATATTTTATAACTTTGTTTTTTGTCTAATCAGGTTACTAATTAGACAAAAAAATTAGACCCTATTTATTTTATTGACCCTCCACTCCAACCTGCTCTCCGTGGTTCTGCTTTGTCATCGTTTTTTAGCGATTATCATTTCAGCACTGTTTATTGGAGCGGGCTCATGAATGACCCGGAATCAGGGATCCCCGTGCACTCTCCTGGCCGCTGTGGGCTGTTCGGCACATGTGCCTCTGGCTCCTCACGGTGCTCTCAGAGCCAGCTGCTCCACACTGGCAGAGGCTGCTGGGAGACTTTATCAGGACCATGTGGCCCATCTGGAGCTGTTTAGTTGTAACGGAGCACAAGAAAAAGAGAGAGAGTGAGCGCTAGCATGTGTACTAGAAACAGCAACCCAGCAAGAGAACGAAAGATGTTTGACTTTACAGAAAAATGGGCCCATACCTATTTATCTTGCAGTACTTTTCACCTTCCTCTGTCTGGGAACATAGTTGTATGAATAGTTTAAATTACAGCTGTTATTTTACCATTAAATGCTTATTTGAGGTGATTAAATATCAAGAAAACAATGTGATAAAAATGACCACTATTAATCATAGCCATATTATAAGAAATTTGCATGCCATTTCAAGGAACTTAATTAATTTACTCCATTAGACCATGTAGTTCTTTAGTAGAATTTTAAAATGCAAGTAAATTGCTTTCATCTCTTTGAGAGTAAAAAACATACAGGTTAAACTAAATTAATATCGCTCTCTCCTGACAATGCACTTAGGTTTTAGAATTAGATTTATTTATGGGCATAATTTGAATAGTAGTTAAACATGAGTCATCTAATCATGTTGGTCAGCAGTGTTTGTATAGTCTCAGTCTTATCCCATCAGATAATAAAGCAAAATAATTGATATTCAGCTCTCTGTCCACAAGTTCTTGCATGTATTTATGCTTTGTATGCTGTCGAATGTTTTTGATTGACAGGTGTTTGTGTTTGTCTATACAAGCACTTATAGTAAAGCCAATAGCATAGACAGAAGAGGGATTTAACTATGATAAGATGTGTACTGAACTGATCTGAATGAGTAGATTTAAAGTAAACAATGTTAGAGCTCACAGTCAATCTGCAGGATTTGTTTGGCTCTAAAAACACAAATCAGATAAACTGCATTTTACTTAAACACGTGCTGTGTGCTGAGGACCATGAAGTGCCTCTTCTGGAGTTACATCATATTGTCATTGGCCGTTATCAAAATATCAAAAGATTATAGGATTTGTCAATTAAGTAAGTCTTTAAGTCATGATCCAAGTTACATTTTTGTACCATATAAGGCACTTTTCCACTGCATGGCATGGTGTGGTTTGGCATGTAGTGGGGGCTTTTCCATTACATTTTGTACCTATTACCTGGTGCTTTTAAGGTGAGCCTTACCATTACCAAAACATGATGTATACACACAGCTGTTTACTAATTGATCATAGAGAATTGTCAATACCAGTGTCATTGGATTAGTGAAAAGACACCTGAAATGGCAGCATTGTGGTCAGGTCCAGACGTTCTTCTCTATGTTAGCCAAGGAGCAGATCCAGCAAGATTGGAGACAGTGAAACTATCCCATCCACTTTAAGCAATACTAAACTGCAGAAGAATTGCAAACAGAGCCATACATAGCTAAAGCTAAAGTAAATCGGGCCATGCTGTAATATACTGCACATTGGTATATAAAAAAAGACTATATATACCCGTTCAGACAAGCTTAGGTTGTATTCATACCAATGCATCAGAAAGATACCTTTATTTACTATGTATTCTAGTTTTTTCCATATATCACCTTGTTGGATTCATAAGGGTAGGATGCCGATCCTGTTATCTCAACGTTGCCTCCATGTTAATACATGCACATGACGGAAAACAGGCTGAATGAATCAGTGTTGCACACAAAGGGTTTATATACACCCTTCCTCCCCTCTCTCCTTTCCTAAAACTCAAACATCTCTGCCCCTGGGGTCTGTCAGTGCCTGCCCTCACTTCATGGCTCCATCCATCTCTCTCGTGCAATCATTCATCTCTTTCTCCCTCCCTGTGAGCTTCTCCCCTGCTCCACTCATCTGATCCAGAGAGAGCCAGAGCCTGCTGCTGAGATTAGGAGTGACTCCAGCCGCTGTGGAATGCTTTGATGCTCCGGGATCTGGGGTGCGGGGGGAGGTGCTGACACCGGAGGGGTCGTCCCTTTTACCCCTGGCGCCACCAATGTGCTTTTGTTTGTGGAAGCCCTCCAACTCCTCCTCCTGTTCGACACAATTTGGTAATGTTTTAGAGTAACGTCAACCTCAAAAGTGATCTCCCAAACTAGTGTTCAAGCATTGAGCAGAGTCCAAGAGTGCTTGCAATACCTGTGTTACTTTATCGTCACGCTGCATTCTCATAGCTGTGGAGAGAGATCTTGTTACCAGAGATTAAACCAGCAGGGATCATGCCTGTCCACTTACAACGTGGCTTGTTTAATATGTTCTTTAGTGTGTATAGAGATGGAACGGCTTCAGTTGTTTAGTGTTGAAGATTGTGATTAGAGGTAGATGCATTGAAAGTGGAGTCAACTTCTCAACATGCAGATGATTATGCTTAACATGGTTCATGTTATTGCATATAAAGTAAAGCAGAAAAAAGCAGATTAATGTCATTTACCTGTGTGTTTGAATGGGGAAGTATTGAAAATGGACCAGGGTTGGGAACAAATAATATAAACCTTGTTCATTCCAGTCACAACAGCTTGTAAAACAAGGCGACTTAAATGTTGCTGAAGTATTTTGTTATCCCCAGTCCCCAAACCCCATCCACCCAACACCCCCCCTCTGAAAGCTAATTAATGACATAGAAAACTTCAAATATAAGACCAGAGCAAGGCGTTCTTTTAAGGGTGAGGCATAGGGATTAGAGGTGGATGAATCAGGACATCCTGCAATAATCCCTCTCTTTGCATCTCCCAGCAGGTGCTTACCTCTTATTTTTTCCCCTTTTGGTTGTTCCATTTGACTGCCCCTTCTCCACCTTAACCACTCCACTTCTGTCTGGTTCTTTGCACAACTTGGCCAGCTGGGCTGATCTCTATGAGGCCTAGTTTACTCTAACCTGGAGTAAAGACTGGAACTGAAACTAGAGAAAGATCTAAAGGCAAATACACTATAGCTGTAGGTTGAAGCTTTAATCAGTATATTAAAACTGTGAGTCAAATTTGAATGAAGATATGATTACTGTAGACTAATTTTGAGGCATAAGACCTGAAAAAAAAGTAGACTAATCAGTTGAAGAAAGCAAATTGAGACTTCAGGAGAGTAATTTAGAGGTGGATTACCTTAAAACATATAGATTTACAATGTATATAAACAGTAGATTTATTGGAACCGGGGACCTTTTAAATTCTTGATGCAGTATAAAACATTACAACTTAATGAAAATGTATGGTATTTTTAATACTGAGGCAGAATTTGTAGGTAGGTACATTGGAACTTGAAGTCCCTTTGGCGGTACATACAGTCTGGGATGTCTTCTAATCATCTCTGTTCATAACAGTCTGCTCCCTAAGAGAGATTTACATAAATGAATCCTGTACCCTTTCAACTTGACCTCAGTCGCTGCTCTTCATCATGGGTTTCTGGCCTCCACAAGCTCAATGGTAATAGGATCAGAGCCCTAGTTCCTGGAGTGACCTTAGCCCGTTGTGGTTTTTATCAGCTGTAAATTATGCATGAGCCTCTTGTTAAAAGACTGGCATTGTAAGAGAACCCATATCTGTCCCATTAAGGAGTGCACAGGCTGGGAAGCTCCATGGGGCTATTGTGTTGCAGTGTCTCTTGCCCATTGAGGAAGGATAAGAATAGCGGAACCGGAATGCCCAGAGCAGTCAATCTGATGGCCCCACTTACCCATCCTGTCTGGAGGATGTGGTTGAATGTTGAATCCCATCTCCACCCTCCATCAGTCATGATGCAATTTACAGTCTCCTTCTCTAAGATCATTCAATATATATATATATATATATATATATATATATATATATATATATACAGTGCATCCGGAAAGTATTCATAGCGCTTCCTTTTCCACATTTTTTATGTTACAGCCTTATTCCAATATGGATTAAATTGATTTATTTCCTCAAAATTTTACACACAATACCCCATAATGACAATGTGGAAAAAATATATTTTGAAATTGTTGCAAATTTATTAAAAATAAAAAACCTGAAATATCACATGTAGATAATTATTCAAAGCCTTTGGCATGAAGCTCTAAATTGAGCTCAGGTACATTCTGTTTCCACTGATCATTCTTGAGATGTTTCAGCAGCTTCATTGGAGTTCACCTGTGGTAAATTCAGTTGATTGGACATGATTTAAAAAGGCATACACCTGTCTATATAAGGTCCCAGGGTTGACGGTGCATGTCAAAGCACAAACCAAGCATGAAAACAAAGGAATTGTCTGTAGACCTCCGAGACAGGATTGTCTTGAGGCACAAGGCTGGGGAAGGTTACAGAAAACTGTCTGCTGCTCTGAAAGTTCCAATAAGCACAGTGGCCTCTATCATTCATAAGTGGAAGATGTTTGGAACTACCAGGACTCTTCCTAGAGCTGGCCGGCCATCTAAGCTGAATGATCGGGGGAGAAGGGCCTTAGTCAGGTAGACGATCAATAACCCGATGATCACTCTGTCTGAGCTCCAGCGTTCTTCTGTGGAAAGAGGAAAACCTTACAGAAGGACAACCATCTGTGCAGCAATCCACCAATCAGGCCTGTATGGTAAAGTGGCCAGACGGAAGCCACTCCCTGCCTGGAATTTGCCAAAAGGCATCTGAAGGACTCTCAGACTATAAGAAACAAAACAAAATTCTCTGGTCTAATGAGACTAAAATTGAACTCTTTGGAGTGAATGCCAGGTGTTACATTTGGAGAAAACCAGGCGCACCGCTCATCACCAGGCTAATACCATCCCTACAGTCAAGCATGGTGGTGGTGGCATTATGCTGTGGGGATGTTTTTCAGCAGCAGGAACTGGAAGACTAGTCAGGATAGAGGGAAAGATGAATGCAGCAATGTGCAGAGACATCCTGAATGAAAACTTGCTTCAGAGTGCTCTTGACCTCAGACTGGGGTGGTAGTTCATCTTCTAGCAGGACAATGACCCAAAGCACACCGCCAACATATCAATGGAGTGGCTTCACAACAACTTGGTGAATGTCCTTGAGTGGCCCAGACAGAGCCCAGACCTAAATCCTTTTGAACCTCTCTGGAGAGATCTGAAATCGGCTGTACATCGTCACTTCCCATCCAAACTGATAGAGCTTGAGAGGTACTGCAAAGAGGAATGGGCAAAAATTCCCAAAGACAGGTGTGCCAAGCTTGTGGCATCATATTTAAAAAGACTTGAGGCTGTAATTGCTGCCAAAGGTGCATCAACAAAGTATTGAGCAAAGGCTGTGAATACTTATGTACATGTGATTAAGTTTTTTAATTTTTAAAAAATTTGCAACAATTTCAAAGTGAAGAGCTATGAATACTGTTCGGATGCACTGCGTATGTGTGTGTGTGTGTGTGTGTGTGTGTGTGTGTGTGTGTGTGTG
>CAIGQW010054138.1:75546-93174 GCA_903798125.1 Danio choprae | reverse complement strand
GTGTGTATGTGTGTGTGTGTGTGTGTGTGTGTGTGTGTGTGTATATATATTGACAGGAGAGTTTTTGAAGTTGAAACAAAGTTCATTTAGAGCCTGGCTTTAGTTGGAAGGAGCCGTTAATTTGTTCAGACACACTATAATTGGGGACAGCCACAACCTCTGCAAATAGCCATGAGAAAATATGCAGAGCTTGAAAACACTGGAACTCTCAAACACTTGTTTATGTGCTGTGTATCCTGTCAATTGAGAGCTAAGGCAAAATCTTAAACATCATGATCTTTAAAACTGTCAATTTTTATCAAAGGTTTACCGTATTCAATCTTAGACAACATTCTAGGAAAGTTGCAGTTCCATAGTGTTTTCCTAGGACTTTTCCCATTCCTGTTTGACAACTGTGTTGTATGTCTTCCTCATCTGTTGGAGCTTAAATCATATAAGTCTGTATTTAGACTGTACAGATGTGGTGACAGACATGCATTAAGTTGTAAAATGCTCTCTGTATAGTGTGTAGGGATTACGCTACAGTACATCTAGAAAGCTATCCCAGCATGCATTTCCATCTCTGTCACCGGATACTTGCATGCCAAACAGTTGGCCATTATACCCTGTAATGAGGAACAGATAGGATAAATTGTCCAATAAAAGCAGACCATCTTTGAGATTCAGAGCAGTCTAGACTGACTCGAAGAACCGTGACGACATCCTTCGTTGTTTTAATGGATTTTTTTTCTGCACAGCTGCAATAGAGCTACTCTAGAGCTAAGCTAATAGTTCTAAAGTAGCAGTTCTCAACTCCTAAAAATATTTAGGCTTCTTATGAAAACCTTGGTGAGAATAAGAGATTGTTTTCTTTTATTTCTCCTGTGAATTATGACTCCTCCCCTGGACCAATCTAAATGAGGTTAAACCTCTGCTTGAAACACTTTAGCAATCAATAAGTAATGGGGCATTTGGCCAGCTTTAAGTGCTTCGTTAAATATCTAGCAGCAATATTTAAAGGCTAGAGTTTTTTTTTATGATTGTGTTTTTTGGCTGAAATCTCACTCAGTTGTCATCTACAGTTCTCCAGCAATCTCCAGTGTTAAGATGAACTTTTTGCCTGTGTTATAGTCATTAATTAATGTCAATGTTTGGGTGTGGAGCTATTTCAATGGATGATGCTGGTTTATAGGTTAACTGTGACTTTTTGTAAAAAAACACGTGTCCACTGTAGTTCGCTGTAATTTCTTGTTTATAGCCAGGTCTTGTCAGATATTTCACACTCTGGCTGTTGGCCGTCAGCCGTTAATGAGTGTCAATCTAGTCAGACCCTATTTGGATTTTGTATTTATAAATTTTTTTTTGAAGATTGAGGGTTTTGAACAGGCATCCAGCAACAATGTCAGTGACAGATTGTACTTTATTTGCTGTGTTTTTTTTAGCAAGCCAGTACATGAGAATAAATGCAAAATGTATAAAAGCTAGCAAAGAATTCAAGATGGCACAGACAGAAGGTTGGTTTAGCTAATGTTAGCCTACCTGAGTTTTTCAATGTGCATATTTTTTTTTATTGACATCAGCCATCTGGAATGAATTAGTTATCAGTGTAATAGTAAGAAACTGCTTTTGTTTACAGTATATATGAAGTTCTGATTTCAGTGCACCTCCACCCCCGCTCTGAATGATGCAAATAGACTATTGTTTCCTGCTGATTTAGACTGTTGTTTCCTCTTTGAAGCACAAGCTGTTTAAGTACAACTTTTTTTTCAGAATGTATGTTTTTACTGGGTGTAAATTAAACAGAATCTGCAAAAGTAGCAGCATTTCCACTTTTCCATTTTTTTATTTATTTATTTATTTTTTATTTATTTTTTAATTTTTTTTTGTGGCATAACAGAGATACTCGTACCATCAGTGACATACATGAAAGGCTGAATAATAAAAAAAGAGAAACAATCTGTCTGCTGAACACAGGGCTGGTGAGAATTGATTAGCAATGCCGTAGCAGCTCTGTCAAAGCTGCTGGGGTTTGGCAAGCCATCTCAGGCACGGCCCTCTGATTGAATGAGATTAATTTGTACAGGAGTGAATGGTGTTTGTCTTTTACCCATCCCCCTGATTTTCTTTAATTCTGTGTGGGGAGAACATATTTGGCAGCAAACATCAGGCATGGACCAAAGGGAGTGCGTGTGGGTAAAATGATGAAATGCAGCTGAAACGGAAAGTGCGTACACGCGTGCCTCCACTGGCAGCACGTGGAAGAGGAGGAATTGAGACATATGACTTTCCACTGTTTTTTAGTATTTCAAGGAGTTTCCTTGGGAGAGTTGAACTGAGATGTAGAGTCAGTTAGTTAGACATTTTCAAATGGAGAAGCTGCAATGAGTGAGAGGCCTAGAAATCAGTGGCTTGATTTATCCATATTGTTGAAGTTTTCACAATGCGTAATGGAGAACTTAATTACATTGTAAAGTCTTTGTTAATTAGAGGTTAAACAACATCTCAAGTGCTAAAGTCGGAAGCACAACAGTTTAGCATAACTTTAATCCACAGCCTTTTTCAACAGTCTGGAGTGCAAGCTTGCTGTTGTATCTATGGATGCAAATCCAGTCACTATGTTTCAACAATCAGAGTGAGAGTAACTTGATCACAATAAGATGTAGTGTTGTCACAAAAATTGTTAATTAAATTGTTGATAAGAAGGAAGAAAGCCACAATATGAACTATTACCACCAAAAATAGTGTTCCTGTGTTTAATTACTGTTCTATTCTGCACTGAACTGCATACAAGCGTACAAACACTCGTCACTCACTCAGAGATCGCACTAAACATTCAGCTACAGAAATAGCCTAAGCTAAGTCCTAAATGTAGCCTAATATACATATTTTATATTTAAATATCCCTTCAACATGCTCTGACAGCAGCATAAACCACAGAACATTCCAATTCATTTAGTTATCACATGCCAGCGCTTCTGTGAGCTGCATGAAGAAAATGTGTAGACTACAGAAGGCAGAGAGCACATTTAGCCTGTGCTTGCTTTGCTTTTTTTTTTAAAGGCATACAGTTTTGTTTTGTTTTGTTTTGTTTTGTTTTGTTTTGTTGTGCATCTATACACATAAAAACAATCCCTTGACAAATTTCAAATGATGATTCTGAGCCGTACATTAAAACATTATGTAGTCGCTTTTCTGCGTTATTATGACTGAATTGGTTGTTGATATAAAACATGCAGGGCAGTTGAAATATCTCAGGATTGCAAACTGGATATCGCAGCCAGTTTATCAACAGAAAATGCAGTCCAACATGCATGGAAGAAGTTGCACTGCTCAACTGAAATGCTCAGATGTAGGCTACTCTGTGCTGGTTCATGTGAGCCCTGCCCAAACGTGCCGACACATTTTTTTGCAGATGGGATGATTTATTGTAAATATGTTTTAATACTTTTAATAGTTACTCTTTTAATCTACTTACATCAAATACAAAACACATTTCTATGGATGGTTATTCAGTAGCATGATGAACATCTCATCAATTGCTTTGCACTCTGCCTTGATAAATGCACATTGCTAAAACTACAAACTTGCTTATTGCAATTAAGACTGGCACATGCCACGTAGTTTAATGCAATTATAGTTACTGATAATGAACCTTGTCGCATTAGGTTGATCGAGAAAATTAAATATCAAGTATTGTGCTTACATGAGATAAAGTTTAATCTGAATATTACCAACATTCCAATATAATCGCATTATGAGAGTGCATGTAAAAATGTTGTGTTTGCGTGGACCATCTGTTTAAGACTGCATTTTTACACCTTATCAGTACAAGAAGATTAAACATGAGTGAGTACCGCTCTGGAAAAGAAAAAACAAAACAAAACATGATTTTGTAGCCTGTATTGTTTTGGTGCTCAATCCAGTGATCAACATTTGAATGATTATCATAAATATCAGCTCTTGTGTGCTAATCGGACCAAAAACGTGTTTGAATTGGATCCAGATCGACAAAATTAGTCATGGCAACAGGCAGGCCCAGAGTGGAGTTTTAGCATCATGAGAACAAATGCATTAAGAGGAATTTGTTGCTCCGGGCATTATTTGGCTCCGAGTGCCAATTGAGGATTTGCTGAACAAATTTTTGCAAGGTATACATAAAGTCTTTGTTATGTAATATAGAGGAAAACTGTATTTACAATCTATTGTTTTCTGTCCTCTTGCTCTTCAGGCCCAGACTGCATGCACAGAGGAAATTTGCTCAGTCTCAACCCAACTCTCCCAGCAACACACCGGTGAAGATGGCCGACCCCTCTCTGCCCACGCCGCTTACACACATCACATTCCTCTCCAGACGCAAACCCAAGACAGAAGACTTTCTCACCTTCATATGCCTTCGAGGTATTGCTTCATTTTTCGTTACCCTTCTGAACATTCAGAGTTATGCTATAAAACAAATATTATTGTTATAAAAATATGTAATTTTAATCAGTTAAAAAAAAAAGTTTCAATTTGTTCTTATTTGTTTATTGAAAATACATTTCAGGGTCATTTTAGTCTCTCTTAAATAGCACCACAGTGTTCTTACTCTTGCACCATAACAATATGCTGAACTATCTATTACAAAGTAATTTGGTTAAAGTTGGGGACTTAACATGACACACTGAAACCCATTAAATGTCTTATAAATGTGCCGTTGCTCCTACATAAAGCAATAAATTACAACTGCTCTGATGAATAACTAGTTGCTGAATTTTTCAAGTTTATGACATGACCCTTTGGAAAGTATTTAGAAGTTATTGTTGAGGCTGTTCCGATTATCTAAACGGCACACTGTGTTTTGTGTTGGCTTTCCTGTGTTTGATGGAAAGTATGAAGCAATTATGTGTTTTAAACATTTTGCTGATCACAGTTAATTATTGTGGTTTTGCCAGTGTTAGACTTATTTAACATTCTCTGAACATCAAGTGAGGCTTAAGAGATTCACAAATTCAGAACACTCAGCACTGATTTAGTGTATATTGCTGTGCACATTTATAGCTTTTTGTTTTTTTGTCTCTCTGAACTCTTTCAGAGCCTCCAAATGGATGTTGTAAAAGTTATGCATTCCCCAAGAAACACTGAATTGTTTTGCAAAACAGTTGTGTTCACTCATATAGTTTTTGTTTTCTCTTGAAAAACCTTTGCAATTCCTCAAGAAACTTTGCATTGTTTCTTAAAGCTTTTGTGTTCACTCAAAACACTTTCCATATACTTTTTAATATTTAAGTACTTTAAGTATTAAAGTATTGTTTTCCTTCCAGCTCATATTATGTGCATGTCATATGTTTTACAAAAGTTTAATGATTGAACACAAGGATTCTTGGGGAATGTTTCTTTTAAGAGAGAATGTGAAAACTATTATTTTTTTTATTTATTTATTTATTTTTTTACCAGTGTTATATGAACCACAGCACCGGTGTCTGATATCCTGACAGGTGGCCTTCATGGCACCTGAACTCTAGTGGACTTGCTACACAAACATTGACTCTGAAAGTTCACACCAACCATTTCATGTTGAATAATAGACGTGTTATCAGCCTAAAGTGTCATGGACACACACTTTTACAAACACACCCACTACTCCGTAAACCAGACCATACCTTTCACAGGGGATTATGGGTACCGCCAGCTTTCAAGGTCAGTACATAGTTATTCTACAGAGCGAAGCTTAAATATTTAACCACAGAACAGGCAAATCTAAAAGTTCAGGGTTAGTGTAGAGCCCGGTAGATTCAACAGATTTAAGTTATTTTCATTTAAATTCATTTATAAATGATTTAATGTTTTCAGGTTTTTAAAGGTCTTCCAAACCTGAATTTACCCAAATGTCAGTATAAAACAATCTATTTCAGTGCTCTGTCTGTAGACTTTATTTGAGTCCTTTTATATTTTACATGAATCTTTATTTGACTCTTTAAATTCATTTACTAGGATCACAAGTGTTGAGTGCAGTTTTTCAACTTAGTACTTAAAAAAAGGAAAGTCTCTCTCCTGTTTCATGCATGTCCTGAGATGTGTAAAAGGTTTGGATAAGTGAAAGCAGAATGTTCCGTTTGCACCATACAAAACCGTAAGAATGAAGACTTTCTAGACTTTGGATTTATTCTTTGGCTAGATTTTTTACACCTAATACTTAGACCTTGTGGGAGATGGTTTAGACTGCCTTATTTCAGTGTAAACTTTCCTTCCTCACTGGGATTTCAGAATGGCAGGCCAGAAATATTCTGTAACATGCTTTCTGAAAACAATACGTTCATTAGCCCAGATTTATGGTTGCGAACCTTTAATAAAAGTACTCTTTCAATCACTTCTTCCCCTGATTGTCTTGGATAAAATATTAGTTAGTTGTGTCATACAAGTTGTGCCCTATTTATTTAGTCTGGTCATCTCGGGTCTTCTCGGACTTGGCTGTAACTTGACTTGGCTTGGTGTGTGGGGTCATAAAGAGGCCAAAGCCACTCGTTGACGGTGTTATGTATCAGCCTAAACTCTCAGTGACTCTCCTAGAAGGTTTTTTTTTTTCCCACAGATGCTGACCCGCACCTCAATAACCATACACCAGTATTATTTATAGATGATACTCCCCTGCTGAGTTTGTGCCTGTCTGTATGTTTGTGTATGTGGAGCATAATTGTGTCCAAATGGCATTACAGTACACTATTATGAGAAATGTAAAGTTGTCATCACTCAGTGTGTCATTTTATCGTTCAAAGAATCCCTGACATTCAATATCTTCCAGAGGGCTCTTTACTTTGGCATGTCTGTTACAGCCACCAGGAGAGAGGTGGTCATGAGCAGACGGTGTTGATCTTTCGGAGGGCTGGAGGTAGATAGGATGGGTAAATACAGATCAATGGATTCTGGGTTAAATATAGCTAGGGTCAAATAGGCAGTTCTACAATAGCTCAGATACGGCTGACTGCCAGTGAAACGCTGTGCTTATCTGACATAGAGTAAGTATTTAACCGGACTGCTGAGTAGAGCACAGGCTGTGATTAATTCCATGTTGCAATTACTCTGGCACTTTTCTAAAAAGATTTTTTTTATTGTTCTGTCTTGAACAGACATCATCTTCCAATTTCTGGCTTTTGGAGTGTCAACAGCATAATTTGGAGTGTTTTTGTTTTTAGAACTTTTTTTTTTTTTTTAAACAGTGGATTACATTATACAGTATACGTGTTCTGATGCAATGTGAAGTAACGTGCTGCAGAAAAAATACTGGAATTAAACTCTGACGTAAAATGTTTCTGTTTTCGCAATTTAAATCCTGACAAGCATTTAAATGCATGCAGAAAATCGTTTTCTGAGATAAAGAGTGTGTGTGAGCATGTACATGTGTGCTAAAAACACAAAGATTTAAAGCAATCCACACATTCATCCAGATAAAATTTAGGCCTGTACATTCATTCATTCATTCATTCATTCATTTTCCTTTGGCTTAGTCCCTTATTTATCAGCGATCGCCACAGGGGATTGAACCGGCAACTATTCCGACATATGTTTTATGCAGCGGATGCCCTTCCAGCAGCAACCCAGTACTGGGAAACAACCATACATTCTCACATTCACACACGAACTATGGCCAAGTTAGTTCATCCAATTCACTTATACCGCATGTCTTTGGACTGATGGGGAAACCGGAGCACCCGGAGGAAACCCACGCAAACACGGGGAGAACATGTAAACTCCACACAGAAACCAGCGTCTTTCTTGCTGTGAGGCGACAGTGCTAACCACTGAGCCACCATGCTGCCCCGGCCTGTACATTGTTGGTCTTTTAAATAGAATTGTAAAAGTCTTAAAAGGCATTCTTTCATGCTATTAATTTCAAAGATTTTTGCCTGGTTTTGTGTTAAAAATAGTTTTTTCACTGTACACCTTTTTTTAGTTGTATTTATTTGAAAACATGTACATTGGTCACACTAAACATGCTGACATAATTTTATAATTTGACATGATGGCAGTGTCTCTGTTTGCAATCTGGTCGGAGCTCTAAAAGGCAATATACAATTCTGCATTGAGTGCATGTTGAAGGTCTGACTTAGTCTTTGCACAGTTGCTTAAACTTACTCTGACGTGGATCCTGATACCCACTTCTCAAAAAATTAACTGTCGCAACAACAGCTAAGATCTGTGATTGGTCTGCTTGATAATGGTTAAGATTGTAGGTCAGACCTACAAGTCTCAAGTGCCACAGAGAAGCTCAGAATAGATACACTTTACTTGAAGGGGTTTTCATAAGTTTTCGTGTTCTGAGACCTTTTATAATCATGAAACGACACGTCATGAATGTGAAGAATATGTTATTGTTAAATGTCATTAGGCCATTTTAAATGCAAAGGCATTGTTTCAGATGTGACAATTTGACATATCTTTAATCTATCTTGTTGACAAGTGATCAAGACAACATCACTTGTCATAAATCTATCATGAACATAATTGTCATTAGGTTATCATTGTAATTATGTCATGAATATTTTTCTGATCACTTTCTTTCAACAGAACAAAAGGATTTTGTCATCAATTTCTCAATAAATGCATCAATACTCTGTCAAATAATTTTATATAGATTCCTTATTATTTAATGACATTTAATGACAAATCAATAACAAAGTACATTTATACCACTGTAGTTGAGGTCAAGAAACATATTAATGACACTGTTATAAAATTCATGACACAAATATAATGGCCTTATGACAACCATGTTTATGACAGATTTATGACAAGTTATGATGTCAAGATTTAGTCCGTCAACATCTTATCTGGGCCAAACAAGGTCCTAAGCAATTTAATACTCTGGTTGTTGAGATTTGAGTTCACAAGAGTCTGGCTGTAGTGCGAGACTGGCTTTAAACATTCATAAACCCTGCCATACAGTGTGTATGTCAGGGTTTATGAATGTTTAAAGCCAGACTCACACTACAGTCAGACCCTTGTGAACTTAAATAGGTAAAGGAGATTCCTGCAAATGAGTAGCATCCTCTACTGAGTCAGCTGTTACTGTATTTTTTTATGTGCTTTTAAATGCCCTCGTGAGTGTTTACTTTAGTTTCAGCATCTCTTGGAAATCATTGACTTTCCTATATTATTATTTTTTATTTTTTAACATGTCTCAGTCCACAGCAGCCACATTCAAACCACAGCCACGTGTGTCGGCATGAAGCTGTTGCACTGCTGCTACGCTACGAAAGAACAAAGATAGCTGATTTCAATTCAATTAAGTGCGCTGACGTGTGTGGCTTGGTGGTGGGGCAGCAGGCTGATTAAATTCTCCCAGTGACTCCTCAAGCATAGGGCAAACTGGGTTAATGGATTTGCAGACATTCAGGAATGTAAATTAGAAGAGATATAATCCGTAATCCCTGTGCATTCTTTCTGCTGCCACAGCTAGGAGACAATGTTTTTAATGTGCCTCCCTCACTCATCGCTCTCTCGTGAGCTTCATACTGCCATATGCTGTCACAAAGGGAATTTAGTGGCTGTCAGGGGAGATGCTAACCTACTAATGCCCCCCAGTCTACTGACATCCACCTAGACCTGCTTGAAAACCTGTTAACCTGACAGGAGCCCTGACAAACTTTCTTGTTGAGATGCTTAACTTGGGTGGCCCATAGGTGGCCCATACAGAGAAGCCTCTAAGAGAGTTCTGTAAGATATAGTATAAGGAGTTTCAACTTTAAATATGTGCATTAAAATGTAGTATGAATTCGAATCAGCACACAAACCATGTTGGATGGATTTATGGTGCTTTTAATGATGCTTTCTGACCTTTTTAGAGCTTGAAATAGCTCATGGTTATTACACTCGTGTGAGAGACTTATTACAGAAATAATATATGGTAAAAGAATATACTGCCTAAGTGTGGACTGAATATAATGTTTTTGCACTCTTAATTGCATGACAATTGAAATTAAATTAATTCAGTTTTTGTGTGTATGTTATTATTAAATCCAGTGTTTTTTATCCACTTGGGTATGTCTTTATATCATTTCACAATTTCTGCTGCAGTATGTTGTCTTCAAAATATGTTTAATGTATACTGCTAAATGTAGTGGGGGGGGGGGGGGATATAATAATTTTGTTATTTCTGTTGTTAAATTATTAGTAATTTTGTTGCAATTAACTATGTTTTAAAATAAATTTTATTTAGATATAATATGGAATTACAGTTTTAAATATATGTAAATTGTCCTGTAATTTAGTTTGTCAACACATTAAAATAACTGCACTGTTTTTAAAAACACTTAAATAGTCAAACGTTGTTTTATATTTCAGTTAAAGTTTAAAATCACAAGTCTGTTCATTTTAAATTAGCTTGCAAGTACAGCTAGCAAGTAAAAACATATATACTTTTAAGATCTGAAATGCACAATTAAAAAAGAGAAAGATAGTTCTTGAGCTCACCTTTTGTTTACTGAAGTAAGTCTTTCTGACCTGATTTGTAATGCATATGGAGAGTATATGCTTGTGGGTGAACTGTCTTTTTTAGGATACCACCACAATCTTTCTAACCACATGTATGATCGAAACAGTCCGCACGGCAACCAGCAGTCCAATCAGAACAAGGACAACTACTGAGACTTATTTGATTGGTTCCCCTTGAGCTTCAATTTTTACCTCTTTTGCTTTTAAACAGAACAAAAGAGGAGCATCCGAAGTAGAACGCTTCAGTTGTAATTACGCCTGCGCTTGAATTAAAAATGACAATTGTAACGGATGCCTTCATCTTTAATTATGATTTATGTCAGCCTGCGAATTTGAGAGCGTACATAATTGGGGGATTGGGGAAGGTCTGTTTTTTATTTTCTTTCTCTCTGGGAGATGACGGATTTAGATTTGGCTCCGGAGAAAGAGGCTGAGGCGTGACAGAAGGCGCGTGATTGCGATCAAAAATCCGGCTTGTGCACCCCTGACGCCAGTGACTGGGAGCTATAGTTGGGATACTCCCTACCCAGAATTCCCTGGGGCACGCAATAAAATCGAGCCAAGATTGGTGTCCGAAACTGCTCACTTGTTAACCCATGCACTGATCCCTATATTGTCATGCAGATGAGTGAACGTCAAGAAAACATTTTTGCTGACTCCTGGCTTGAATTATGATTTAAAATTTGCTGCCTCTGGTGTCCACGTTTGCTCTTTCAGTAAATTGTGTTGGATTTGGGGAAATAACAAATGTGAATTGGATGTACACTTAAAATCAGAGTGTATTTTGGGTAAAAAGTAGTGAATGAATGAGAATTCAAACACTTCAAAAGGGCATACAGTATCTATGTTTCCATCTGCCTACTTGTATACATATTTTTGAATATCATATACAAAATTGCTTTATGAAAATGCCAAGATGTGCACATATTTTGAATACGCGCTTAAAAACAACTTAATAAGATAATCTTTTTATATGCGAAGACAAATTTGCACATAAACTATAATGCATTTACTGTATAAATTCCAGCAGTTCCAGCATCTGAAATGTTGTTTTGGCCATTCTAAAATCCCCTAGCCAAAGTTTATCATCAAAGTGGTTCAATATTATTTACTCCAGAACTGTCTTGAACTGGCTTTCCGACCAAAGAGAGGTTTTCACATTTCATTTTCATTTTCTGATGCGCAAGCAATTTAATATATACGAAAAAGACCCACATTGGCTTTGTCTTTTTGACTTTTGATATTTGGTGCTAGTTTATCAGGAAGTGATAAACAAACAAAAACAAAAACAAAAAGAAACAAAACAAGTGACAAATCCCATACCAGCGTTTTCCCTCCTCCATTCATGACCATGGATGACCCTCAGGTCTGTGAGCAGTTGGCTTTTTGACCTTTGCCCCCTCCAGCTTGGGAGAATGAGATAATGATAATGACTCCCATTTACTTAATTAGTTGAGCTGACGTTAAGTAGACTTGTTTGTTTACACTTTTGTTTGATCTCTGTAATCTGTTAAGGCTGAAAACTGATCCTGTCGTTTATAGTATGTTTAAGTGACCATCGTATGGGTTTGTTCCAAGGTAGACTAAAGTCCTGTTTTAAACGTTAGTATATAGAAGTTACGTCACGCATATTTTGATTGATAATCCTGTGGTGTATTCCAGTCCTATGTAATGTTATATATGTATATTTGTTTTATTTAAATATTAAATATAGCACCAAATTGTAAAGTTTGAAAGCATGTTTTTAATATTAATAAGCTTTTAATATATATTTTTTGTTTAATAGCAATAAGATAAATTTAATTTATTCTATATTTAAGATTTTTTCAATTCTCATTATTTTTCTAAATGTACTTGAGCTATCTATAGTGTTTCTGTATTTATTTTAGATTTCTATATAGTACTTTAGCTAAAACATATTATTTATTACAGTATTAACACTAATTTTAAAATAAGGATTGATTTTTATAATGTTTGATTTTTGTAATAATAATGTAATATTACTAGTATCTTTAAGTTGACATGACATCTAAGTGTTGACATTTCTATGTAGTACATTGCTAAAATGTGTGTGTGTGTGTGTGTGTGTGTGAATATATATATTATTATTATTATTATTATTATTATTATTATTATTTGTTTTTTTACTGTATACCGTATTTATTTATTTATACATTTTATATATTTTGTATTCATATTATCTTTGTTAGCTAATCCCTTAATATAATTTTTTCTTTTTTATTACTACATCTTGCTTCAACTAAAATTTAAGGTAAATTCTAAGACCATATTTCCATATGTAATTTTTTTGTATAATAATTTTAATTTAGTTTATTTCCTGAACAGTCAAGCTGCTTCACGTGCTATTATAAATGTTGTCTCACAGACCATAAGCATTAATCTGCCATGTCGAATTCTGCATGTATGCAGTGACATCAGCATCGCAGTCAAACCGGCGGCAGCTTCACTTTAATAGAGAGCTAATGAGAGCACATTCACAGGCCGCGGCAACACGCTCATGTTTCATTCATGAAGCTGCTGGAGAACAGCACTAGATAATAATGATAATTGTTGGCCGATGTAGTGTGGACGAATTGCAGACTTGCAGTAGTGCAGGTTTTAGTGTTCATAGGGCTGGAGGGGGCATCTTTAGTGCTAATGGGCAACAGCCATTTGACATGCATCACTGGGACTGTTTGCATGTGAAATATTGAGGTTGCCAATGCAGGTTTGGCTGTTTCAGAGCCTTCTCTGTGAAGACTGTTTGTCCAAGTAAGACTGTGGCACACAATAGTAATTATATTATAGTTATTAATATTATTTATAAATAAATAAATAAATAAATAAATAACTTTTTAGAATAATAAAACATAAATTATATAGAAAATATTATTATTGTTTGTGGCTTTAAACAAATGATTTTTTTCATTGCTTGCTTTCATGCTTTTTTATTTATTTATTTTTTAAATAATAATAAACAAATAAATTACATGTATTTATATATTTTTTTGTTAGACATGAAAAGGGAAGAGGTTTAATTTTTTGGGGAAGAGGTTTTATGTGGAAGATGTTTCATTTCTTTACTATTTTTATTTTGTTTTTTTTGACATGAAAGTCATCAGTTTTTTTTGCTTTGTTTTGTTTATGCTTGTTTTTATTTAATTTAGTTTTATTACTATTATTATTATTATTTTGACATGTCAAATGTCAAACAGTCTTTAATAAAAAGGTTTTATGTTGTGCCTTGTTTTTATTTATTTATTTATTTATTTATTAATTTATTAGGCTAATAAAAAATATCCAAGAGTTTCATTACATTTCGTGTTGTGTTATTTGTTTAGTTTTTAGTTTATTGTTTAGTGTTTAGTTGAGTTTTTTGCTTTGTTTGACAAATAATAAAGTAAATGATCAAAAGCTTTTCATAGCATTTCTTGTTTTTATTTATTTATTGTTTTGTTAGATAAATGGTCTAATGGATGGTCAAAAGGTCTCATGATGTTTCTTTGTTTTTGCTTTTTGTTTTGATTCTGCTTTGTCTTTGACAAATAACAAATTTGTCAATTTGTTATTGTTTGTTAGACTAATGAAAATAATTGGTCAAGCTTTCATTCTTTGTTTTCTTCTCTTTTTTCTTCTTTTTTCCTCATATGCCGAATGAAAAAGTCATTTATCCAAAGGTTTCAGGTCATTCGTTGTTTATTGTTTTTTTCGGTTTTCCACCATATGTGTTAAAACCAGACCTTTCAGCTTTTGAGCTCTGTCTGATCCAGGAGCTGTGTCTTTATTATGAATCTCTTCACATGGGGCTGTAATATTGCAGTGCAGTGCTGGTTATCATCTGGTGTTTTTGAAACAGAGGAGTGTACTGTAACACTCAGGCTTGTGTGAGCAGCGATCCTCTGGCTGCCACACTCTCTAATCTCATCCAGAGCAGCCGCTGATTTTCAGAGGATTACAGTTGCAATAGAAACTGAGATTACAGACTTGTGCCTGTTTATCCCATTCTCTTCGGCCACTTCTCAGGAAATGTGCCGGGCCTGTGCACGGCTTCCTTTAACGCTTTCTCTCATCTCGCAGGCTCACCGGCATTACCCAATAACATGGCCTACTTCGGCTGCTCTCAGGATGAGGAGGATCTGGAAGATGAAGATGAGATTGAAGAAGAGAAAGCACCCAGCGTGGCGTCCACATCATGCCAGTCTACACCTAAGAAAGGCAAACCACCTGGCAAGATCAATGGACTCGGTAATAAAAGCAATGCAAATACAGATTGTTTAACATACTGTGAAATTGTTTTTATGTTTACATGTTGAATTGCTGTGTCAAACAAAAGCATGCTGTGCTATAATGTAGAGCATTTAATAGTTACATTAGTTATTTAATTTGAGAGATAAAGTACCTTGGGTAAATCCCTAAATAAACATCAAATAAAATTAACAGAGAACTTCTACATTTGTATTGGTTTTCTGGATTTTGATTGGTACTACTTATAATGTTTATTCAAAATGTCAAATAAGAATTTAATCATAGTTTTAGACCTAAAATAATATTATTTTTTTACATAAGTTGAAAACTTGGAACATTTTGTGTAGACCTATTGTCATTTTCTGCAAATATATGCTCAACATGACAATATACATAATATACATACCTGAAATATTGAAGGCACCTTTTTAGCAAATTATAAAATTGATATAAAGTACAAATTCAGAGATCCGAAAATACCTTTAAAGTTATTCGATTTTTTCAGAGCTTTACATGCACAATAAACTGATTTAATTAGATACAACTATAAAATAATGAATTAACAGCTCTCTAAAAATCACATTCAATTCATATTTCAAGTTCAGACTTCAGTTCATTGCTTAAACTGGCAACAAAAAAAGCAGCTCGATGAACTATGCAAGTCCATTTATTAATTAAACTAGTTAATATGCACTACTTTTCAGGTTTAAATAAATAATGCTTTCATTTAGTGTCAAACTGATCAATAGAGTTTTGAATAGTTATTGTACATCTATTTCATATCTGTTTTTCTTTCATGGAAAAATAATAGTTTTATTATACTTGTTATAGTTTGTATTATATTTTTGTAATTTCACGATATTACACTTCTGATCAAACAAATGCAACTTTGATAAGTACAAAACTTTGAAAAACATGAAAAAAAAATCTTACCAATGTTATTAGTGTAAATGTACGAAAGGGAGAGAAGAGATGGTAATCTTGTGTTGGATTGGGACGTGACGCTTCCATCTTTCCACTCCAATTATCACTTTAGTAGGAAAGGCGGTAACAAGGTGTTTATGCATTCGGCTCGCAGCTGTGCAGAGTCTCTGTACGCTACACACACTCTCACACACACCTCTACAAATGAAGGCGAGACAGCCTGAAACACCTACTCTGAGTGAGTTTAAAGAGGGACAGCAAGGTATTGTGGGAGCACGTGTGTTAATGAAACATCATGTTCACAAACAAAAACAGTCTCTCAGCAGGTAATTGAAAGACAAGAGGCCCATAAAGTGTCTTTACAGGCATTTTGATGATCAAGCTGGGATTTAAATGCAAACACATACAGCACGCTTACAAATGTTAGTTTTATGTTTGATTTTGAATTATTATTATTATTATTTTGCTTGTTTTTTGGCAATGTAGATATTCTACTGGTATTTACCATTTTAACCTACATATAGAAGTTCTTTATTTCTGTTTTTAGTTTAATCTATGTTTTTTTTACATGGAAATGCTGTTGATAAAAATGTTTAATGTCTTATTTTTGTTCATTTTTGTTAGCAAATGAAAAAGTCATTGGTCAAAATGTTTATTGCCATTTAACATATTTTATACAGTGTTATCATTTTTTGCATGTAAAGCTATTTCCATCCTTTTTTTTTTTTTTAAGAAGACAAATTAGTGCTTACTTTTATTACAGCACACAGTGAATGTTAAGTAAATTCAACAGTGGCAAACTAAAAACAAGGCTATACAGTCTACAAATGCACAATCTCCATTTTACAAGGGTGAAATTAAGTGTTTATGACCTGAAATGATATAAATGTGTATCTGAGAATGCTAACGATAGATAAAGGAGCATGTATGCCATTCCTAAACTACCCTCCTATTACTAAGGATGGAAAAGCAAATTTGTTTAAAAAAACAGTTTTGCCCCAAATCATAGTCAAAAATTCTCTTGTCTGTTCCTGTTCTCTAGACATGGATGAATTACCTCTCTTTTATATCTCAGCCAGTGTTAAGTGACCTTAAATGGATTTCTTGATTTCTCCACATTGGCCTCCATTCAGGAATTTGCTGCTTGTTCTTTACGGTCTTGAGCTTTTATGTATGTAGAACACCATAAGCTGGTTATATTGGTGAAATGCACACTGTCCCATGATCAAAAAAAGCCTTTGTCCCACCTCTCTCTCTCTCTCTTTCCATTCTGTCTATCCGGTGTCTGGATGTAGTCTGTTGTCTGACCGGCTGGTGTCAGATGTGACACTTTAATATGGAGCGCAGGCAAAGCTCCAATCTCTCCCTCTCTCTGTGTCTCTCAGAGCGAGAAACCACAGTGCTCTGCTTTCATTTGCTGAACCTCTGTAACCCAGAGGCATGTTTACATTTCTAAATTAAACACCTTTTATTGAGTTCAGCTGTCGGTAGCAGTTCCAAGCAAAAGCCTTACAGCGTGAAAGCCCGTCCGTTTTTCCGTCGCTGACACGCTCTGCTGCCTGTTGATATTTAAACACTGTAAAATTAAAGTGAGCAGTCATAAATACAGAGAGCAGTTTGAATATGTGCTAATTAGAACCGTCCAGAGGGCCTGATAACCAGGCTGTCCAAAAACACTGAAAAGGTTTTTAACAGCGTTGTCTGTAGAGTAAGTGCACATATACTAACGGCGACTCAGAGATGTTACTAAAGAAACTCAGAGATGAGGTTTGGTTTTGTTTTGCTTTGTTTAATTTGCTTTGTGTTGTGCTGTTTTAGTTCTATTTCATTTGTTTGGTTTTCTTTGTTTGTTTAGTTTTATTTTTGTATTTTTTACTTGTTTTGCTTTTTTGTGTCCTGTTTTACAAAAAAAGTTTGTTTTCTGTTTTTTTGCTTTTATTTTTTTTATATCTGTTTTGTTTTGTGCTTTTTTTTTGTTTGTTTTTTGTTTATGCTACTGTGTGATTCTTGTAG